>JBBPBS010000689.1:5939917-5971842 GCA_037974835.1 Cicer judaicum
ATATTATTATAAAATAATTTATAAATTTATTATAAAATAACTTATAAAATAATTTGATAATAAAATAAATTATAAATTATTATCAAATTGTAAAATAATTTATAAATCATAAATATATTATAAATAATTTTAAAATAATTTTATAATTTATAAATTAATTATAAAATAATATTATTAGATAAAGAGCATTTATGTCGATATTTATGAGTGATTAGTCGATTTTTTTATTAAATTTAATGATTAAAAATATAAATTATTACCATTGATAAATGACTAATAATATTATAAAATAATTTATAAATTTATTCTAAAATAAATTATAAAATAATTTGATTATAATATAATTTATAAATTTATTATCAAATTGATATTAATAATTTATTATCAAATTGTAAAATAATTTATAAATTATAAATAATTGTAAAATAGTTTTATAATTTATAAATTTATTATAAAATAATATTATCAAATAGATTTTGGAGTTATTAAAGAAATTGTGGAAGAAAGAGAAAAAATAAAATAAGATTAAAAGAGATTAGATATTGAGAGGATGATTGAGAAGGGAGAAAGGAGGAGAAGTCCAAGTCAGCTACGTGGGAAATATTTGTATAAATGACGGTGTCAATTTGATAAATTTTCTAATTATTGGTTTCAGCCCATACATTGGAGGGACCACCAAATTTTTTTATAATTTAAAAAGGAAAGTTGTCTTTTGTACTCCCTCAATTAATCCTATACCCCTCATTTAAAATTTTTATTTTTAAATGTCCAAACTACCCTTAATAAAACTATAAAAATTTAAAAGAATATAATGAAATTTTCGGTAGTTATAAATGAGTACCAAAAATTTCATTTTTGAAATTTTCGGGAATACGGAAATTTCAAATTTCCAGTAGTTATAAATGAAAGAATTTTTTTTTTACCGGAAATTTTATTTTTGAAATTTTCGGGAGTACCGCTGAGAAATTTGAAAATTCCGGTATTAATTTATAACTATAAGAGGAAAATTTCATTCCTCATTGAAATTTCCCCAGGATGTCATCATGTATTAGGCATACAAATTTTTTTTCTTCTCATTTTTACAATTACAAAATTGTTTATTTAGTAAAAAAAAATAATTATAATATTTTAAAATACCAAATATTATTTATAAATTATATTAATAATAATAATAATAAAGTGAAGTAAATTATATTATTAAAACTTTATATATTTTTTAAATATTTTTATTATTATTTTTTAATTACATTAACAATATTTTATTATTATTGTTTTTTGTTTATTAGATCGAAATAAAAATAGGAGAGAGTTGTTAAGAAAATAAGTTGTTATTTTATAAAATATTCGCAATAAAAATAAGAGTGAGTTGTTAAGAAAATATGTTAGTTATTTTATAGGCAAAATATTAGGGACACGTTTTGTTTGTGGCACATTTAGTCAACCATTTGATATTTTGTTTTTCTTCAATTTAATTTTTTTTATTAATAGTATTTTGATTTTTTAAATAAATAAAAAACAATTAAAAACTTGTTATATTAAAATAACTTTTTTTTATAGATAAAAATAATAAAATTTAAATTTAACGTATTTTTGTTAATTTATAGTATTTTTTTAATTTAATGTATTTTTTTTGGTAAATTAAATTCAATAACATAACGGATTTTTAATATTTCCGGTTAAGTAGAATAACTACTGGATATTTCAAAAATTTGAAATGTCTGGTTAGGAAAACTACCGGAAATTTCATTCATCCCAAAATTTCCAGTAAAAATTTTTTTGTAAACAATTTTTTTCATTTATAACTACCGGAAATTTCATTTCCGGTAAAAAAGAATTCTTTTAAATTTTTACAGTTTTATTAAGGGTAATTTGGACTTTTCAAACATAAAATTTTTAAATGAGGGGTATAAGATTAATTGAGGGGTACAAAAGCCAACTATCTTTAAAAGGTCTAAAAAAGAAAGTCTCTTATTCAAGAAAAAAAATTGATTTTTTTTTTAGAATATTTTATTTATTATTCTCACAAAATTTTTATGAAAAAAAAAATATTTATTTATTATTTTCAAAATTATCAAAATATTGAGGGGTGTATAAACCCCTTAAGTCTCTTCTCTTAAACTCCATAAAATAATAGATCGAAATTTAAAAAAAAAAAATTTAATAAAGAGTTTAATGTCAAGAGTTTAATAAAAAAAAAAAATTTAAGAGACTTAACAGTTTAGGATTTTTTTTACAGTCCTACCTATAATGTCCCATATTTATTGATTTTCGGATGGACAATTCCAAAAAACACTTGGTATACTTGATCATTGTAACTTCAAAGGACCAAGTCAAGTCAACCAAGTTCCACTCATTTTGGTTTTCATGGTTGTTGTGACTTCAAGTCAACCAAGTCTCCCAAATAATTTTTTTTTTTATTAATCAAAGTTATTAATTAATTGTTAATATAATATATTTGTTCAGTTAGATTTGAATTTGTAACATTTATTTTTAGTTTCTAAATATAGATTCTTTATGTTTTTAATTAATTATGTTGTAATAATTATCTTCAAGGGTAAATTAATAAACAATTTAGATTAAAAAGTAATTTTGATATTAAATTACTTATAATCAATTATAAGAGATTTTAACATAATAAAAATATATCTATAAAAGAAATATATAGTTTAAGAAGGTTTCAAAGGAAGGAAAAATTCAACTTTAAGAAAAGAAAAAATGCTAGCAGCCTCCTTACACTTCTCTTATTTTTCATTCTAAATTCTAAATTGTCTTTTTCTCCTTTTATCTAATAAATAGTTTTTACATAGATTTAATCTTTTTATTTGTTTTGTCTTTAATTTTGTCGTTTGAATGTGACATTATTTTATTCGTCATTTTAATGTGGTGTTGTTTGATTTCTTCTTTTGTTATGATGTTTGTTTCGTTCAAATCGACCTATATTAGTTTTAATCTAGCTATTATAAATTTGATTAATGATTTTGGCATTGTCAATATTACATATATGGAAACATAGATATTTCCGATACTTTAAAAAATAATAGAATTCGTCAGAGAATATTGATCGAATTGCGTCACTAAATCGGATGAAATCGGATGACTCAATTGTACAACTCAAACTCTTGACATTTATAAATATATAAAAAAAAATAATTAAAAAATTATAATTTTAATCAAAATATATCAAAATTATATATCAGAATTATAATTTTATCGAGTTATATCCATATATCTATCACAATAGTATTACAAGTGGCTAATGGTTATACTGGCAAAGACATTCGTACTAGGGATGACAATGGGTAGAGTTTGGGTAGGGTACTATAGTACCCGTCCCCATACTTGCGATTTAAAAAAATACACATACCCATGCCCGTACCTTCTTGGGTATCAACTTTAATACTCGTACCCTTATCCTCTAGATACCTGTACCCATACCCATTACCCACGCTTTAACTAAAAACATCGATAAATAAATAATATTGTTGTAATTAAATTTAAAAATTATTCAAATATCTTAAATCCAATCATTAAATATTATAAACCAAAATATTTTATAACTCAAACATTTCAAATGAACACTTGTTACAATACATATTTAAATATCCATAATTATATTTTATGAAGTTGCAAGTTATACAACAATATTATTTGAGATAATTGATACAAAGTTGTAAGTATAATTATAAAGTCACGATTTATAAGACATAACTATTAGTTATAAAATCACACTTATTTACCTATTTATCATAATCAGATTCTTAAAAAGTTTGCAAATGTTTATCTTTTAATTATAAATATTGTAGTGGTCCAATGATATTAATAGATGTTAAAATATAAAAGAAAACAATTAATTAAACTAAACACTAATATAATAAATAAATAAATAATATATTTATATAAGTGTGGGTGCGGGGCGGGGTGGGTACTATAGTACCCGTATCCGCACTCATACCCGCTTAATTTTGCGGGTAATTACTCGTCCCCACGTCCATAGCCATTATGCGGGTTTTTACCCTACCCATTGTGAGTTTTTTTTGCAGGTACCCACTGAATTTGAGTCTAATTGTCATCCCTAATCCGTACTCTGTACTGAGGAGCGAAATTTAATTTCTTTTGAGCCACTTTTTATAAATTAATTTATTTAAATAAAAATGTGACATTAATAACCGGTCAACCCACCGAGTCAACAATATAGTTGGTCAAATTGAAGGACCGAATCGATTATAAGTCAAGTTCACAGTTGAATCGGTCGGACCGATTGATTCAATCCGAGTTTCAAAACACTCTCAAACAAATTTAAGTTGTGTGATATCTCGGGACGCCTATCGAGGGTCAAAGAAGTAGTTTAACAAACAAAACATATAACTAAACTTAAATGTATTTGTATTGCAAATACGTGAATAAATTGATTCAAGAGATTGATTAAACAAAGATAAATGATAACATTACTATAAAGACACATATTAAAAAATTAAAAATAAAAATTGTTTTGAAAATAGTGTATTCAATTTTTCAAAAATTTAAAAATAAATAAACGTCAAACTGATCATGTGAGTCGATACGAGGGAACACTTATAAATAGTTTTTACAATGATAGATTGAATTAATGAATGTGAATTTTACATTATTCTTGATCAATGTAAAAGAAATTAATTTGGTTATTAAAATTAATGTTTTGATTTAATTATTTTTTATTGACTTTTAAATTTTTTATATCTATCATTATCATATTTTTTATTTTCTTAATTAAATCTGATATCAAAATATTAATGGAAAAAGTCTCAATTCATGTTAAATTTGTTAATACTAATGTTATTTACATTTGAATTAAGCTTATTCTCTTAAAAGAAAAACTAACATGTTATATTATATATTTATAATTAAATTGATTTTTTTTTAATCTTTTCTAGGCCCAAGATTTTGAATCTTAAAGTCCTCACTTGTATTGTTTAGACGTTGGGGTAGCCCTGCATATAATTATAGGATATTGATTTTTTTTAATGTTATTTTCTCTCACCTCAAGTTAATAAAACACTAAATTTGTGTGTGTTGTATACGGTGTTGGGTTTTTGAGTCAAAATAATACACCTCTAAATTTATGTTCGTAACACCTTCCTTTTGTTCAGAGGATTCAAAATTATGGTCACATTTGTTCACGTCAACATAATGACGATTAACGAAAGGTATCACTAATGACTTGGGCAATCAGCAAATAAATTTATTGCAATTTGACTGACTTTTCCTCTGATCTACGTTCTTTTGTGTTGTGTGAAAATTCATTTTTAGATTTTTGTCTAATTCCTCTTCTAGTTTGTCTAGGGGACCAAAATCAATGCATTTTGGATAAGTGGTTGTGAACACACCTTGGATGCAATTTCGTCCTAAATTTAATTATCTACATTTGTATGAGTAGATAATTTCTCGCTTATAAACCACAAATCAATCTAAGACAATAACTGAGAAAATAATCTCTAATATATATTTGGATATCCAAAATTTTCATACATGTATTAAATATTTTATTTTTTTTATCTCTTTTTGTATTTTATCATCAACATTTTTTTTTATGCAAAAGTGCTTATAACATTTCATTAATAATAATGTCATGAAAACCATTTAAAATATCAATAAAAATATGGAGTCTAGTCATAGATGTGACTATTCTTGCTAACACATGAACTGTCTCATTTGTTTGTTTTCTAACAAACTCAATTTTTGAGTTTCTAAAAAGAGAATGGAAAATAGCTCGACAATCATAAACAATAGCACATAATTCAATTTTGTTTTCATTGATAGAGTGAAAACGATCTACAACATCTTCAAATCTAATTCAAAATCCACTTATGTTGTAGATTTTGTGCCAACTTCCACTCCTCTAATAGTCATATATTGTAGTTGATGACTTGCATTGGATTTTCACTGATGTTATGTCATATGTGATTATTTCGTTGTTGTCATAGACTCCACACAATCATTACCAACATATTGTATCATTTTCTCTATATTTTTTATCTCTTTCAAATTGTTAATTGAATGTATAAATGTCTAAAAAATTGCAAGAAATCTTATATATTCCAACAAAAGTGTATATGACAAACATAAGCAAGTAAATTGCATCGAAAAAGAAAAACTCTCTTACCATTTCAATTATATTCTTCTATAAACTAAATTTAGGTTGAAGCCATAGAGCAAGATAAGAATAATCTTAAACATGATTGACACATATCAAAAAATTTAAAGACATCTTTTATTATCTATTTATTTAGACTTAAATGCATATTTTAGTCCATCAATTTTTTCAATTCTGCGATTCTAAACCCCAAGTTCTAATTTCTTATCTCTCTACTCATGTGTAATTGAATTTATTTGAAGTACATGATAATAACATACTCCTATCACACCTAATAATTTATTTCTCTCTCCATGGCTTCCATTTCCATTTCCCATGTCAACCCATTTTCTAGAAAGATATTTTGTGCCATGGAGAATAAACCTATATCTCTAAAATTCAAAGTATTCTTTGTTCAATCACTCAATCATTAACATGTAACTACACTTAATTGTTAAAGCAAAATATTGTCTCGCACTTTTCTCGACATCATCTCCACGTCGCAATATCATCAGGCCAACACTGTTCAACATCGTGGAAGAAGATTTTAATAAAAAGAGAAAATTTTGACCCAACAATTGCATCTTACAAGTGAAAGAGGAGACAAATATGTGGGGATTACATTTTTAAGAAATTTACTTTCCCTTTTGCTGTCGGTAAATTTAATTCAGAACACACACACACATTTATTATTTCACTCATGAAGTAAACACATTTCTGCACTATTTTGAAAAATTGCTTATATATGGGCTATTGGGGCGTATGGCAGGCTGCAAAATGCATTTTTCTCATTTTTGATGAATCTTTTTTGCTATTTTAAAGTTTGAACGCTTGCGTCATAATAGAAAAACTCAGATGAAGTTGGTGTTAACACCATTGATTGAGTTTTATCAAGAATCATTCATGAAAATTTCTGTAATGGTTCTTTAGTCTATATCTTTTGTATCTTTGTGAAACCCTATTTGTTAGGCATGAGTGAAACAAGATGAAATTATTCTTTGTCAAATTTGATTTTTAATTATATGAATGAATTTATTACATTATTTTTCTCATCTCTTTACTTAATGTTTTTTATTGTTTGACCAACTTTAAATTATTTTACGATTGAATGATGCAGGACGTGAAATCAATTGAATGATTTGCAAAAGTAATAGTTTAATAAGAGAATTATTGTATTATAAAACTTAATTCTAATTTTAAATTTACTAAGGAAAATATGAGTTACTTTGGAATTAAAGATTTTTTTACTAAGAAATTAAGGCAAGAATAGTAAAGAGAATTCGGTAATAGTTCAATAAAGGAATTAAATAACTATGATCAAATTAGAAATCGAGGTCGGTTTCGAGGTGAAACTAACACGTAACATTTTACTTATTAGAAAAGTTCAATATTCTTACTCTTATTAGTCTAAAAAATTATTCAATCGATTGAGAAATATTTTGTTCAATTTTAGTAGTTAACTATAAGTTGATAGTATAACGCAATATTTGAGTTAGACACTCAATCTTACCGTTTTATTATTATTTGCAACGATTCAGTACACTTGTTGAAACATTATCATGTACCTTTACATGTTTTGTGGTTATGTAACTGTACGTAAACTGAATTAAATTACATGTAAAATTTTGTAGTGAATTAGGGAAATGTGTACTTGAATTTCATCCACGTAAATATACGTAAAATGAATTCACGTACATGTGTATTTAAAACGTTTTCAAATATATGTACTTAAATTGAGTTCAAGTACATGTAAAATGTTGCAGTGTATAACGAGAATGTGTACTTGAACTCAGTTCATATAAATGTATTCATTTCAAGGAAGGTTGTAGGTTTCAAGAAGAAATAAAAGAAATGTTGACAAATTTAATTTAATGATTGGAGCAATTTAGTCTTTTCAGCAATGATATATATTTAACTAGCAAAAGAGATGTGAGCAACAAAATTATTAGCATTATAAAAATTGAAGAGTTGACCAATAAATTTCCAAGACTTGTAAAATAGAGAACCAAAAATTCAAATTTTGAAAAATGGGGACTAAATAAATTAAAGTAAAATTAGGGAATCAAAACTATATGTAAGCCAATTTAAATTAAGGATTTTGGTATTGTCAACGTTAACATCTAAAGAAATATCTAATTCGAACACTTAAGGTTTTTCATATTTGTAAGAACGTTGTTTTGTGTTATATTATCGATATCATTTTATGTTGTTAATCAAAAAACTGAAAATTTATTTGCAAATTCATCTTTTTTATTTTTGTCAAATTTAAATGTGTACTCCTTCAATATATTCTACAATTTAAATCAATGAATATAATTTTTATTTTCTTTTTAAAAATGACTTAAAATAAATAAAATAAAATAACTAGAAAACCTATACATAAACATAAACACACATGAATAAAAAATAAAATAGAAAAGAGAGAAGGAAGAATAAAAGAGAAAGGTACATACATGGAGAGAAGGGTCCTCCTCCTTTGGGGGCACTGCAGAGTTGGGGTGGCCATGAAGTGGTGTTGTAGCAGTTGACTCAAGTTGATAAGAGATTGATGACTCAAATTTATGAATGATGTAAAGGCCAAGGAAGAAGTTGAATTTTGTGTAGAACCTTATTGGTTTGGTTAAGTTATGAATTGAATGATTGTTTATGGAACTTTTATCCATCTCTTTGATATGAGCTTAAGTTTCTGAGAATTCTTTAAGATTAAGTAAAATACAACTTGTAAGACATTGAGACAAATTATATTTTTGCTTTTTTGCAGGTGAAGACATTGCTGGAGTGATACATTGCTACTGCTCTGCTCAATATCATTTTCAATTTGTTTCTTTATTTTTCGTTTAGATGACGGACTTCGGCTAATTGTTTTATAATCAACATTTTAAACAAGCCAAGAGATGAAACAATTGTAAGTGGGTATTGATTTTAAACCATTAAGTTAAATCTTGAATCTTTTCAATGATTCATGCACCAAATTTTAATTTCCTAAAAAATCATTAAAGGTTATCATCATTAAAAATAGGCTTATATAAAAAAAGAATCTAAAAAATGTTTAATGGCTACAAATTCTAAACATCGGAAAAATGACATAAAACTGGTGAGTAGGGTTTATAAATTTCTTTTCTTGCTCACCCAAAAACAACAAGTGAACGGTTTTTCAATTCTTACTTTTCTTGGACAAAATAAAGTGATAAAAGATAAAAAAAAATTAAAAGAAAAGAGATCATAAATTATGGGAAATAATATTGTGACTTGTGAATATTAATAAATATAAAATAGAAATAATCTGACTCTTCAGTTGTCAAAGTAAATTTTTCTAATTTTAGTGCTTCAATTAGACACTTCAACTACTACAATTACAAATATAATTATTTGATTTTATTCTGTTATTAATTAAATCACATGTATTTATTTAATTTGTTGTGTTTATATTTTTTCCATAACTCTTGTATATAATTTAGTTAATATAAAATCTTATTTTAATATTTATATATATAATACCTAAGTAAATATTTTTTCTTCAGGGCTACCACTGATGGTGGTTAGGCAATTGAAGTTGGGCAGAATGGCAGAGTTTAATTTGTTGCTTATATAATCTGTAGAAATGGATCAGTGGTTTTATTATTGGCTTTGAGTTTCAAGGAAGGGTTCAACAAAGTGAAAACCTCTTTTATTTTTTATTTCAATAATGAAAATCCCTGTATTTGTGTTTGGGTTAGTTAAGGCGGAAATGATTTTTCTGAACAACATTTGCAATCTGTGTTTATATTGTGAACCCTTCAACCCATTATCCCTCGCTCCAATTCCATTCCTCTCGTTAAGCCGCCGTCGAAGCTCCGTCACAATGGCTACAATTGGTTATCGGAGTTCTGTTATTGGGGAAATGTTGGTTACCAGAGCTCTCCACTGTCGGAAAACTAAGCGACAATGACCAGTGGTGACCGACAGTGGTCCGATGAGCTTTGGCTGAGGAGAAGGATAATGGGAGGGAGGGGATGATAATGTGTGAGGGCTCTCTATCTTAGTGTATGGATAAATAAACTCAAATGCTAGAGTCAATTATTTGTGCACAATATCTCTTCCAATTTTACAAATACACTAATTATTGACTTCAACCAAGGTTATAATCAGGATGATATAAAGATAAAAAAAAATTTGTAGTTTAAAAGATAAAAAAAAACTCAAAATTTGTGTTTCACTTTTTTTTTAAAAAAAATATCGTTATATTTAAAAAAAAAAAGTTCAAATATTTTCTTTAAATTATTTTCTCAAATTTTCTAATAAATAAATTTTGATTTTTTTTTTATAAAAAATATTTATAATTTTTTTTAAAATTTATTTTATTCAAGAAAAAAATCAATTTTTTTAAGAAAAATAACTTTTTGATTTTGCTCATAAATTTTTTTGATAAAAAAACGATTAAAATTTTACTGATATTTTTTCGAAATTTTTTTTTGTAAAAATATTTCAAAAAAAAAATCTCAATTAACAAAACATTGAATCTATGAGATCTCTCACTTAAGCCCACAAAAAATAATAAAACTATGGACAGAGCTTTAAAAATATATATCAATTAGAAGTTTGATATTAAGGCTTAACAGGAGATTTTTGAGAGGAGGAAGGAGAAGTTGATATATATTTAACTTAAAAGAGAGGGGGAGAGATATTTTAATGATTTTGTGTTTGATTAAAAAAAAAAAATTTTAATAGATTTTTAGTTGTATTGAACCATTCCTCTTCCATCTCCTTCAAATCCCCTAAAATTGAAGGAGAACAAAATCAACTTGAAGGGGATTTTTCTCCCATCCCCTAAAATTTAAACCTTCAAACTTAAAAGTCTCACCTCACCTCTCATCTCTTCCAAACCACTCCAACCAAACACACTCTAAAATGAAGAGTGGTTTTGCCTCATATATTAGCTTTTTTATTTTTATTTTTTTCTTTCTCTCTATCATTTTTTACATGAACAATCCATTAATTAAGTGACTATTGTGGAATGAATGAATTTGTAACTGGATTCGAGTATGCTTGTGTTAATTAATGATGGGTAGTGAGTATAAGAGAAGTTGTAGTAGGAGTAAAGAATGGAATATCTATTGTTAAAGATTGAGTTGTTTGTTCACGTTGTTTCTCTCTTTTTAACTTAAAGTTACTAACTTAAAAAGTTTTTTTTTTTTTTTATGGGAAGATAATAGTGTTTTAATAAGTGTAATGAATGGTTGTAAATAATAATAAAACAGTAAGACCGAGTTTAACCCCTAATTCTTTAGTGAAATTAATATTAGAATTAAGCTTTATAGTGCAAGCATTATCTTATTAAACTATTGTCTTTGCAAATAATTCAACTGATTTCATGACCCGCATTCATCCTTAGACTACAATATCATGCATTTCTCATATTAAGCATTCATAAAGTCCACTTCTGTTTCAAAATACGAATATTTCATAGATAAAATAAATATTTCGATAAACTCATTCATATAATTAGAAATCAAATCAGACAAATAATAGTTTAATCTTGTTTCACTTATCCCAAACAAAGAGGGTTTAATTACTTATAACAAAGATGCAAAAGATAAAGATTAAATAAGAATTACAAAAAAGATTCATGAATGATTTTTAATAAAACTTCTTTAATGGTGTTATAACTAGCCTCCTATAAGATTTGTCTGCTAGTGCACAAGTTTTGAAATTTCAAAATAGCCAAAAAGATCTCTAGAGAGTGAAAAAAACACATTTGTATGTATTTTGTAGTGCGTAATTCGCCCCAAGCGTGTCTCAGGGGCGCTCCAGTGCTCCTGGGCAGAAGTAAAATGTCAAAAATATTGTAGAAATGTGCCTCATGCACAAGCATTTGTGCTCCAGCACACATCATCTGTTGTCTAACGTTTACTATATTTTTCTTCTCTTTTGAGTCCAAATTTAGCTATGGCGTCTTCATAAAAGTTGTAACAATGAATCTTACCTTTCATTTTCACTTTATTTGAATTCAATTGAACATCTATAATTCTAGATACGGCTGAAATACTCCAAATATGTCATGTTAATTTATCACCAAAATTTAGCATTGCACTATAAAAAGAAACAACTCAAAAAAATTAAAAATCTCTACTTAATAAAGAAAATAAATATTTCATTACATCCAAGAAATAAAATCAATAAAATATATTAAATAACTCACTAAATTAACCAATGATTAAAGATAAATAACAATAAAAACAATAAAAAATATGAATATGATGAAGAGTTATCAGATGATACTTATAAAGTAAAAGATTTTGATACTTCTTATTGATGTTTTAAATTTCTTATTTTCATCAATTTATGAAAATGGTTTTTTTATTATAAAATTTATCCGTTTTTGACTCTCTTATATATGTTTAACTTAAAAATAGTGATGTGACATATTTTAAACGATTTGTTGTAAGATATAATATTGTTGAATAGTTAGTATTCACCAAATTAGAATATAAATCTCTAAAAACTTCAGTTTTAATATATAAATTATTCATTACTATAATTTAATTAATAATATATAAATAATTAATATATATATATATATATAAATAATTCTACATCATAAAATAATATATTATATCATTTTTTATTTTATTTTAGAAGAGATAAAAAAATTTAAAGTATAAAAATTTGTAATAAAAAAATTAAAACTACAATAAAGCGAGGAGAAGGCTGAAGTCGGTGCTTGAAATAATAAGGGGAGTTATTTATGATTGTTATGGCAGTTGTGAATTATATATTGTATTTATGGCCGTTATGTATTGTAGTTTGGCATTATTTGTATAATTATAATGAATAGGGAAGTTACAGGAGAAGCTAAGAGTAGACAATAATTTGGGATTGGCTGCTAGTTGACAAAGACAAAGTTCTCGGATTCTTGGAAACTGCATCAATTTAAAAAGTGGCATATGAAATTTCTTAAGCTTTTGTGTTGCCACACTGTTTCACCGCAATTTTGTAAATATTATTTGAATGGGAATCCAAACTAATGTATTTATATCTAAACGTATGAGAATATGCTAATCAAGTATATATTAATTAATTTAAGCGAACATGCATTATTCAGGAGTTGTACGTTATGGTTGATAACAAATATGCAATTAGAGATGTTTTCTAATAGAAAATTAACTTCACTCACATGCTAAAATAACAATAGTGTAACTAAATTGACTATGAGTTGAGAAATTTATCGTCCAATATTTTAAAATCAAATTTAATGATTAAACAAGTTAAAAACACGGACAATAGTACACAAACATTTCAAGATGTAACTAAATAAAAACTTTGATCTTAACCGTAAATGTAATATCTTTCATATATATGTCTAATGGTAAAGAATTATTCATGGTCTACAATTTTTAATCTCACTCAATTACATAAAAAAATATTTATTGCTGTTTATTTATATTAATATAGTTGACATATTTAATTTAATTTTTCGAGTGATGTAGTGTCAAAGAGAGATATTACATAATTTTTTTTGAAAGATAGAGATATTTACAAAATACATCGTAGGAGATATAATTATGAGAAAACGAAGAGAACAACTATTAGATATTTCCAAAATTATTTCACTTTCAGTGACATGCAAAACCTTTTACATGATTTATAAGTTATGGAAAAATGCAAAGATGGAAGTCACATAATATGATACTCTTCTAAGAGTCATCAAACCTGCTTTAAGTCGAAGAAATTTATTTTTTGTTTGTTTTTTCTAGGTTAGGTTTATGTCACCCCCTAGTTTTTGTTTTTCTTATTTTTAAAATATTTTAGCTTAAAAATATCTTACCAATAAAAAAATGTTTCAATTTAATAAACAATAAATATTATATATTTATTCTTGTTATATTTTCTAATTTTTTATTAATTAAATTAAAATACTTTCTTTTTAATTTATCTAATTTTTGCTTAAAGAAAATTTTCATTTTATAAATAGAAAATGCAATAATAGTGAAAAATTATTTTATATTATCATCTAATAAAAATTAAATTTTTTTATACATCAATTAAAATTATTTTAATTCAATTAAGATTGAAAAACCTAAAAGTATATCGGATAACTGATGCGATAACCCTTATTGTCGTTTGCACACATGCTTTGCAATCTCGTCTATCATACACCACCCCTCCATTTTTTCTTTTCTTGTTTATCATTTTGCATAAAAAATTATTTCATCATGCAACAACGTTACAACAAATACAAACACTTCATCACATTGGTCACGTTGTAGTGTATTCCAAATTAATTGGTAAGAATCTCTATATGCTTTTTTTATAGTGGATAAATTTGAGAAAATGATTAAAAAGGTTGATAAATAATCATTCAACTTTCGATGTGATATTTTCATTGAACGGAGACTATTTCCTCCGGTCGTATTTTAATTGTTTAATTTGAATTATGTGGGGTATTTAAAAAAATGATTAGAATTTTTTTGTAATTTTTTTCAATTTAAAGAAAGAGTAAATTGTCCTTGTAATATTTTTAATTACTCTCATTATTGGTTTCTTGAATTAATTGTATAATTGCATCAATTTTAATAGTTTTATGGAAAAATCATTGGGATTTAATGGATATACACTTTCAATGCAAACAATTTTAAATTGTTAGATAATAAAATCAATAGTTGATATATTTACTGTCATATTTTTTGTTCTAAGAGATATGAAAATTTGGAGTATTATAGTGCTTATATAAACTTTTGGAATATTATGAAAGTATATGAAGTGTGAGTAGTACTCCCTGCATCATAAATAATTGTCATATTTGCAAAAAGTATTTGTTTTAAAATAATTATCACTTTTGATTTCAAATTTAATTTTAATTACTTATTTTAATTGTATCATCTAGTTAACACTAATTGAATAATTCCTATATAAGTTATTATTTTCTACTTTGTATTAATGACAATGAAAATAAACCCACAATTGATATGGATAGTTTGATAAAATCACAATTCTCTTTTATTTAATTTATTATATTTTTAATTTATATAAATTGATCAATTATTTTAGAGATGATTATTTTAGGATGAGAGCAAATGTGTAATTTAAGAGATAGTGAGTACCGAGAAACAAAAACGATTATTCCTAGTACCAACTACCAAGTTTTTTATTTGCAATAATCAAGTTAGATGTAGCAGTTAAATTCATGCAGAGCAATTAGTTGTAGTAAAATATAAATTATTTTTTCTAGTTATTTTATTTATTTTAATTTCAATTGAAATTATTAAATAGAAGTGTTAAAATCGATTATTTTTATTGGATGAAATGTTAAATGACATTATATTATCAGTATAAATATAATAAAATGTTTCTCTGTTATTAAAATAATCATCTTATTTTTTATAATTTTTGTTTTCTTTTGACTTTCTTTTCCTTTTTTTTCCCATCTTTTCTTCGTCAACCAAAAAAATTATAAGAATGTAATGATAAAATTGTCTTGATTTAATTTTTTCAATGACTAATTACCTTTATTTTTTTCAAAGATTAAACTGAGTATCAGTTTTTTTGGGTGATTAAAATGAGTCTTTGTTCTATATTTTTTAATGTAAACTTTTCAATTTCTTATAAGTTAATTATTTCTACTCTTAAACCAACTAAAAAAAAAAAAACACTGGCTCACAAATTTTGTACAAGTTTCATTTCTATTCGACTCACGTAACATTAGTTTGTCAAACAAAAAAAGCTAACCTTAGTTTTTCCTTTTTTTAGCATTTACATATGAATTGGACATTATGCCATATGAGAATTTTCTTTATACGTTAAAAAAAATAAAATAAAATATCAAGTTGTGCGAATTGACCAATTTTTGTTCTCTCCATATGTTGGATCTGCTGGTCTTTTAATAATGAACTAATAAACTCTGTGTTTTCACACCCACGCCTATATATAAGTGAATGGTATTGTACATGTTCATGCATATCTATACATTAGTTTACAGATAAAAAGTTATAGTTTTATTGCTCTCTTTATATTATATT
The DNA here is from genome assembly GCA_037974835.1 of Cicer judaicum. Taxonomy (NCBI): domain Eukaryota; kingdom Viridiplantae; phylum Streptophyta; class Magnoliopsida; order Fabales; family Fabaceae; genus Cicer; species Cicer judaicum. Next base: position 5,956,022 of record JBBPBS010000689.1, read on the forward strand.
TGTAATTATGGGAGATACATATCTAGCTTGTGATGAAGAAATACCCACAATAGATTACTCTTTATTATTATGTGATGACAATCATCAAAGATATATTGCCCTTGAATCCCTTCGCCATGCATGTGAGGAATATGGGTTTTTCTATGTAAGTTTCTTCGTCGAGCCCATAATATATATACTATTTAAGTATTTATATGATTTGCTAAATATACGTTATAATATTTTGCATTAGTGTAATTAAAAACTTATTCTCCATCATACATAGTATAAATTAAAAATTCATATACCATATGTATGCACAAATGTTTTTAATTATAATATATACTTATTGTACTTATTTTTATTTTTAAGTTTTTGTTTTAAAGTTATTCGTGTATATGAAAAATCAATAAAATTTGGATACTTGAAATTATTTATTTATTTTTTTATTATATTCATAACTATTCATTAATTCATTACACTTATTAATTTCTCTTTTATAATTACTAACAAAAAAATAGTTAATATTATATTAAATTTTAAAAATAAAAATAAAATTCTTCTACAAAAACGAGAAATAAAGGAACAAAGATAGAATCTTATAATTTCCCCCCAATATATATGGTTATTAATTACTTGGTATGCACATGCAGCTAGTAAACCATACCATACCCGATGATTTACTCAAAATTGTATTGAGAAGAATTTCTAATTACTTTGATCCAAAAACTATTGATGAGAGAAGCGTCTACACTAAAAAGGGTTCATCAGATAAAATCCGATGGGGCCTAAATGCCAATGATGGAGAAAATAGGGAATATCTCAAAGTTATTGCACATCCTCATGATCATGTTCTTTCCAAACCAATAAGTCTCAGGTATATTATTTATATATACTACTTGTTTAATGCCGGTTATTTTTTTATAAGATATCCAGAGATCTAACAAACAGGGACTATTGTTTTAATAATAAATATTATGTAAAAAAGTTATGCTAATTAGTTTTAAATAATAAATATTGTATTAAATTTAATTATTATAATTATTTTGTAAAAAAATTCAAAATATAATTAAATAACACATGATAAATATATTAAATAGTTAAATAATATAATAGTTAATATATAATATTATATTATAATAATATTGTTTGTTGATTAAGAAAGGGAGGAATAATATAGTAGCGCGAGGGGGTTTAAGCCCCTGGCTGCCCAATATACGTCCGTCCCTGAAAATAACATAAGTTATATATATCTAAAATAAATCGGTTATTTTTTTAATTAGGTAATATATAAATTAATTTTTAGATAAAATAATTTAAATAAAGGATAAATATGGAAGAAAATAATGGTATACCATAATTTGGTTCTTTTTATATAGTTATAAATTTAAAAAAAAAAATAGTTATATAACTAAATAACGGTGGATGTATCGATCGTGTATAAAATAATTTAAATAAAAGAAAAAAATTAAAAGGAAAACCACACTAAATCAATGTATTCCTGTTATATATATTATAAATAATACTTATTTTGTGGACATACTAATTAAAAAAAAATTCTAATAATTATTATAATTTTCTATTAATTTCATTGTACTTTTGATCATTTTGAGCATCAGCAAAATTATAGAAGAATATAACAAAGAAATGAGAAAGATTGTGGTTGGATTAGCAAGGGCAATTTCAAAAATCTTAGGGTTTGATGAAAAGTACATAGAGAAGGCCTTCAACATGAAGTCAGGGTTTGATGTAATGGCCATGAATCTTTATCCACCAAATTCTAAAGCGAAGAGTGATATTGGTATTCCTAACCACACTGATCCTGGCTTTGTGGTAACCTTAGTGCAAGATGTAAATGGAGGTCTCCAAATCCTATCACATAAAGGAATTTGGATTAATGTTTATATTCCTCCTTATGCTATACTTATCCAGCTTGGTGATCATCTTGAGGTACTTTCATTGAAATTTATTTTATTTTCAAACATTATAAACTTCAGAGTTCACTCTTCTAAAATGAACAATATTCTATTTTAAAGTATAAAATAATAATAGTAGTTAAAATTATAATCTCTTAATTTTCTCTTTTTTGAAGTGTTTTGATGTGTATAAAAATAGTTTGGTCCATCAAATTATTTGATATTTAATTATGAATGGTTAGTCCCACATTCATTAGAAATGAAGGTTATATTAAATATACAAGAAGAATGATCCATAAATCTAATGTCTTAAGGTTTTGGGTTGAGATGTGGTGTTTAAGTTTCTTATGAATCTTTGTTTTAAAACCCCGAACTCCCCAACACAAATATCTCATTATTATATTTTGAAGAGTCAAATCCAATTTTATTTTTTATTTATTTTGTTTTATGAATGGCTACTTTTGTTCTTTTGGAATACAATTAACTCTCAAATTAACTTGTTTGATTGTAGATCTTAACAAATGGAAAATACAAGAGTCATGTCCATCGAGTTATTGTTAACAACAACAAAGTGCAAAGGATATCTGTTGTTACCCTTCATGGACCTTCTTTGGACAAATTCATTCTCCCAGCTACAGAATTTGTTGATGATGAAAATCCACATAATTACATTGGAATGACCTACAAAGAATCTTTGGAAGCAAATGGGGGCAATGAGATCGACGTACAGTCATCACTTGAACAAATTAAGCTAGTAATATAATTTAATGTTTTAATTAATTCGAAGTAGTCCTTAAAAAAATAAAATTCTACTATATTATATTAATTTTTTATAAATTTGACGTGACTCATAAATTTTACAAGAGATTGTATTAAAATAGAGAGCAAAAGAGTGTGTTGTTTTCTTAGTTAATATTATTCCTCTTTTCTCCCTCTTATCCCACACACCCCATATCGTCATTGTAACAATAATAATATATGAATGAATACTTGTGTTCTCACTATTATATCATGTTTATGTTTATAATTAATTAGGTGAATCATATCTGTACAAATATAGTATTTTATTGTATATTAGAACTTTTAAGTTGTAAAATTGTGATATAAACATACAAATTTTTGTATAAACACAACAGTAGAAAGATAATAGATTGAACTAAAGATGGACATGTTTAAGAGAGATATAATCATGGGTATAACATATTCCTTTGGTTCGGATGTTTAGAAAGGAAAAAAATCTAAATTAAAAAGATACTTAGTTTGATTGAGTTTATAGAATTTTTATCACAAAATTAAACTCAAGTTGATAGATAAAATGTTGATTTGGTTAAGTTCAAAGAGATTGACATTAATAAAAATTAACATAATTATTTTATAATATAATTTCTTTTTGTAACACTAGATTTTTTATACTATTAAAACAATTACGTAAACACTTTTTAAACTTTAATGAAAAAAAATAAAATGTAAATGCTTAAAAAATATTTAAATACAATATATTTTTAATACAATACTATTGATATAGTCTAATGACATTATTCAGATATAAATAGTCAATTTTAAATGAAGTAAAATCATATTCATATCAACAGAGATTGAATTTATTTTGTTTGATTCAGATTGATATCGATTTTTTTTTAATTTGTCAGACCATTAGTTTGATTTTTATATCTTTAGACGAATCTCAAAACAAATCCAATTGAAATTTAAATTGAAAGATATAGTGTATTTTTTAATTAGTATTTTTTGCAATTAATTTATAGATTATATTTTTATTTTAAAAAAAATTGTTGGGATGATTGGAGTGGTCGTGGCCATCTTATTTTCCCACTAAGATCTGTCTATGGACGAGGGTTCTCTTACCTTGAAAATGGTCGTAGAGGCATTGTTGTTCCTTCCCATATTTTGTATGTTGATGACTTGATGATTTTTTGCAAGGCGATGATTTACACTAGATCTGTTTTCGTTAGAAGAATATCTTAGCTCATTTGCTTGGGTTTCTATTGGTTCTCTATTTTTCATCTATCTTGGATTACCTATTTTCAAAAGAAACTAGACTTCATTACCTACAAAATAGAAATTGGTTTCACTAATTTTTATTGAGAATTGATAGAAAAAATTGAGTTACTTGTTTAAAAATAATATGTTATTCTGTTTTTTTTTTTTATCTACATACCTTATTTTATTAAACTGCATTAATTGAATATCTATTATACAAAATAAAAATTATATCTATAAACTAGACATCTTAAGCTTTTCAAAAAATGTTATTATTTATTCAAATCAGACATCGCTTGATACTTTAATTAAATTACTAAAATCATAGTGTTTTCAGTAGAAAAAGATTATGACATAACTAAGTTAAAATGGTTATAATAGAAGAAATATGAATCGATTTTGAGTGAATTAATTGGACTGGAAAGCTTATTCCTATTACTTTGTTACTGTAAATTTTTATGAGTTTATATTAAACTTACAAATTTTCGTAATTTTATGAAGTGATCTCTTGTGTATTATATTTTTTTTTTTCTTTCTGTTAGTCATCTTGAAATATCTATATCATGATCCAGAAAACTCATTTTTGGGTGGAACTAGTTAGGTTTGAAAAGAAGACATATATTAGTTTTATCATGCATATTCGAATTTATAATTTTACTAAAAATAAAAATAGCTCAGTAGTACTGTAAACAAAATTACTCTACCATAAGATTATTTGAGTGAAATCAATTGCGTTGAAAACCTTAAATATAACACTTTTTCCTGGAATTTTGATGTTGATACATGATGCGTGTTTATATATATATACTCATATGATTTCTATGTTAAGCTCATATTCAATTGTATGAATGGAGTAAATGATTACTCATATGTTATCATTGTATTATTATTTAGCTATATATATATAGGATAAGTGGGACACCACTTACAAACTTAATTATGTCCAATCTTACCAACAGAGGTTATTCAAGTAGAAGACATTGGGTGAAATCAATGTAGTCTTTATGAGTTACTTGTTATGTTGAGTTTAAGTAATTAGATTACTCATATCTAGTGGCTTAAAGTGTTTGAAAGATTTTCATGTTACTAAGTTTTATGCTTACTATATTGAGGGTGATGTTTTTCAGATAACAGGTAAATGTTAAAAGTTAGAGAAGTATTCGTATTGCTCACCAATCTTCAATGTCATGAATTGGAGTCGAATCACATCTTGAGTCTAGATTAGTTATAGTTTAATTAAGTCTCATTTGATAGTTGTTTCAAGCACTTAGATATTTCTGAATTGAAAATTTTAATTTTGCTGCATTGTGTATATTTATATTTTTTAAGAATCATAGTTAAATTTTAGGCGTTACAGTTTTTGATATTTTGCAAAGTAGTCCCGTGAAACCCAACGCTACGACGAAACCGTCGTAGATGCAACATTGCAGTAGTTACAACTGTCGCATACAATCTTTTTAACTGTCTCAAACTGACTTTTTTCTTGTAGTGTTATCGAATAAAATTATGTGTCAACAAGTTTATTGACAAAGTGAAATAAAATACACGAAAAGTATGTTTATATAGATGAGTTAAAATACACTAAGTGCATGAATTGATTAATTGTATTTGTTGGGATATTTTTAAATTTTTTAAAGTTTTGATGTAAAACTATAAATATAAAATGAGAAGTGTTACTACTAAATGGTTGAGGGACCAGTTGGCAAAATCTGAAACAATATAGGGACCAATTGGAAAATTATGAATAATATAGGAAACAAATTATATTATTTATAGGAACCAATCTATAAATCTATAGGAACTAATATGTAAAGTTTGAACCAATTTGCACAATATTTTGAGATTCATATTACACTCATAAAGTAAGAAAGAAATTCTAAATTCTTATATATTTTGTGTGGTACAGTTTTGTCGTCCAAACACACTTATAAAAGGATACAATGACAAGATTGAGTATATAATAGAGTATATAGTTCTTTTATTTATTCTTGAGTATTATAGTTTCTAAATAAATGAAAGTGTCCATCTTTGTACCAAATGGATCGCTTTTTAATAAACTCACGAACAAATTTGTCCAACATTTCCTTAGTAACGTGCATCAACACTACAACATGTGCAATATTTCCATTGCTTGCCAAATTCCACCTATCAGTAAAGACATTATCTAAGGGTTTTTCAAAGACAACTATGTTGCTAAATTCATTTAACATTGCACCAATTCCAGCACCACGTAGTTGATCCAATAAGTAACGTGCATTAATTATGCATTTAGGCACTTCGTTCTTAAGCCCTATTAAACCTTTTTTTTTTTTTTTTTTTTAATTTAGAGCATACCAAAGCAATATTGGAGCATATGCCCACATCTCTTGATGCAATTATTTCAACATCTCTAGATAATGCATTAATGTATTTCAAACGAGTTATCACAACACCACAAGGATATGGACATCCCAAAAACTTACGACCTGAAATTGTTAAGCTATCGATTGGTTTCTTGAAGCTAATCCTTTGAGCCAACTATCCAATTACCAAAATGATAAGTTAGATGAAATCATGATAATTAAGTCATTTTTTTTTGTTAATAGATAGAAAAATAGATGAAATAATAAAGAAATTTTTACAAAACTATGACCTCTTGGATACAATTGGAACCTAAAAATCGTATTTTAATCTTTATCTAAAGATATTGATATTTGACAATTGAGTTAGACTTTATAATTTAATAATTAAATAAGTGATTATGATACTTGAATTATAATATTAATTAAATAAAATGAAGTGGAACTCAATTTTTAAATATGAATGATCTATCAGACTCCCCTATAGTTAAGGTTCATCGAGAATAATATTGAGGTTTGTTAATTAAGAATCCTACAATTAAAAATATATTCTATAACAATATTTTGTTTTAAATCCTAACAAATATTTTAAAGATACAATTTAAAAAGTATAATGTATAATTGAATGTTTACAATATCATATAATAAAAGTATTAACTGTTTTTATTAAATATTTTTATAGGTGGTAATTCACTTACTTCAAGAACTGTTTTTCTGAATCTTATTTTGTTTGATATAATTTTAACTCACTTGTTTGATAAAAGGAAACATGATTCCAAATAGAGCTCCATTACAGTAATGTAGAATCGATCACGAGTAAAACCACATTTTTTTCAATGTTTGTATTGCAAGATCAAGATCATCAATAGCTCCTTTCATAGTTGTCCCTACAACAAAAGCAACCCTTTAAGTTGATGAAATGTATTTATAAATTTTGTGCATATGTGCACGCTATAGATTGTATATAGTTTTCAAAGCAACGTCCCTATATATAGTTTTCAAAGACAATTTAACTACACAACTACTAAAATTCCATTAATAAAAACTTTATAAATAACATATTGATTTGGTTCAGATCTATTTGATTGACATTAATAAAAATTAACATACTTATTTTAAAAATTTAAAATTATCTTTTTCTAATACTAAATTTTTATATTATTAAAATAATTATGTAAATACTTTTTAAACTACAATGAGAAAAATAATATATACATGATTAAAAAATCTTTAAATACAACACATGTTTAAGATAACACTATTGTTATAGTCTATGATTTTATTCAAATATAAGTGGTCAATTTTAAATGAAGTAAAATTATATTCAAATCAATAAAAATTGAGTTTATTTGGTTCGATTCAGATTGAACTCGAAATAGAAAAAAAAAATCAATTTAATTTTTTTTAATTTATTAGATTAGTTTGATTTTTATATCTCTAGACAAAACTTAAAACACATCCAATTGAAATTTAAATTGAAAGATGTAATGTATTTTTTGTAACTATTTTATGAATTATTTTTATTTTTTTAAAAATAGTTAATATCGTTGGGGTAGTCCTTCACATATTTTATATGGTGATGACTTGCTGATTTTTTGCAAGGCTGCTCTTTCTAATATTAATAAAGTCCAAAGTCTCTTTGATAGATATGTAAATATTTCTCGGCAACATATCAATCCTAATAAATCTGCTATTTACATTGGTTTAGTTTTCGTTAGAAGACAAAATATCTTAACTCGTTTGCTTGAGTTTCTATTGGTTCTCTACCTTTCATCTATCTTGGATTACCTATTTTCAAAAGAAACCCTAAAATTGTCTATTTACAACCAATTGATGATCAAATTAAGACTAGATTTATAGCTTCCACGTATATTCTTTGTTGACTTTACTTTTCAAGGTCGTCAACAAATGCATTAAGAATTTTATTTTGTTTGGAGATATTGAACACAGAAAAATAGTTACTCTTGGTTGGCATAAAATTCTCATCTTCTTAATGAAGATGCTACTATTATGAAACTTTCTTGAGATTTGATTATTTCTAATCAACATTGGACTATTTCTTTTAGAGGTCAGGTTTTTAAAAAACATAAACATATTAAATATCACATTGATTATTTGGACTGTACTTAATAAAGTTAAAGCTAAGATATATATATATATATATATATAAAACAGCAAATGTCAACATGGTAAAGATGACAATATTAATGTTGTGCTAAAAAAATACTTAGAGTAAGTGTACTCTATCGCAAAAAAAATTATAAAAATAAAATAAAAATTATTATTACTCCAAAACGATCAATTCTTGTTTTCTTGCTCTCCAATATCATCTATCTGTGCGGCGCTCGTCCATGTGTTCTTGTGCCGTCAGCCTCCCCCTTCTTTGTTCCGTATGCCTCTTTTCCCAATTCGCTCATGAGCCTCTTGTTTTGCTTTCTAATTGTGCCATCACATTCACCAATTTGGCCAACTTTGTATTCTATTTAAATCTACCTTTAACCCATCATTCAATATACATAATAGTATAGTATGTAATACATTCTTTTTTTATTTTGATTTATATTTGGATCACATATTAGACTTCGGTCAACACATATAGGATTCATCAATTTATATTGGTCCTTCAAATAGGTTCTTTTTGCAACTGAAACTCCTTATGCTGAATCAATTTGTATTACTTTTCTACCCAAGATCAATTTAGCAAAATCAAAAAGCATTAAGACTAAGTAGGAGTCAAAATCATAAAATAAGAAAAAATAGATGATAAATTCTACAAATAACGAGTTTATCAACTAACTTTTGAATTGACACTTGGTTAAAGGATTTTTTGGTTTCTATTTGTAGCATTAATAAGGACTTGCAATCTTATCTTCACGTCAATGTCAATAATTTCAAGCTGGATGGTAATTGGAAAATTTCTTTTATTATCTTAAATAATTACACAGAGTTGACTGCCTTGCTGACTAATGTTATTATTCTTAATTTTGAATGCAAGGATCACCTTGTTTGGAGGTTGAATAGTACTGATGTTTTAAGCTTTAAAGACACTTATTTATTCTTCAAACCTTTGGGCCAACAAATTCATTTGGCCAAATCCATTTGACATAATAGCATTTCTCCTTCCAAGTCTCTTAGATTTTGGAGATTGCTACATAACAAGATGTTTACTTATGATAATTTAATCTCTCGTGGTTGCTAAATTGTTTCAAGATGTGAAATTTTCCATTGCACAGTGGAGACTCACACCCATCTTTTTCTATCGTCCCTATTTGCTACTAGGATCTGGTTATGAAATTTTTCATTCTCAAATTAATATTAGTTCGGTTCAACATGATCTTGTCATTTGTGACAAAAGATGGTTCCAGTAGTGCAGATATATTATTTTGACCAACATCATTTATACTATTCGGTCTTGAAGAAATCAAGTTCGCTTTGAAGGTAAAAATTTGGCTTTTCACATTACCATTATCTTTATTTTGCAACAACACTGCTAGCACAATCTATATTTCTATGCAAGAATTTCAAATTCTCAAATCATTTTAGGTTAAAACTCATCCTCTTAAGGTTCCTATCATCAAGGAAATTATTAAGCAGGCTATCAAAGATTATTGCATTAAATGTAATGTTGATGGTGTTCTTTCTTGATGTCATGGTCATGCTGCTTGTGGAGGTATATTTAGGACAATTTCGCTCCTTCCCTGGGTTGTTTTGTTGTGATCTTGGGAATTACAAATGTGTTTCATGCTGAGCTTACTACATTATGGTTGCTATTCAAAAAACATGCAAGTATGTCTGGCACTTTCTATGGATTGGATTTGATTCTCAATTGGGAAATTTGATTTTCAAGAATTATAGTGTTGCTCTTTGTTTCATTAGAAATGGATGATTTAACAGCCTTAACATGATGTTGAAAGAATGAAGTTTATTATCACTTATATTTTTTAGAGAACATAATCATTGTAGTAACATAATTGCTAATTTGGGACTTCTCATTATCCACACTGATTGGTGAAACACTTTTACTTCTACTATTTCATATGTTTTGAATAGAAATAGGATTGATCTTCTTGAATATAGATTATCTTTTAGTTTTTGTAGATATTTATCGCACTCTTTTTTTCTCGCCAATGGTTGTATCCGACTAGGTTTTCTCAACAAAAAAGGAAAAATTAGACTAAAAAATTACACAAGTTTAGAAAAGGTGGAGTTATGGGTATAACATATTATTTTAATTCATATGTTTGGAGAAAGAAACAAAAATCTAAACTAAGAAGATAATTATTTTGGTTGAGATTTTACAATTATCTCACAAAATTAAAACCAAGCTTATGAATAGCATCTTGATTTTGTTATGTTAAATGAGTTTGACATTAATAAAAATTAAGATATTTATTTTAAAAATCTAAAATTTTCTTTTTCGTACACTAGATTTTTTATATTATTAAAATAATTATGTAAACTATTTTTAACGAAAATAATATATAAGTTACAATCAGAAAAATAACATGTAAATGAATAAAAAAAATTAAATACTAAATATATTTAAAATAATAGTATTGATATAGTCTAATAGTTTTATTTAAATATCAATGATTAATTTTAAATAAAGCAAAAACATATTGAAATGAACAATGATTAAGTTTATTTAATTCAATTCAAATTAAACTCGAACACGAAAAAAAATCAATTTAATTGATAAATTTTTAAGTTTGTCGTATCATTGGTTTAGTTTTTATATTGCTAGATGAAACTGAAAACATATGCATTTGAAATTTAGATTAAAAGTTGTAATGTATTTTTTTAATTAATATCTTTTGTAATTATTTTCTAATTATTTTTAATTGTTGAGAATTTTAAGGTGGTGGTAACCACTTTATATATTTATTAAGCTTATATATTTATTAAGCTCCACCACTGCAACTAACTACTACCATCGACCAATATTTATAAAAAAGAAATAACAAACCAATGATTTTTTGTTCTTTTCCTTTTTTATTTTTGTTTTTAACAAACAATGTAATAATATAAACCTTCAAAAATTATCCAAAGCCTATGATAACATTGAACCACTTAAAATAGAGATGTACTCTTCAAAGAAGGCTAGGGCTCGAAAAGTTCAATTTATGTTTTTACGCGATACATTTTTATTTGACAACAAAAATGCTAAAATAATGAGTTTGGTGATCCAAAGTTAAACAAAAGAAAACTTAAAATAGAGGATAAAATTGGGTATCTGCAATATCACATTTCTTAGTACCACCTATGATCTTATTTATAAGAAAATGACAAATCAATTCACCAAGACTAAGCAAAAAATGTTTTTTTTTTAAAGCACAAGCAAAAAATATTTAATGCAGTTAATTTTAATTTCAAAAATACCTTATTAAATGGTTGAAATTGGCTTATATAGTTGTCGCTTCTTCAGTAAACCAACACCATTTTCATATGTATCTTCTGTCTCTAAACTGTTTTTGCGAGTGTTCCAAATTATTAAAATAATAATTATGAAAATTGCATTTTAATTCAAATACACATTGATAACATTTAAGTGAGTAAAAGGTTCAATAGTTGGTTATTTGAATAAAAATGAATTAAAATTAACTACATAGAAATTATTAGAAAAAATGATTTGAGTTTCCCATCACCCTAGCTATTTTCATTGTGCAAATATTAAATCAATATTTTTTAATTTCAAATGATAATAGTTACTTCAAATTAACATATTAGATTAACACCAAAACTCAAAATCTCCTATTTATAACAATGAATCTTATTTTTTTAGGCGATTTTCATCTAACTTGTTTATTGAAAACATGAAAGTTTATCAATTTGTATGACAAATATAAATTTTCTATATTTCTATAGTAGATATTAAACACATGAAAATAAATTGTTAGTACATATTTTTCAATATTGAAGTAAATCCTAAATTCCATTCTATAATGGTAGGTCAACGAAAAATATTAAAAATAAAAATAACAACTTCCATTGCATAAATAGTCACTACAAGAAAAAAATAGTCAACTTCAAAAAAAAAATTGTGACAACCAAAACCAAAAGACACTCACAAATTACCAACAAAAAAATAAAAACCTTAGAAAATTATAAAATTGAAATATGTTGTTATTATTAGTTGAGAAAGCTCTCACAAAGTTTGAAATGGCCTTTTTTACCACAAATTATGTTGAGTTTTGTGAGGGCTTCTATAATTTTTCTTTACATTTTCTCTATTTTCTCTCTACTATTATTATTTTCTTCTCACTATTGTTATGTTATGTGCACATTATCTACTATTTTTATGTATCTGACATACTTATTTTTATTTGATTTTTGTTTTTTAATAGTTGACATTTTTTAATGTAATTTAAATTGTTTTTTTTTCTTTCTATTTTAAAATGATTTAAATTAGTTTTTACATTTTTTTAATTTATTATTAAATTATAAAATGGTAATTGGTGACGATTTTAACAGTCACAAATGTATTTTTTTTTTAATTTTGGTTATTTCTGACGGTCTAAGTCGTCAAAAAATAATCACTTTTTATTTATTTAGACTTGATAGACTTTGTGATGGTCTAGACCTTCACAAATATGTGACGGCTCAGATCTCACAAATTTGTAATGGTTTAAACTTTTATATAGTTTTTGTCATATTTTATAAATAAATAAATTAAACATCAATTTGTGAGGGTTTAAACTACCACAAATTTTATGACTAATTCAATTGTGAGAGGTTTTTGGTCGTCAGATGAGTTGTGACTGTTTTTACAGTATTCTGAGAGTTTTTGACTGCCACAAAATACTGAATTTTTTGTAGTGAGTAATAAAGATTCAATACTACATACATTCAAAGGGGTACATTTACATCTTAATCAAAGAAAACTTACTTCATGATTGGTAACATTGCAACAATGAAAAGGTGAAATTACACATAAGAAAGATGTTATAAATCTTCATTTCTTACGTCAAACTCCTAGCCTAAAAAAACGTGTACAATATAATCTCCAATGCATTGAAAGTCAAAACCCTTAAAAAAATATGAAGCCTTACCTTAAATATGACCTAAAAACGCATGTCAGTGCATTGCTGGTAAGTTTGGGTGCAGCTGCACTCATCTGGAGCACAATGCACTTATATGGGGTGCAATGCATTGATCTAGGGGTTCAATGGAATGATTTGGGTAGAAAGAAGTAACATGAAAAGCATTGAGGGTGCAATATGTGTTGATTGTCGGTGCAGTTGCGCTAGGAATGTTATTCCAACACCTTAATTATATCAAAATTATATTCTCTCTAATTTGATTTGCATTTTTTACCTTCGAATTAAATTTTAGTGTCTTCGTGATTTGACTTCATATGGATATTTACAACTCAAGTTATGATTAAAATACTGTATAGAGATCATCTTGTTTTTTCACAAAAAATTAACATTGCACTAAACCAATGAATCATAAAAAAACTACACAAAGTGATTGGTTAATTAAGAAGACATAAACATATAATTTAATTGAATAACCATTTTTTTTAAAATAATTCTATAACGAGCATTAAATTGAAGCAAACAAACTAAACAATTAACTCCAAATACTCTAAAAAAAATGCATTTGATGAGAAATCATTCATCTCTTGAAAACCTTGATAAAACTTTATAGAAAATTACTTTATATTAATTATAATATACTATATAAACTATAGACGAGAAAAATGTTTTTTATTAGTTAATTAGTTAAAAAATAGTTTTTTTGTAAATCAATTAAAAAAAGATAAATATATATTTTATTAGAAGTTGTGTCTTAACATTTTGTAGATATTTTCAAGGAAAATATAATCCACTAATTATAATTCCAACGCTAAGTGCATTTTGCAACAAAGCATTTGAGCTTGGTCGACACTATCTTGGGGCAAATAAAAAAAGAGACGCTAAATTGAAGTATAAAAAAGTTATATTTTGCAAACCGTCTTGGTTGACGCTCCTGAGATGCCATTAGCTTTTTGCCTTTCGCGTCACAATCGACTCTAAATTCTTGAAGCTAAAATACATATATATTTTTTTAGTGTACATATATTTTGGGACAGAAGAAGTAGAATTAGCTAATAAATTATATATGATAGATTTAGCTTGTTACATGCTAACATATAACATCTTAGATTAACCTCTACCCCTTCCTTGTAAGTTAGCTACAAGATAATTATTTTTTCAGAAAAATCCCCGAGTAAAACGAAAATTTTTAGTAGTGTATTGTGATGTATGAAATAAAAGTTTAATTGTCGTCTCAGTGTTAACAGTTTTATAATGTCACAGTATCATATCTGTATAATTTTAAATGTAATTATAATAAAAATAAAAATAATAAAATCATCTAATAAATATGATAAATGTTATTATTTAATTAAAATAGTATGGTAGCAGTACATATGTACCACAAAAAAGTATCAATTAATTTTTTTTTATCATTTCTGAAGAGATTATAACTTCAACTATAATTAACTCAAATAACTACTTTGAACTCGAAACAAGGCGTTCAAATTAACAATATTAAAATTTACTAATTGAGTTAGGACTTAAAAATAAAATATCAATTAAATTAATATAATGAAAATGTGCATAACATACACAATTGGAGTATTAACATTACTAATATATTATCCTTTGCAAATAATTATTGATATATTACTTTATAGCTGATGAATCCCACACGTCACATTATATATTGTCTTAAAAGCGTGTTATTGATAAGTGGCCGAATATTAGAAGTGGAAACAGTTAAAATAATCTGGCAGGGCATAGAGCCCATGAGAGAACCGTTGGGTATTCAATTATAAGTGTTTAGTTTCACATTGATTAGGAATGAAGACTGCATCGGATATATAAGGAGAATGACCCATAATCCTAATGCCTTACAGTTTTGAGTTGAGATGTAGTATCTAAGTCTTTTATGAATTTTTATTTAGTCCATTCTAAATGTCGAGTTCCCCCGTACTCACCAACAATAACATACCTACCAAATTAATCCATGAAAATAATTGCTTTTATTTTATATATTTTATATGTAAACTTTTCAATTTCTTATAATTAACTTGATTGATTTCTACTCTTAAACCAACTAATAAACACATACGATGGTGCCAAAATGCCGATGGGGAAAGTAGAGAATATATCAAAGTTATTACATATCCTCGACATCATGTTCCTTCCAACACAAAAACTCTAAGGTAAATATATTAAGAGTTCAATAAATTCTAGGTCTTTATAAAATTTTACTATTTTGGTTTAGTTTTTTTAAAAATATTTATCAACTTTTTATTCTTTAAAAAATTTTATTTTTTGTTTTTAATTTATATCAACTATATTGTGTATTTTTCGAATTGTTGAATGATTTTTTACTATAATACTTAGATCATCATAAGAAAATTCGTTATAAAAATGTTAATTAAATATGAATTTTTAAGAATAAAAGACTTAAAAATTCATATTTAATTTATCATTTGTTAAAAAATTATAAATTTGTGTACATAAGTTTTTAAATATGTCCTAAATATTACTATTAAAATTGAGAAGGATACATAGTAGTTGGAATAAAATCAAAAACA
>JBBPBS010000689.1:5991193-6003775 GCA_037974835.1 Cicer judaicum
GGATAGTTTGATATATAGTTTTCAAACGAGAATAATTTAGTTTTTGTTTTTTTTTTTTTAAATTGAGTTATTGAAAATAAAAAACTCCAAAATCAACCAATTTATTCACACAGACAAAATTTCTTCGCGATAAGTATCCCATATATTGCAAATATGCTTCCAACTTGTCGAATTTAATATGGGTATGGTAGGAAAGAAAAAAAAAGAAAAAATTCAACAATGTGAAACCAAAGGCAAAGACGGCAAGCCATAGTGGAAAACATTGTTTAATTAAACGATTGTTTAGAAAATGATTGTTTACGAGGGATTCCATTTCTAATATCAACATCTTGAAAACTTGAATAATGAAAATACAAGCTTCATATTCTTGTTCATCATATCTACACAAACTATTATCAACATTTGTTTCAATCCTTCTCCTTTTTCATCAAAGTTCTCTAGCTAAGCATCACCAACCATGTCCCATTTCATCATGCGGCAAAATTCACAACATAACATACCCATTTCGTCTCAAAACCGATCCATACCACTGCGGCGACTCAAGATACGAATTAGATTGCAAAAAAGACGGTCCATTATTAACTATGTTCACGGGTAAATACTATGTACAACACATTGATTACAAAAGAAATAAAATTTTATTAAGTGATGCGGGTGCAGTGGAAGACGCAAATTGTTCTTTCATCCCGCGGTATTTTTTATACGACCGAAGTTTCAATAACATACTTAACGAAGATGAGTTTGGATCTCAGCCGTTCATTTTAGATCCAACAGATCCAACGAGGATAGCTTATTACAATTGTTTAAATCCAATTGAAGATCCACGGTACGTTAAGGTGGACACGAGTCGTTGTAACACACAAGGGTATAAATGGAACAATAATGTTTATGCTGTTCTGGAATCATTATTGTATGAGTATCATGTTGGGGATATTAAGGTTGGGTGTGATTTTATGGTGGCTACTTTGGCTAAACCAAGGGGTAATTTGGAGATTTCGATGGAGGGTAATTTTTCGTATGGTGAGATTCATGGGATGGTGATTGATGGAGTTGAGGTTTCGTGGTTGCCTTTGATTTGTGAAGATAGATGTGGAAAGGGGATAAGTTGTAAGGTTGTTGATAAAGATAGTGGAGAAGTTGAATGTGATAAGCACTTTTGTCATTATGCTTACCAAACAACCGATAAGTGCGGTGCGTATTTTTGACAAAAAATTCAATATTTAAGTCTTTTATTCAATTTCAAGAATTTAATTATAAGCTAATTATATTATTGTTTTGTGGTGTTTCAGAACTTCAGCAGCAGATATTTGGTTATACTCGTGGTAAGATTAATTTGCTTCATTATTGTTTTGTAATTGTTTGATATTTCATTGGCTTACATTTAGTATACTAGGTTCTGTTTTCTTTGAGTTATATGTATAATTTCTTGTATTTAATTAGTTTTAATATATTTTTCTTTTGTGTTTTGCAGCTTATCTTAGAGGCATTTTTATTGGTAAGAACTTGTACTTATTTTTGTTATAATATTTTATACTTGAACAAAATTAAATCAGATTGAAACATGCTGCTTCTCCTAATTCTTGTATTGAAATATCAATGCAGGATTTAGAAGTAGAATCACATTCAGCACAAGACAATTGGACAACCCAGTTGGACTACAATATTTTGATGGAGGAATATTCATAGGAAGAAATATTCTACCAATAATCTTAGCAGCCAGATTTCTATTTGGAGTTGTTCTTTTACTTGTGCTATTTATTTACAAATGGAGAAGAAGACATTTATCAATGTATGACAACATTGAAAACTTTTTGCTAGAGAGCAATCTAAATCCCATTAGGTATGAATACAACGAAATCAAGAAGATGACTGGAGGTTTAAGAGTGAAATTGGGTCAAGGTGGTTTTGGCGCTGTATACAAAGGAAAGCTTAGAAGTGGTCCAGATGTTGCAATAAAGATGTTGACTAAATCCAATGTTAATAATGGACAAGATTTTATCAATGAAGTTGCTACCATAGGAAGAATACATCATGTTAATGTAGTTCGTCTTGTTGGATATTGTGTTGAGGGGAAAAAGAGTGCGCTTGTTTATGAATTCATGCCTAATGGGTCATTGGATAAATATATTTTCCCTAAAGAAGGAACTGACCCATTGAGTTACGAGAAAATATATGAAATATCTCTTGGAATAGCTCGTGGTATAGCGTATCTACATCAAGGTTGTGATATGCAAATTCTACATTTTGATATCAAGCCTCATAATATTCTTCTAGATGAAGACTTCGTTCCAAAGGTTTCGGATTTTGGACTTGCAAAGTTGTATCCTGTGAATGATAGCATTGTCCCATTAACTGCAGCAAGAGGAACTTTGGGTTACATGGCTCCTGAATTGTTCTACAAAAATATTGGTGGAGTGTCTTATAAGGCTGATGTATATAGCTTTGGAATGCTTTTGATGGAAATGGCAGGTAAGAGGAAAAACTCAAATCCTCATGCAGAGCATTCAAGTCAGCATTACTTCCCCTTTTGGATTTATGATCAATTTAAAGAAGAGAAAGATATTGAAATAATGAAAGATGTCTCAGAAGAGGGAATGAATGTAGCTAAAAAGATGTTTATGGTTGCACTTTGGTGTATACAGTTGAAACCGAGTGATCGTCCTTCAATGAACAAAGTAGTGGAGATGCTTGAAGGGAAAATTGAAAACCTTGAACTTCCTCCAAGACCTTCTTTTTATCCAAATGAAACTTATAGAAATCATGATGATATCAACTCTGACCATTCATCATGGAGTGATTCCACTAGTACTGGCCAAGCCACAACTAATTATTCATTGGACAATTGATCTTGACAAACACATTTAATTCCAAATGGTTGGTCTTTGTATATATAAAGATTAAAGACTAATTTTGTGCAATTATTCAAGTGTGAAAAATTTTCTGGTTGTAAACTATGGCAAAGAAATGAGGCTTTGTTGCAATTCTGCAACTCGTTATTCTTCCTTCATTATTTGTTTCTCGTGTATTTTTGTGGTGCTAAGTGTAATTTATATCATGGTGTCATATTCAAATTACTTTTTAAAATATGGCAATAATCAAATGGAATAAGTAGACTAACACATGCATACTTGTTCATTTTATAGACAAAAATATTGTGATTTTGGATGTAATTTTTTAAATACACTACAGGCATACAAAATGCACACTATTTTTGGAGAAGTGTTTATCATCATCAAAATCTATACTTAATATTGATACATATTATGCTAGAAGCAATATTAAACATATACTAGTAAAACAGAGAAAACAGTAGATATACATAATGCAAGGAAAACAGAAGAAAATTGAACAGTTACATGAATTTGCCCCACTCCTAGGTTCTGCTCACATTGAGAACCATATGCAAATATTAGGCAGCCCAATACAAGTCTTGAACTAATAGCAATCATAACAAAATTTTGTTAAATCAGTTATGGCAAGTAACTGATGTAACAAAAATAACAAATGCTGCAGCAAATTGTTTATAAAAAATTTGAATGTTATCACATAACCAACCACTTGAATTATGAAGGCCACATCAGTGAAACAAAGGAAGAAAAAAAACTCATTGCAAGTGAGTGGTAACGAATTCATTTTAAAATTATTATAAAGTAAATTAGAATAAAAAAGTATAATAAAGTATAAATTACATTTGATGAATCTGAAAGTAAACTCATTTACTCTACTTCAGGAATAACTTCTAACTCAAAATTCAAATGTCTAGTTGGAATAATTGCATTTGATCTAGTAGAACCAATAGAGTCAAAAGGAGTAGGAGGTGCCATCAACTTTTCTCCTTCTCCTTCAAGCATTTGTACCACAGTTTTCATGGATGGACGATCCACGGGATTCCATTGAATACACCAAAGTCCTACAAGCGCAAGTTTCTTTGCAATTCTAACGTCTCCCTCATCTTCAACATTAACATTAACATGTACATCTTTACCTTCGATAAGATTATGGATCCATTCAGGGTACAAAACTTGGAATGTTTCCTCCGATAACATATTAGTATTCTTTCTTCCTCCAACCATCTCGAGCAACAACATTCCATAACTGTAAATGTCAGACTTATAAGATACATTTCCGAAGTTTCTTGAGAAAACTTCGGGTGCAATGTAGCCCAAGGTTCCTCTAGCTGCTGTCATTGACACTGTGCTTTGATTTTTCGGACACAATTTAGCAAGTCCAAAATCAGTAATCTTAGGACTCAAGTTATTATCTATTAACACATTGTGTGGATTGATATCAAAATGAAGAATTCTATGATCACAACCAATATGAAGATACTCAATCCCTCTCGCAACACCAAGCGCAATTTGTTGCAACTTCTCCCAACCGAGAAAAACATCTTTATTCTCCGATGGAGCCAAGAAATTTTGCAACGACCCATTTGGAAAGAAATCATAGACAAGAGCACGATGGAATCCATCAGCGCAGAATCCGAGCAAGCGAACAACATTAACATGATGAATTTTTCCCATCGTTCCAACTTCATTGATGAAATCTTTTCCATCTCCTTGTGTTTCATTGAGTACCTTCACAGCTACAAGAATTTCTTGGGACAGCATGCCTTTGAACACTGTTCCATGAGCTCCTTCTCCTAAACTCTCCTTGAAACCATTTGTTATTCTCTTAATATCAGCATAAGTGAATCTTGTAGGTTTCATTGACCTATAATCTTCCAAGAATTTCTCTATTCTATCTAAGTCATCTCCTTTCATCTTAAAATAGCGATAAAGGCGAAGCAATCCATTTACCAATAGTAGCAAAAGCATTGAACCAACTATGATCCCTGTTCATGAAAATTGTGTCACATACAAAACAAATTATTTCAAACTTTTTAACAAACGCAAAAGTTAATTATCCTTATTTTCTAGTTAGTCCTTTATCATATATTTTTTTTCAATATACACTCATTTGTTCTAAAATTAGATTTGATGCAACTTATATGTTATCAAAAATTAATTTCTAGCCAAATTGTTGGATCATATGTAACAATTAGAATTTAAAAAGTTAATGAAAAAAACTAAAAAAGGCCAACGACTGAAACTATTTTTTATTATAATTTAATTCACATGCATTGCGGATGCATCTAGTCATATTTCACTACTATGTCACTTTATTATATATTAGTTTTTAAAATATCTCTTTAATTATCTATGTAAAACTATTTTACATTACATTGCATACTAATTAAATTCAAACTGTATATATTAATGCCTAGACAAATTATATTGAGAACTACTATTTAAAAGTTACCTTAAACTTTAACAACGATCAACGACACTCCTCAAGAATATAAATTAACGGATATCCTCGTCTTTTCAGCTAAGACGGTAACCTTATTGATTTTGGTACGACAAGTTGAGTTTTGATAGACACATATATTTTCTTATTTTTATTGAAATGATATGAATCGAGTCATTGTTTTAGTCCTAAAAATCAATAGAATGGTTAGCTTAAATTTCAATTTCATTAAGTGTTAACCGTCATTAGAGTTTCGAGTATCATTTAAATATTGGTCTACAATAAACCACTTATTAACCGCCACTAATTAACAAGTTCCTAGAATAAATTCAAATAATGTTCTAATTAACTTCCAAATAACTATCTTAAACTCTAAAACAACCTCACTTATGAAATTGAAATCCAAATAACATTTCTAATAAACAACCAACAAAAACAAAAGAGAAAAGAAAGAATGTAACATACCAGCAGTAATTAGAAGAACAGTAGATCTTGCAATCCCACTTGAAGGACAAACAAAACATTCAACTTCACCGCCTCTACTACCACCACCATCTTTCCATTTACATTTTTGCCCTTGAGCTTCACAAAAACTACAATTCGGTTTAGACCATTCCATAATCAAACTCTCTGTCAAATCACCATCCCATTCCTCAACCAACCAACCCACCGACATAACATCACTAATTTTTCTACATGAAACCAATTCAGGATCAATAAAATCACCGCCGAAATCACGTTGCAAAATCGAACACCCATTATTCGAATCGCAACGAAAGAACGAAACGTTGCGCTGTATGTTATACTCGTGGAAGTGAAATTGAAACGGTGAAACTGATAAATTTTTTAACTTTAATAGTTGACTTGAAAGACAGTTTTTTGGGTCGTAGATTTGGAACCTTTGAGATATGTAGTCTATTCGTTTGATGAAAAGTTTGAGTGGAATTGTGGGAAATTCTAACACGGTTTCGTGTTCATTTGTACATGATAAATCAAATCCGTGAGGATTGGTTTGGTTTTTGTCGTTGTTTTTTAGATGAAATGGAAATTGAATGTGAACGCTTCCGCATTTATCGGTGCATCCATTTTTGGATACTGTTGGATTTGGTAATAGGAGAAAGAATAGAGTTAGTAGAAGAGGGAAATTGTGAAAATCTGACATTGTTTTGAGTGATTTTGGAGGTTTAGGTTGTTATTATAGTTTGAAAAAATAGAATTCCACTATGTAAAGTGAGAAATTAATAAACAGCGAAATTAATTATTAATATTGTAATCATTATAATTGATTTAATCATCAATAATTTATATAAGGATTTAAATCGATAATGATAAAATAATTTTGTATGATTAAATTTGCATTTTGCATGGTTTCGTCAATATATTGAATTGATTGAATTACTGATATGTACAAGTACAATTGGGATAATCAAGCAAGGGGAATCAACTCTTCTAAAGTGAAATATATATAATCTAGAAGCACGCCACCGTATAATTTTGACAGATTTGCGCAGGTATTATTTGAAAAAATTCAACACGGCAAGAATGCAAAAATACAATGATATTTTTATTTATATTGGTAAGTGAATAATAATTTTTTAACTATTTTTTTTAACTAACTTTAATTATAATTATTCCAATACTCTAATTAATTTTAATTTTAATTAATTGTAATCAACTATTGTTATTTTTAAAAATGTAATCTAAAATACAATTGGACTACAACAAAAATTATGATATAAGATTGCAAACAACTAAAGTGGCACTAAAGAAACAAATGATGTCGATAGAGTTGCATTTGAAGTTGTGGCTAGAGAACATGCTCAATGACAAATGATGTTGATTGTCTTTGGATCGAAAATATAGAGCGAACGTTGTGGATACATTTTTTATCTTAGATTGGTGTTGTTTATCATTTCCTCCTCCTGGCAACATAATTATAATTAAAGGAGTATATATTTTGGTAGTTATCTTATTGTTATGTGGATCAAAGGCAATGCCGAAGTTGACGTGATAAAATTTAAAGTAAAAATCAACGTATTGGAATGCATTTGTCAATCTAGTATTGAAACGACTCCAATGGATCTATGACATCTTCATTATGTTTATTTGCATTTTGGGAGATGAAATCAACAATAAGAAATACAAGATGGATCGTGTTTTTTGTTTCAGAGACAATCTCATTAATTATTTAATGTTGGATCCAAGAATAAAAAAGTAGCTTAAGAATCTATTTTGAATCTATTTTAGTAAGTAGTTGGTAGTTGCAAAAACTTATTTTTCATTTTTGTTCTCTTCCATATATGACAAACAATAGACTACTTTATGAAGAAAACATATAGATCAAAGATCACATAGAAAAATGGTAGATGTTGTCTTTGCAATAGCGACAACGGAAGTGAAATGCAGAATCGCAACCAAGGTGATTATAGTATATAAGAAATATAAGAATTAAGATAAAATAGGAAGTCGTTGTTTAAGATGTCAATTGAGAAATCATAAAATGAAATTATATTAATAAAATATCGATCTTGAAATGCATTTTTCGATCTAATACCGACACAACTCTCTTGAAGGGATCTATGGCATATTCCTTATGTATATTTGCATTTTGGGAGATGCAATCACAAATACAAGATGATTGTACTTGTTTCATAGAGGACCTCATCAATTATCTTATTGATTCTTCATCAAAATATTTAATGTTGGATCCAAGAATAAGAAGTAGCATGAGAATCTTGTTAATTATGAATCAATTTTATTAAGCGGTGGTTGTTGATATAAAAACCTTTTTTATATATGTTTTAATGAATACAAATTTTATAAAATAAATTATTAAGTTTTATAAATGATGATCTACTAATGATTGCACTTGAGTTTTATTTAAGAAACATGAATTGCATAAGTGAACAACCAAGAAGTCATTCACATAGTCAATGTTCATAAGTATTTACTCAATAATGAAAAAATCTCAAAAAGAATATATCATATATCAAATATTCAAGTGAATGATTATTACATATTCAAGATATCATCTTCATGAAGAAGGTGATCAAATACATTCATACAACAATCAATGAACATGCTATGTTATAAATCAAAGCAAATCATATATTAACTAAATTGGAAATTGATGACAAGATTAGTCTAGAAAAACAAAAATAATGTTTATTAAAAAACATCAGTTTGAAAAATAAAGATCATTATGGTTTATTAAAAAAATAGAAGTCTAAAAAACGAAGGTCGTTCTAGTTTATTAAAAATAAAATTTGAAAAAACGAAGATAATTCTAATTTATTAAAAACAGTAGTATGTAAAAACGAAAAATTATTCTAGTTTATTAAAACATAAGTCTAGAAAAACGAATATTATTTTGACTTATTAAAAATAGAAGTATGGAAAAACAAAAATCATTCTAATTTATTAAAAATTGAAGTATGAAAAAATAAAAATCATTCTAGTTTATTATCAAGATCATTCTAGTTATTTTATTTATAGGAAGAAGTAAAATGAATCATTTTCTATAGTTCAAATCTTAATTTAAATTCATAGCAAGACTACTCAAAACAATACTCAAATAAAAAAAATTCAAATTAAAGGTCCAAAAAATAATTTAAAAGAGTTGCTTTACCATATAAAGATTCTTGTCAGTTCTTCGTGCATTATTTTATCAATGGAATTTTGACTTTTAAAACTATAAATTTACTCACATATTTACTCACATATGTACAAATAAAAATATATTATAAAACATTATCACATAAAATATATATGCTTGTATGCTTTAATGTAGATGAGTTAATTTGACCGCTCGTTCTTTTTTGTACATAAGGGAAAAAATAAAATAGAGTTAAATATACTATAAAAAAACTCGAAGTGGATGAACAATATGATGTTTCCTTTATTAAGTGAATTTTTCTCCCACCACCTTACATTCTCAAAAAAGTCTCCCAAATTTTTTTTTTCGACATTTTTTAAATTAATTAATTTAGACGACATTTATCAATAGAGAATTAAAATGTGTAAATATTTTTTACATTTTTGAATTTGAAAATTTAAAAACATAAAATATAAATTTAAGATTTTTTGACAATTTTGGTTAATCCAAATAAATCCGTTTAGATTAGTTAGTCCAA
Source organism: Cicer judaicum (assembly GCA_037974835.1). Taxonomy (NCBI): domain Eukaryota; kingdom Viridiplantae; phylum Streptophyta; class Magnoliopsida; order Fabales; family Fabaceae; genus Cicer; species Cicer judaicum. The sequence goes on from JBBPBS010000689.1 coordinate 6,000,616, forward strand.
AAAGGATTATAATTTTATTTTAAGGTTGAAAATATTTAATTCGATTTATAAATATCTGATTCATAATTGAACTTCGTCCGCTCTTATGTAATTTTTTTTTTTTTTTAGTTACCGCTCATTTTTTTGTTCTATGTCTTCCATGGTCATCATGGCAGTGCTCATGTGATTGTGAAAAAGAGAGAAAAAGATACAGAGAAATATCTTTCATTTCTGCAGTGCTGTCATATATATTGATACGATACTGCTTTATTTATGCCTTTCTTCTTAATTATTGTGCTAATGTTTGATGTACATGCTTTGAAGGATTTTTTATTAATAAATAATTTAATATTTGTTAAGACAATTTTAATTTTGGATAGAATTTTATTAGTTTTAGATTTTAAAATATTAAGTACAAAAACTTTTTGAAGGATTTTTTAATATGTAAATTTTTTAATGTTTTTAGAGGTTTAAAGTGGCCTTAGCTTTGGATTGGTTCTGTATCCTTTTAAATTGTTTTTGTGATTAAATCTACCATCTTAATATTGGCCTATAGTTTGCAACTAAAATATCAAAATATTATATTAAATTACTGTACTTACCATTTTTATCTCTTTATAGTTAGATGATGGTAGTGTTAATCAAAGAGAACCCAAAAATTTCCAATTTTGAGCGTTGGACATTTCCTCCAGAGAAAGAAGAGGCAGGTATTTTTAAGAACAAAATTGCTACCAACACCTCCCATTTTGCTATTCACACCCCTCAAAATTTAAAAAAAAATCTAAATGTCCAAAATGCCTCTGTCATCAATATTACATATTTATTATCCCATAACTCATTTTTATCAAATTTCATCACACCTCACTAACTCACATACAAAAATCATCAAACCTCACTAAACCATACTCAAAATCATTAAAAAGTTACATCATTCACTAATAACCTACAACACACCAGTTTGATCATCACATTGTGGTTAAAACTACATAAAAATGTATGTTTGTTGCTTTGATTTTTGGTTCGTATTTTTTTTGTAAATCTGGGGATTTTACGTGAACTCAGTTCACGTACGTTATGTTGTTACGTGAACTGAATTCTCGTGTGTATAAAAAAAATAAAAATAAAAACTGAAACTTTACGCAGTCTGAAATTCACGTAAACGTACGTGAACTCAGATTGCGTAATTAATGGAGTTTGAAACCTAAATCCACATATTGTACGCATTCTGAATTCACGTACGTTTACGTGAATTAAGTTCACGTACGTAAACTGAAATTGCGTACCCCACAGGATTTGAAAAAAGTTTGGTATGTGAATTGCAATTCACTGACGTTTACGTGAACTCAGTTCACGTAGGTTTACTAAATTTCAATTCACGTAAACGTAAGTGAACTGAGTTCACGTAAACGTCAGTGAACTGAGTTCACGTATGTTTTAAAAAATTTGAAAATTTATTTTTTCGTTTATTCTGAATATAGATAAATGGACCAAGGGGAATACAACAGTGATGAAATGTATGAAGGTTTGGAACCTGATTTTGAGGATATGAATGACTGTTTGGAATGTGATTTCGATGAAAGGTATGATGATTTTGATGCAATGAATGACGCTATGAACAAGGGAGGTGAAGATGTTATGGTTGATTTGACTGATTTATTTAGCACCGGCATGATGTTTGATACGCGAGATGATTTATTAAAATGGGCTAGAAATTTTGGAAGGGAAAATGGAGTTGTCGTTGTTATTTTTAGATCTGAAAATGCGACAGCATGACCAAGAACAAAGACAAAATTAATTCTTGGTTGTGAAAGAAGCGGTAAATATAGACCTTGGAAGAATCCTAAACCGATGAGGAGTACTTGGAGTAGAAAATGTGAATGTCCATTTAGATTGAGAGGTACACCATCAAATGTTGGTGATGGATGGTATCTACATGTAATATGTGGTGTCCATAACCACGAATTGGCCAAAAAACTGACTGGTCATGCTTTCTTAGGCCGATTGTCTCAGGAAGAGAAAGTTGTACTTGGTGATATGACGAAAAATATGATCAAATCAAGAAACATATTGATGACAATAAAAGATCATAATGTTACAAGTTTGACGACAATAAAACAAGTTTACAATGCACGTCAAGCATATCGTTCATCACTTAGAGGTAATAAAACAGAAATTCAACATCTTTTGACATTGATGGAACGTGACAAATATGTCTATCGATATAGGAAGGTAGATGATTCAAATGAGTTGAGAGATATCTTTTGGGCTCATCCAGATGCTATCAGTCTTGTAAATAATTTTCACATAATATTGATTTTGGATAGCACATACAAGACATGTAGGTTTCGAATGCCATTACTTGAAATTATTGGTGTTACATCTACAGAAATGACATTTTGTGTGGGATTTGCATATCTACAGTCTGAACGTGCTGATAATTTTACATAGGCACTACAAATGTTGAAAGAACATATTACAGGTGGTGAAGTTGAAGTAATTGTTACTGATAGAGATCTTGCTTTGATGAACGCAGTTGAATGTGTTTTTTCAAAGACGGTCAATTTATTATGCTTGTTTCATGTATGCAAAAATGTCAAAGCGAAGTGCAAAATGACTGTTTTTCCAAATAATGCAGGTGCAATCCATTTATAATTTCTTTTCGTCTATCTATTTTTTTAGTAATATTTTATAAAATAAAAATATATTTTTTATTTGATAGAAAATACATTTATTAAAAATAATTAAAAAAGTTACTTCCAATTATTAAAATATATAAATTTATTTAAAATTATAATATATATATATATATATATAAATGAATATATTAAAAAATATAATGAATAAAAGTTTACTATATATGTGTTCTCAAAAAATATGTTAACACTAAATTTTTATCAATTAAATTATATATTTATAATTGAATGCTATTTTTTATTTTAAATTTTCTTATTATAATGATGATTTGAATGTTAAAAAATTAAGTATTGTATAAAATTAAATTATTTTTTAATAGAATTTATTTTTGGTAAACATCAATATAACAATAAATTATTTTTCAATTGCACAAACAATTAGTTAAAATATTTAAATACCTAAAATTGATTTAAAATATATGTAAATCTTTAATAAAATAAATTTCAAAGTCTTGATGAAATATATTCAATAATTTTTTTTTTTACAA
>JBBPBS010000689.1:6003917-6071521 GCA_037974835.1 Cicer judaicum
TTAAAAATAATCATAAAATACGAATATATGAAAAGTTATTAAAAAAGTTACTTCCAATTATTAAAAACTATTATCTATTATATATGTTTTTTTTTACAAACTCTTGATAAAATATGTTCAATAATTTTTTTTACAACAACTTTTCATGCTCACAATTAAATATCATACTAATAAAACAAATAAATTTAGACTACGCTACAATATAATTCAATATTAATATTTTTTTAAAATAAAAATTATTAAATAGTCAATCATATTTTTAAATTTTTACATCTTATTTTTGGGTTTGTATTTTACATTTTATTTCATCAAATAAATACAAGTATCATTATATGTTGAAAAATAAATTAACAATCACACTACAGTGAGTCAAACAATTATCCTATATAATAAATTATCATACGAATGTTAAAAAATATTTTAAAAATTAAATTAGATGATTGTGATAAACATAATTTTCTATTATTTTAATTTTCCTAATCATATTCAATTATTACAAATTAATAAAATAATATTATAAGATAATTATATTTACAATACATAAAATATTACTTACAAAACTTATAAAATTAATTAATATCTCCGCAGCGCGTGGGCCATAATCTAGTATATATGTTGTAGCAACTTGCTTGCAAAAAATCCAGTCAATGGAAAAAATATACAGTTAGTACATACTTTTAAACATGAAAATTATAAGAAAAAAATAGTACAAGGATACTCAAAAGCCAAGAGCAATCAAGTAAAACACCAATTTAATATATATTGTTATGAGGATTCACAAACCATTCATAAAGATAAAACTAAAAATAATTAATTCATTTACAAGAAAATTTATCTAAACATAATTCAGTTTTTCAATTTCTAATGTATTTTTTTAATTGTATTATTTTCAATAAATTTTATTATAGATCTATTATATTGACAATGCAATAATACTTAAAAATAATAATTTAAATAGTCCTAACATATTTAGCAAGCTTATCCAAAAAAATTTAAATTTGGTTAATGCATTATTATGAAATTAGATTTTATAACCCATGGCTTAACTCCTACACTACATTTTGTTATTTTTTGGATGAATTTCCAAAAAAACTCTGGTAGACAATAAAGAGTAAAAATAAATAAATAAATTAGATTGTATTTTTTAACTTCGACACGAATTTGTTTTTCAAAATCCAACTTATATCTGAAATCTAAATAGTTGTGTTTGTCATTTTGAAATAAAATTGAGATTTTAAAAAATTATAAGAGTAGGACAAAGTGTAAGGTAACAAATTCATGGAAATGGAAGAGAAAGATGGATGGATCATTTGTGTGATGAGTTTATTTTATATTGGGATGTGAAGACGAGAAGCGGAGTATCTCATGAGAATCATTGAGTTGGTCATGGGCAGAGCAAAAAGATCTGTTCTCAAAATGAGCTTAGCTCTAGGTGCAAGAATATTCATTGCTCTGTAATAACTTCATTTAAAAAAATAATACACACTTTCTTTCCATTACTGAGTGTATATTTTCTATCATTAATTATTATTAATTACTACCGTTATTCTTGGTCTCTATCAGATGGCCATCGTTGGAACCATACATAGTAGACAAATTGAAAAAGTTAGAATTTCAATTCTCACAAGTTGGCCAAAAATGGGAGGCAAAATGAGATGTGAATTTCAGAGCAGGATCAAATCCAGAGAAGGCTCCAGAGCAGCAAGCTCGGCCCCAGAGGAGCAGGCTCGGCTCCAGAGCAGTAGAGTCCTGAGCAGCAGGCTCGGGTCCTAGGAGCAGGCTCGGATCTAGAGGAGCAGGCTCAGGTCCAGACCAGCAGGCTCGGGTCTAGACCAGCAGGCTCGGGTCTAGACCAGCAGGCTCGGGTCAAGAGCAGGAGGCTCGGGTCCACACTTGCAGGCTCGGGTCCAGACCAGGAGGCTCAGGTCCAGACCAGCAGGCTCGGGTCCAAACCAGCAGGCTCGGGTCCAGACCAGCAGGCTCGGGTCCAGACCTGCAGGCTCGGGTCCACACCTACAGGCTCGGGTCCAGAGCAGGAGGCTCGGGTCCAGACCTACAGGCTCAGGTCCAAAGCAGCAGACTCGGGTCCAAAGCTGCAGGCTCGGGTCCAGAGCAGCAGGCTCGGGTCCTGAGCAGAAGGCTCGGGTCCTGAGCTGCAGGCTCGGGTCTTGAGCCGAAGGCTCCGATCTAGAGCAGCAATCTCGGGTCCGGAGCAGCAGGCTCGGGTCCGGAGCAGCAAGCTCGGGTACTGACTAGCAGGCTCAGGTCCATAGCAGGAGGCTCGGGTCCAGACCAGCAGGCTCGGGTTCAGACCTGCAGGCTCAGGTCCAGAGCAGCAGGCTCAGGTCCAGAGCAGCAGGCTCGACACCAGAGTAGCAGGTTTGTGTGTTTCCAATGTAATATGTTGCACTAATGTTGAACTTAAAAAAGAGTGAGACACTTGACTTATGATCTATTTGGATTGACTTTTTTTGAACTTATCTATTGGCATAAACATTTATGAGACTGTTTGGCTGAGATTATGTCTATTATATTGACAATGCAATAATACTTAAAAATAATAATTGAATAAAATATTATTTTTTTTGTTTATATTTTTAAATATATATATAAAATAATCAAATAATTTAATTCGTTTAGGACATATATTTTACTATCATTTTATAATCATAATATGTACAAGAACTATAAGTTTAACCAATCTTCATCTTATGATATTAGTCATCTTTAATTTAAATAATTGTTGTCATTCGTTGAGAGGGAATTACATAAATTACCTGAATTTTTATAGCATTTATGTCGATATTTAGGAGTGATTATTCGGTTTTTTTTTATTGAATTTAATGATTAATAATATAAATTATTATTATTGATAAATGACTAATAATATTATAAAATAATTTATAAATTTATTATAAAATAACTTATAAAATAATTTGATAATAATATAAATTATAAATTATTATCAAATTGTAAAATAATTTATAAATTATAAATAATTGTAAAATAATTTTATAATTTATAAATTTATTATAAAATAATATTATCAAATAGATTTTAAAGATATTAAAGAAATTGTGGAAGAAAGATGAAAAATAGAGTAGGATTAAAGGAGATTATGTATTGAGAGCATGATTAAGAGGGGGAGAAAGGAGGAGAGGTCCACATCAGCTTTTTGACTGATGTGGGAAACGTAACACCCCGTTTTTCAAAGCGAGGGTGTATTTTTTTTTTTTTTTTAAAGAAATTAAAATACAACACATAATCAAATAAGGCAAAACCCTTAGATGAATAATTGAGTCATTATAATTTACAAACAGTGGAAAAGTTTTCTTTTTCAAAATATAAATCCAAAGCATGTCCTGATGCCAACATTAGTAGATATACATCCTTCCAATACAAAATAAAGTAGCCCAAAAGAAATACATATGTGTCTTGAGTGACAACCTAGTCTGATCATTCTATACATAACAAAAAAACTATACGCCTCGAGTAATCCCCACGCGCCCCGTGCGATCCTCCTAACGTAGCTCCAATCAAGCATTCCCATCCACGTTCCCATCCGTAGGGTACGAACCAGTAGGACCGCCCTGACTCTCATATGAGGGCAAAGCCCAGAGTTCCACAATAGTTGTAAAGGGTCACCAACCGAAATTAACAATTAATAAATAACATATGATTTTTCAAATGCACAAAATACCCCTTTCAACTTAGCATGCATCTTAAAAGGTTTTCCATATGCTAAAAGTTCATACAATGCTCACCAAATGATAATGAAATCAAAATAAAGTTCTCAATCCATCAAATAATACATAACTGACCAATACATTGATAATCAATTGAGAAATCCATCATCTAACTCAAAATAAGATTTCCTATTGTGCCAATCGATTGGGCAAATCGATTTCTTGAAAGTTTTTAGTAAAAATTGAACCCCAGACTTGCCTCAATCGATTGGAGCAATCGATTTCGAGAAGGATTGAGCCCCGGTATTGTCCAATCGATTGGGTAAATCGATTTCGTGAGAGACAGAGCCCCTGTATTGAATCCAATCGATTGGGCAAATCGATTTTGAGAAAGACAAAGCCCCTGTGTTGGATCCAATCGATTGGGCAAATCGATTTTTGGAAAGACAAGGCCCCTGTATTGAATCCAATTGAATCCATTCGATTTACCAAATCGAATTCTCAAATCACTTTGAAAAACATATTGCAGAATCGATTGGGTAAATCGACTTCAGGAAGGACAGAGCCCCTGTAACTCATCAAATCGATTGGGTAAATCGATTTCCCTGTGTATTCTTTCAAAAATTCATAAACCAACTCAATCACAATGTGAATCAAAACACACTTACACATAATTTCTAACCATAACACTTAGCAACATCAACACAATCACTACAACATCATGAGTTTCGAAACGGGTTTACAATCAATTTCACTTACACACAATTTGTTCCAAAACATAAACACTTAGTACAATCATCACAATCACAACATCATCTCAAGTTCAAGCACTCAATCATACACTTGAAACAAACACGACTCGTGTGACAAGCACCCTAATGCAATGCGTATATGCCAAAATGCATGGACTCAGAATTCCAAACCAAAACCCTCCTCGAAGGGCCGTAAATCATAATTGTACCGCCTATCGCATGCCAAAGTACCAATTACCGAGGTGCCACCTATCACGGGTCTGCACGATTTACTAAAACGCGTAAACCATAAACGTACTGCCTATCACGGGCCCGTATCGTTTACCAAGGTGCCACCTATCACGGGTCTGCACGGTTTACTAAAAGAATGTAAATTGTAAATGTACCGCCTATCACAGGCCAAAATACTCTTTACCAAGGTGCTACCTATCACGGGTCTGCACAATTTACAAAAAACCGTAAGTCGTAAATGTACCGCCTATCACGGGCCAAAGTACTATTTACCAAGGTGCCACCTATCACGGGTCTGCACAACTTACAAAAACGTAAATCATAAATGTACCGCCTATCACAGGCCAAAGTACTATTTATCAAGGTGCCACCTATCACGGGTCTGCACGATTTACAAAAAGCATGAAAAAGCATGAGCGTATACTGACTCCATTCACAACAATCGTTAAGCAAATGCAGTTATTAAAAGATTCCCCATTTTTAACACTCATTTGTCTTAAATGATCTTCACGCAAAACATTAAGCAAACAGACATATTAAGAGATTCCCTATTCTTAATATACTTTTGACTTAAACAATTTCCACCATAAAACATTCAGTAAACGAGACATTAAGAGATTCCCCATTCTTAATACTCATTTAACTGAGACGATTTTTCAAAACAAACATTAAGTAAACAAGACATTAAGAGATTCCCCATTCTTAATTCTCATTTAACTTAAACGATTTTCAAAACAACATTAAGTAACCGAGACATTAAGAGATTCCCCATTCTTAACGCCCAGTTAACTTAAACGATTTTCACAAACACACATTAAATAAACAAGACATTAAGAGATTCCCCATTCTTAATACTCGTTTAACTTAATGGTTTTCAAATTCCACATAGAACAAAATCAAACAAACTTTCACATTCAATCCATAACTCGCACCAAATCATTTTCCACACAAAACACATCTCAAGTCTCATCAATATCAATTAAGAACACGTCCAAAAACAATGAACATAAATCAACATAATCCATCACTCAAACACACAAGTTTCATTCATTCAAAATCATACATAAATGAGTTTAAATTCATTTTCCACGAAGCATTCATCAATATAACCCAAAACCTAACTCTAAGATTTTTACCCATAAAGCCTTAGATACATTTTCCCCAAATCGATACTCCAACCCTAACAAAATTCCTTCCCACATAACCACAGATAAGGCCCTAAATGCAAACTAAAAGTTTGGAAGGAGCCCTTACCTTAAAGTTAGCTTTAACGTCTATTTACGACACCACGATCAATTCCGGTAAAAACTTTGCTCGCGACGACGCTTCCAAAGTTAGCTCTCTAGCACTATAGTGTAGTGGTGAGCAACTTTCCCTTCTATCCCTTCGCGAAAAGAAACGGCGAGATTTGTGTTTGGAGGTTTTGAAATCCCTAAACCGTTTTCCTTCGTTTTCGGATCAAAGAGGAAGAGTGGAGTTGAGAAATCCTTGTCCTATCACCCACTATCAATTTCGGACTCAAGGAAGCAAGGAAGAACGAAAATAGATGAAGATGGAGGAAAAAAATGTACGCGAGGCAGAGGAGGGAGAAGATGGAAATTTTTCTGTTTTCTCTCCTTCTCTTTTCCTTTCTTCCTTTTTCTTTCCTTTCTATTTTCTTTCTTTCCAATTCCTTCCCTTCCTTTTATATATATATATATATATATATATATATTAATTATAATTAACAAATATCTCAAAACCTTTAGATATTTATTAGATTATCCTTTTGCCCAAAACGCATTAAACTCTCCGCAAAAGATTCACCGCAGTTAAATTAATTTATTTATCGAAGAGTAATTCTATTTGGTATCAAAATGTCTTTTTGATCATATAAACTCCAAAATATTAATAACTTGGCCAAAAAGCCCCTGAGTTCAATACCAAAAATTAATTAAAATACATAAAGTAAAATTACGGGTCTTACAGGAAATATTTGTATATGTGGCATTTGAAGGTGAGGTGGCATTCGAGGGTGACGTGACATTCGGGGGTCTGTTTTAAATATATATAATAGATATTTGCAACTTCTTATAAATTGTTTCTACTTATCTCAAATAATATTGTCGTAAGACTTGTAACTTCATAAAATATTATTTTGGATATTTGAATGTGTATTGTAACGAATATTCACTTGAAATGTTTTGAGTTAGAAAATATTTTGGCTTATAATACTTTATGATTATATTTATGATATTTGCATAATTTTTAAATTTAATCACAAAATATTATTTATTTATCGATCTATTTTAGTTAAAATGTGGGTAATGGGTATGAGTACGAGCACTTAGATAACCAAAAGGTAAGGGTACTTATATTAACGTTGATATCCAAGAGGGTACGAGTAGGGCTGCGCAAAAAATCCGGTTTTAAGGCCCAAATCTAAAACCAAATCCAAATCCATTTTAAAAATCCGGTTTCAAACATATGGTTATAATCTGATTATTTATAAATCGGTTGGATAACCACTTATGTTTTATATTTGGATTTGGTTTTTATCCACTACCAATATTTTGTTAATTTTGAGATTTTATTTCTTGAAAAAATTTTGAAATTTATTTTTTTCGAAAAAATATTGGAAAAAAATAAAATAAAAAAACTTTTTTTAAAAAAAAAAAATTTAATTGAATTTTTTCTTAAAAAATTTGATGAGACAAATTTTAAAAAAATTTATCGAGAAAATCAATTATTTTAAATAACCGATTTTTAAACTATGAATAAATGATATTTTAAAAAATAATCAAACTTTAACCGATTTCGAAAAAAAATTGATTTTAAAATTAAAATTTTCAAAATCGGTTGCTTAATTATAAACCAGTTATTTAACCATATCCAATTTTACAATTGGTTTTATAACTGGTTTTAAACCAAATAATGGATTTGTTTATAAATCCAAATCCATATATTGGTTTTAAAATGGATATGGTTTGGTTTTTTAAAAAAACCAACCATGCACAACCCTAGGTACGAGCATAGGTATGGATATTTTTTTAAAATGCGGGTATGTACGGGTACTATAGTACCCTACACAAACCCTACCCATTGTCATCCCAATCTCTTAAAGCTAGTAAAGAATACAAATATATCCAAGATAATTGCATAATAGATTGGAACAATTTTTTTTCTTGAGATTCATTCTTATGCTAGTAAATCTAAAGTATAAATGTTTTATTCTTACTAATTATGTACTTTTCTCATTGTAGTATAAATTATATTATTATTAGTGTTTTGGCTTATTTTTATGTTATTTTTCAGTTGTTATTTATGGTTATATGAGAGACTTACATCGGATGCATTTTAATTGATGCAGAAAAATAGTCTTCACATTGAATGTTTAGTATATGTGAACAGTGGTCACATATACATAGTTAATATTCATAATTTGAAAAGTCATTTTCAATTAGAGTATTTTATGCGTTAATGATTATCTAAAAGATAAAAAGTTGCTACCCAATAAATATTTGTCTTTTATTGTGGACTTTTCAAACTTACTAGTATGGTTCATGTTAGGTCATGAACCAGTCCTTTTTCCGTATAAATCTTCTCTATTAGTAGGGAGAAAGAGAGAAAATAATTGGAGAAAAAAAGTAAGAGAAATTAGAAAAATTGATAAAAGAAATAGAGTAGAAAAGAGGTGTGGAGCCAAACAATAAATAACTGTGTCTAATGTAGACTTTTCAAACACTTGATTGAAGTAATTTACATCTAGTCACTGCATCACATTTAATTTTAGTTCAATAAATCATCATCACATTTATTATCATTCTTATTGGTAAAGTAATGATATCTTAAAAATCTTGTTTTTAATAAGTTATCTATTTTCTCCTCCACACACCTCCAAATCATATATTTTCCAAACTCTAATGGAAAATAGAGTCTCCTTTTGATATTTATAACTTTTACGATTTTAGAGTATTTAAAAGAAGATGATAATTAAAATATAAATTAAATAAATTTTTAATGTCTATTTAAAATCAAAATATTTTGATTTTACTATCGATTGATCATGTATATTCTTTAAAATTTTAAATGACTTTTTTTATAATTATATTTAGAATATTCTAAATATCACTCATATAAAATTTAGAACTTTTTTAATAAAATATTAATTTAATATAAACATTTAAATTTTTGCTGTTTAAAAATTTATATTTTTTTATTAAATAATTTTAATTTTTTATGGAAAAAAATTCTATAATATTATAAATATATATTTAATAAATATTTTCGTTAACAAAAAATATAAACAAAAGTGAGCTAGAGCCACACAAAAATATAATGCTTTTTTAAGCTTAATTAAAACTCTTACTTTTGTATGTAATATGTATGTAGTATATTGAGTCAGCTGAAAACAACACTAACACATGTTCGATAGGTAGATTCTCTAATTTTATTGCATCCAGTAATTTTCTCTCAAAATGATAACTTGTTACAATAGTTCTGCGGTGATGATTCTGATAATCGTGGTTTACAACACAGTGAATTGGGGAGTTAATGGTTGTAGTGGGAGGGATCTGAGGTGCGAACGTCACGGCCCGTCAATTCGATTTCCCTTCAGACTTAAAGACACAGAACATGGATGTGGTTATCCTGGCTTTGATCTTACTTGTTCACACACAAATGAAACTCTACTTGAGATTCCTGCACATCCTCATCCAGTAATGTTCCAAGTCACAAGCATAGATTATAAATTACAACTTTTACACGTATCTGACCCTGAAAATTGCCTTCCAAAACAGTTTTTAAAGCTCCTTCAATCACCTATTAGTATTACTCCTTTTCAATTTGAGTCAACCGACTATAATTATAACCTCACTTTCCTCTACTGTACTTCACTTTTCTGCCCGGTTTATATTGATTATTCTGACAACAGACTCCTTCAACAGAGTTTGGACGTAATACACTGCACCAAGAATTTAGATATTTCTACGCCAGTGTTCCCAGGTGAGAATGATTTGGTTTTGAAATGGTCGAAACCCAATTGTAGAAAGTGCGAAATAAAAGGCAAGATGTGTAAACTGAAAAATAACGGAACTGAAGATGAAATAGAATGTTTGGACCGTCCTCACAAACCAACAAAGAAGATACTTTTACTTGCCGCAGGTAAGACACTTCCTTGCATTTTTATTTGATCAACTCTTGTAAAAAATAAAAGGCAAATTAATTACATATTTTTAATTATTTATCTTATTCAATTATAATTGATTCTTTTTTTTTTTGCCAAAAGTGTAATTTTTCCAAAAAAATTAATTGTCCTTATATAGAAAATATTTTTCAAATAACAGAAGTATTAATGTCAGAAATTATAAGACCAACTAATTCTTTATCTTAATAAGAAGGATAATTTAATATGAAAACTATTTTGCTTAATTCTTGTGTATTGATTTGAAGAGGTCTTATATATAAGGACAAAAATAGTATGTTTTTATATTAGATCTTATTAATCTTTATCAAACAAACTTTAAAGTAAAGTTACTAAGGATTCAAATTGCAGACCACATTATATTATACAAAGCTTAAATCTATTCAAGCTTAAATCTATTTTCAAGTGCAATTGGATTTTTTAATTATACAAAGTGAAAGACACTCTTTATAAACTCTTTCAAGTTTAAACTAATATTGTTTTGTGCAGTTGCGTTCTTTGGTTCAATTTTGGTGATATTGATTCTTAGAGCGAGTTTGTGTCTCTATATCCATTTTAAACTAAAAGGTGAAGATGAGACCAGAATTGAAAAGTTCTTAGAGAACTATAGGACATTCAACCCTGCGAGATTCTCTTATGCTGATATAAAGAGGATTACAAATAATTTCAAGGAAGTGTTAGGTGAAGGAGCTCATGGAAAAGTTTTTAAAGGTAAACTATCGAATGAAATCTGTGTGGCTGTGAAGATGCTCAACATTAACAACACCGACAACGATGTGAAAGAGTTCATAAACGAAGTAAACGCTATGGGAAAAGTTCATCACATCAATGTGGTTCGTTTGCTTGGATTTTGTGCTGATGGATGCTACCGTGCTCTTGTTTATAATTTCTTTCGAAACGGTTCGTTACAGAACTTCATAACTCCACCTGATGACATGGACCATTTTCTTGGTTGGAAGAAGCTACAACAAATTGCTATTGGCATAGCCAAAGGTATTGAGTATCTTCACATGAGTTGCGATCAACGAATTCTTCACTTTGATATTAATCCCCACAACGTGTTATTAGATGAAGAGTTTGTTCCAAAAATAACGGATTTTGGTTTGGCAAAATTGTGTGCTAAAAATAAAAGCATAGTGTCAGTAACTACGGTGATAGGGACTTTAGGTTACATTGCACCTGAAGTGTTTTCGAGGAACTTTGGAAATGTATCGTATAAAGCTGATATATATAGTTATGGGATGTTACTGCTTGAAATGGTAGGAGGAAGAAAGAATATAGGGAAGTTGTCTGAAGAAAATTTTCAAGTTTTGTATCCAGAGTGGATTCACAATCTGCTTGAAGGGAAAGATATGCAAGTGAATATTGAGGGGGAAGGAGATTATATGATTTTAAAGAAACTTGCAATTGTAGGACTTTGGTGCATTCAGTGGCACCCAATAAATCGTCCATCTATAAAAGCTGTGCTCCAAATGTTAGAGGCTCAAGATGAAGGAAACTTGACTGTGCCTCCAAACCCTTTTAACTCCACAACTTCTAGAGTTGGTGATATCCCAAAAAAATATTCAACCTTAGAGTTGGAAGCAATACATGAATGAGAGAAGGTAGTCAAATTGGCATCCAAATTTTGGGGGCTTGTTTAAGGGTAGGACGGTAGGAGAGAATATATATATAAAATTAGATATCTCATTTTGGGATGGTTATTACTTGGTTTTTTGGAATTTGAGGAAGTAATTATCTTCCAAGGTGGAACGGCTAAATGAGTTTAGATTGTTGCACATATTAAGTTAATATCTTGGAGGTAGTTTATGAGTAGGGCGATAGAAGATCATCATGTATGTTTGCAAATTGGTGTATTTGTCCTCTTGGGTACCTTGAAAACTTGTAATGTTTGTTTGATGTATTATATGGGTTGGAGTACTCGTGTAACTTCCATTGATTAATACTTCCTTTGCTTATCAAAATAGTATATCAAAGTATTAGTTAGGTGCATCAATATGGTAATGAGATGCAACTTAGATGATCTATATACTTGATTCATCCCCTCTCTGTATATATAAATATATATTTGTGTATGCGTGTAGAGGTGATAGACTAGGTTGAATTAAACTTTGCAAAGTAAAAGACCGATGACTTATTGAAATATCCATTGGCCGGTGATAACTAGGTTGAGTTACCTACATGCTTCAAATTCAAAAAATACAATTTTAATAATTAAAAAAATTTGGTAAAATAAATTTTAATCTCTATATACATACCAATCTACATTATGCAATGTGTATCAGACTAAGCTTTAAGTTCGATTCGCCCTCACTAATCTATATATATTGGATGCAAACGAGTTATCCGTCGAATCCCCTTCATGATACTTTGGAATCCTTGAAGTGAATTGCACATTCACATCAAGCCTATCGATCAATGATAGTTTATAAAATAAAGTTTCTTCATTTACTCTTGTGCACTAGAAAAAGAAAAAAAACAACTCATAAGTATGTTTGACAGAATCTTGACTCATGTAACATGAATTTTGTCTTGTTTTTTCTGTCTATAAAATATATTTATTTATAGAGATACTCATATCAATTTGGTGGAAAAAAAAACTCTTGAACTCATACCAATTGGTGAAAGAAAACAACTCTTGAGAAAGATTGTAACATTTGGTAACTTGACAGATGCATTGGTTTAAATTAAACTCAAGCATTGCAACCACTTGATCAAGTGATACATTATGTTATTTAATTTTGTTATATTAATATAACTATTGGAGAATTTTAAATATATTTTGGAAATTTTCCTCACAACTCTAACAACATTAAGATATAGATTCAGGATTCTGACCTTTATTAAATAATCAATACTTTTGTTGGATGGCTCACAATTTTGGAATGTTTTCGATTTTGGAGAAAAAAGTTCTACTGTAAAGATAATGTGAGTATACTTGTATGGGTCGTAGTTGTCTCATTATTCGGACACGATTATACTTTTATAGATCCTATGGATTGTGTTCGTCTCGTGCAATTCAAAGGCAATTTGCGACAGGCAAAATGCACTGCCGTCTATGGAGAGGGAAGATATAGAGAAATGTCTAGTGGAAGTCCGAGAGTAACGTTGGACTAAGATATTCTGATGTGCAAATATAAAATTTTAGAGTAATTACTTATAAAATTAAAAATATGAATGTAATTTATTAAAATTTTATACTATAAAAAAATTTGTAGGTCTCCCTGACTCAATTAACTATGCCAAGGTAATGGTTAGATTGCACATATTAATGTAGATCTATAAACATAGGAAACATTCGATTAAAAATATCATATGATTTTTTTTTCTTTTAATATTGATCATTGTGAAGATTTAATCATTTCACCATAAAATGCCTTTAATTTAATATGTTATATATATATATATATATATATATATATATATATATATATATATATATATATATATATATATATATATATGGTTTAGCTGATATATCATAGGGTTCATCTTGGTATCTTAGCAATCCATCTATGAGTGTGAGTCAAAGTAAGTGTGACAATACTTATATAGGACTTAAATATGTTTAATTTTGCTAAAATATATTATCAATAAGTTATGACAAGTAAGGAAATCTCTTTTGATCTAACAATCATCCTTATAAGGTAGGTCTTCGTTGTCAAGATATCTCACACTTGATGGCTTAGACGAAAACAATTAAAATGCATATACTTAAAGAAAAAATAATGACTTTAAATTAAGAAGAAAAAAAAAGAATTAATAGTATTCAATTAATATTTAACTTTTGAAAGGATTTTCCATACGACATGATTAATAAACATCTTTAAATGTTCGTACTTCATTCTATATTATTAAATTTTATAACTAATTATGCTTTTGGGGTGATACTTTCAATGTATTTTTAGTCGAAGACATATCCGGTTAAGTGTGTAGATTGAGGTTATGCATTGTTTCATTAGTAAGTCTTGTTTCATTTTATTTGTGAATTATTTTAAAAGATTCCAAACATTTTTGAAACGTAATACATTTCCAAACATTTATTATACAATTTCTTCTACAAATAAATTTTTTCTCAAAATTCCTATTTCTAAATTAAGCATTACAAATTTACAATTGTGTCACTCAAATTACATGTATCAACTAATCCTTGAAATCCTTCTGACTCTGACTTAGAACGCACAAGGTTTACACCTCCCCCCATCCAACAAAGTTCAAATCTCCCTTTTTTGAAACCAAAATCAATCCATCAACAAACCTAAATTTGTTATTCATTAATATCGTTCTTTACATCTTTAGCACCTACCCATGATAATTATCACCCGAGACTGGTGCTAATACACACACTAGTTGGATTTTATGATTAATATGGATCCAATGTCCAAAGGTGCATCTGAATTTCCATTTTGACTGTTCATATTTGAAGCTAAATTGGTGGAATTTCACAAAATAATCATCAAGAAACACACGGGAAAAGGAAGGTCAAATTGAAAAATCGAAGATCAAGATCTTTGTAACAAATGCGAAATCAAGAATCCATGTGTTGTGGAAGCAGAAAGGTCTTACCCACTCAAGAGTTGATTCTAACTGAATCTGTGACAGTGCAGGAAATAGTTATGCATCATCCTTTTTATTTGCTATGTTTAATAGTAACAAATTCATATTTTACAAATAAAGTAAACAATACACATATATTCTACCATAATACAACAAAACAGTGCAAATCTAAGGTAAATTACTTACAATTATTATGCTGAATACTTTAATAAAGGATTGGTTACAACTTCATCCACATAACTGGTAGATCCTGTATCTGATGCACTTTGGTTTGAGTTGATATCAATATTCTCTTGAATCGTTTCATGTGGAAAAAGTAAAGGCTTTGGAGGTATTTCAATATTTTCAATTTCACTTTCAAGCATCTCCACTACTTTATTCATTGAAGGACGATCAATTGGTCTCAATTGTATACACCAAAATGCAACTAGAAACATTTTCTTCAAAACATCATTAATTTCCTCCACGATTACATCTTCCATTTTTCTCTCCCTACTTTTAGCCAAGTGATCATAAATCCAAAATGGAAAGTAAAGTTGACTCGAATGCTCTACATGTGTATTCAAGTTTCTTCTCCCACTTGCCATTTCAATCAAAAGCATTCCAAAGCTATACACATCAGCCTTGTATGATACTCCCCCAATATTTTGGTAGAATAATTCAGGAGCCATGTATCCAATTGTTCCTCTTACTCCGGTCAAAGTTACAATGCTATTGTCAATAGGATAAAGCTTTGCAAGACCAAAGTCGGAAATCTTAGGGATAAAATTTTCATCAAGAAGAATGTTATGAGGCTTAATATCAAAATGCAAAATTTGCATATCACAACCCTGATGAAGATAAAAAATTCCACGAGCCACTCCAAGAGATATCTCATATATCTGATTGTTAGTTAAAGATATGAGTCCCTCTTTGTTGAAAATATATTGATCAAGAGACCTATTAGACATGTATTCATAGACAAGAGCACGTTTAGATCCTTCAACACAAAACCCAATGAGTCTTACCACATTTGAATGGTGTATTCTTCCTATGGTTGCAACTTCACTTATGAATTCTTGTCCATTAGCTTTTGATTTTATCTTCAACATCTTTATGGCTACAAATGGCCCACTTCTTAGCTTTCCTTTATACACATCTCCATATCCTCCTTCACCCAATTTTACCTTAAAACCTTTTGTCATCTGCTTTATCTCTCTGTACGAATACCTTATTGGCATGAGAGTATTACCTTGCAGAAAATCTTCGATTTTTTCATATATTGATGCATGTCTTCTTCTATATGTATGGATCAACAGAATAGTGAAAAGTATAATGCCCAACATATTTCTAATTGCAAGGTATGGCAGAACATACCTTCCTGTAAATATTCCAACATTCCAAAAACTGATATAAAAATATGTTATATCTTCCCCCTTATCCAAGCCTATCAGCTTTCGAATTCCTACAATACATATCATTGACATTGAGTTGGTCACGATAAGCATCTATTCGTGCTAGTGCAAAACAATACGTATATCTACTAACTTAATCAAATGTAATGTTGATTATTTAGTGTTATTGGAGGGAGTCAGATGGAAATCCCTTTTATGTATGATTGAATATATTAAAAATAAATATTCAAGTCTTACATTGAAAATAAATAAAATCTAAATTTTTTTAGTCTCTCAATTTTAAATTTGGGTTTTTGGTCCCCATGTTTATGGTTAGACTTCCTTGACCATGTTTATGGAACTTGCATCTTGCTAACTGAAACAGTCTATTTATACTAATGGAAATATTCATAACAGTGCAAATTATCCAAGAAAAAAAAAACGACGAATGGATGATATAGAAACCATACCTTCATAAATGCCACTGAGATACTCTGCAACAAAAGAAAATACAATGAAGTTTTTCCTCTGGGTTACAAAATTAAAGTGCATTTCATTAATTGGAGTTGAATATAAAAGGCTAAAAGGCATTCATTGAAAAACATGAGCAGAGAGATTATCGCCATTAATGTTTCAATTTGAAATATTAATCTTCATTACTGTGATTTTAACGTATAAAATGTGAGATTTTATAATTTGGGATTTTATATTTTGAAGTATCAAATGAGAGATCTTCCTATTATAAATTATAATTTCAATGATTCAGCAAGAACTAATTATATTAACTATAACTATCAAATTATAATTTTATTAATCCAAAAGCTTATTTTAATCTAGTTGGACTAGATATGACTAAGAAATTTTAATTTCGATGATATAATAATTTAATGATAATTAATTAGATTAACTATAACTAAAATATTCCAATTTCGGCGATCCAATGGTTTATTCTTTATTTATTAGATTAACAATGACTTAAATTTTTTAATATTGAGGATCTAACGATTCAATCGCGTCTAATTAAGCTTAGAAATTCTAATATTGATGATTCAATTATTCAATATCAATTTTAACTCTTTAATATATAGTAAATTAATTATATATTACGTTAGTTAATCAATGTTTAATCATGAAAGCATTTGAATTTATATTTTCTACGGCTATTGTCTTTTCATTTATATTAGTGTTTTAAGAACTTAACTCATGTGTTGACTAGGTTAAAATATTCAATTAATGGATTATTGGTTGAAGCAATGAGACATTAGTTGAATTGTATTACTGTTAACGTGATTTATATTTAAAACTTTTAAAAATTCATTAGAAATAAGTTTCATACTTCAAAAATATTTCATTAACTGTTAGTTAAATTGATTAGATATCTTGAGCAGACATATCAAGTTTGGTCAAGCAGTTATACGATACAATCTTGACTTTGGAGCCTTGGGTTCAAGACCTATATCTTAGATAATATTATTATATATTAGTAATAAGGGTATTTTAGACATTTCTATTATTTTGTATATATACTCATTGTAACCCTATTAACTGAAGTTTTGGTTCATTCTATGTTATGAAACCCTAAAGTGGTTGTCTCTTGGTTGTCTCTCTTCTTCCTCTTTTCATTGTTAACATGGTATCAAAGAGCTTTGGTTGATTTTGGGATCTATTATAAAGAAGAGAGAGATTATTTTGATAGAAAAGACAACCACCAAAAGAGAAAAGAGAATAGTAATCCTATTCCCGATTTTGTTAAATCAGTCTCAGAAAAACATCGATTGCGCATTCGTTAACCGTTGGATCCGGCTGATTTTTGGATAGTAGATTTGCAACATTCAGGTCTTCATTTTCAACGGTCGGATCGGGAAAAAGACGTCTGGAGGGGGAGAAATCGCACTCGCACAGCAGCAGGTTATCCCTAATTTATTTTATCTCAGTGATTGTGTTTGTCGTATTTTCCTGTCATTATTTGTTATGCCTGGTGCTAAGGATGATTCTCTTCAAGCTGTTAGTGTTCACCTCAATGGAAAAAATTACTCTTATTGGAGTTATGTGATGAAAAATTTTTTGATTGGAAAAGATATGTGGAGTTTTGTGGATGGAACTTCTGTTAAGCCTACCGATAAAAAGAATGAAACTCAATATGCAAAAGATCTGAAAACATAGAATGTTAGTAATTAAAAAATTATTACTTGGATTAATAATTCTGTTGAGTTGTCTATAGGAGTGCAACTAGCAAAATATGATACTACTAAAGAGATTTGGGATCACTTGAAACGTTTGTATGTTCAGTCTAACTTTGCAAAACGGTATCAGTTGGAAAGTGATATTAGAGCCCTTAAGCAGAACAATATGACCATTCAGGAATTCTATTCGGCAATGACTAATCTGTGGGATCAATTGGCTCTTATGGAATCACCTGAGTTGAAAGCTGTCAAAGCATACATTGATCAAAGAGATGAGCAACGTCTGGTTTGGTTTCTAATGGCTCTTCGTGATGATTTTGAGGGCCTTCGTGGGGGTATTTTGCATCGTTCCCCCCTTCCTAATGTTGAATCAGTAGTTAGTGAATTGTTGGCAGAAGAAATCAGACTTCAAACTCATTCTGGTGTGTCAGATAAGGGAATTCACTCAACTCCTCCATTTGTTTTTGTTGCTCCTGTTCAAAAAGGAAAATCTCAAGGGAGGGTTGGACTTGGTAATGATGAATGTGCATTTTGCAAAGAAAAAGGTCATTGGAAAGCACATTGTCCAAAATTAGGGAGAACACATAAAAAGAATTTTAGGGGACCATCGTCCAATGTTGTTGCTTCTACTCCTTCTACCATTGGCTCCAGTTCTGGTTCTGTATACTCATCTGGGACTGCTTCCCAAATATCTGATATTGCAGAACAACTTCAAAAACTTCTTGCCACTCAATCACATGCAATGTCTGCCACCTCTTCTAAAGGTTTAAACTCCTCTGGTATGTCAGGTATATCTCCTTCCATATGGATTCTTGATTCTGGAGCATCTCATCATATGACATACGATGATAAATCTTTTGTGTATATGAAACCTGCCTCGTCTGTATCAGTCGTGACTGCTGATGGCACTCATATGCCACTAGCAAGCATTGGTTCTGTCTCCACACCTAACCTTTCTATTTCTGATGTTTATTATATTCCTAATCTTACTTTGAGTCTTGCTTCTGTTAGTCAAATATGTGATTTCGGTTATTCGGTTATATTTTCTTCCACTTCTTTTGTGTGCAGGATCCACATTCCGGGAGGCTGATTGGGACAGGCTATAGACAGGGGGGACTTTATGTTTTGGATGACCTACGACTCCCAGATACTGCAGCCTCAACAACTACTGCTGACTTATTATCTAGTTTTCGCTTGAATTCTTTATCTTCTAGTTTTTATTTATGGCATTCTCGCCTTGGACATGTTTCTGCTTCTAGATTAAAATATTTGGCTTCTACTGGAGCCTTAGGAAAGTTACAAACCTGTGATATCTCAGATTGTTGTGGTTGTAAACTTGCAAAATTTTCAGCTTTACCGTTTAGTAAAAGTGTTTCTGTTTCATATGCGCCTTTTGATTTAGTCCACTCTGATGTTTGGGGTCCATCACCAGTTCTCACCAAAGGTGGATCTAGGTATTATGTTTCGTTTATTGATGATTACACTCGTTATTGTTGGGTTTATCTTATGAAAAATCGGTCTGAATTTTTTGACATTTATCATATGTTTCGTGCAATGGTCAAAACTCAACATAACTCTATTATAAAGTGCTTTCGTTGTGATTTAGGTGGTGAATATACCTCTAATAAATTTTCTGAATTACTTGCTTATCATGGCACTCTCCACCAAACATCTTATACTGATACTCCTCAACAAAATGGAGTTGCTGAAAGAAAACACCGTCATATTATAGAGACTACTCGTTCCCTTTTGTTGTCCGCTTCAATTCCTAGTGAGTTTTGGGGAGAAGCAGTTCTTACTGCTGTTCATGCTATTAATAGAATTCCATCCTCTATTATATCAGGTTTGTCTCCTTTTGAAAAATTGTATGCTTCTACCCCTGATTATCATTCTTTGAAAGTTTTTGGTTCTACTTGTTTTGTTCTTCGCCCTCAAGTAGAGCGCAGTAAATTGTCTTCTCGTTCAGCCATGTGTGTTTTTCTTGGTTATGGGGATGGTCAAAAGGGTTATCGTTGTTATGATCCTCATGCAAGAAAACTTTATGTATCTCGTAATGTTGTTTTTCTTGAGCATATCCCTTTTTACTCTGTTTCCTCTAATTCTCAAATTACTAAGAGTTCTGAACTAACCCATATTGATCCATTTGGTTCTAATGATAACGCTTCTAGCGATTGTAATATTGAGAATTGCAGGACAAATACTTCTACTCCACATGATGACATCCCTCTTGTCCCCCCGGCTGCCCAACCACCTACTGCGATTGTTGATCCTCCTCGTTACCCTTCTCGTCAACGTAAGTCCACTCAATTACCTGATTTTGTGTATTCCACTTACTCAGCTTCGTTTGCTTCTTTCTTAACCTCTATTCACAGTTTGTTTGAGCCCTCTTCCTATAAAGAGGCTGTTCTGGATCCTCTTTGGCAGCAGGCTATGGCAGAAGAACTATCTGCATTGCACAAAACCAACACTTGGGAATTAGTACCTCTTCCTCCTGGAAAACGTGCTATTGGGTCTCGTTGGGTATACAAGATTAAAACTAAGTGTGATGGGTCAGTTGAGCGCTACAAAACACGTCTTGTTGCTAAGGGTTTCTCTCAACAATATGGTATGGATTATGAAGAAACTTTTGCTCCTGTAGCCAAGATGACCACTATTCGTACTCTTATTGCAGTTGCATCTATTCGTCAATGGCATATTTCCCAAATGGATGTCAAAAATGCTTTTTTAAATGGTGAGCTTCATGAAGAAGTATATATGGTCCCTCCACAAGGAGTTTCTCATAATCAAGGGGAAGTATGTAAGTTAAAAAAGGCTCTATATGGTCTTAAACAGGCTCCTCGAGCTTGGTTTGAGAAATTCTCTAATGTGATCACTTCTCTTGGTTTTCGCTCTAGTGAACATGATTCTGCATTGTTTATAAGGTCCACCACTTATGGTCGCATTATACTTTCTCTATATGTTGATGATATGATTATTACAGGTGATGATGTTAGTGGAATCAATGAGTTGAAATTGCAGTTAGCCAAACAGTTTGAGATGAAGGACTTGGGAACTCTTCGCTATTTCTTGGGGATTGAAGTTGCCTACTCTCCTAGAGGCTACCTTCTTTCTCAATCCAAGTACATTGCCAACATTCTTGACCAAGCTCATCTTTCTGATACTAGAGCAGCAGATACCCCTCTTGAGTTGAATGTGAAATATGCTCCATCGGATGGTGTTCCTTTACCAGATTCCACTTTGTATCGTACTTTGGTTGGCAGCTTAGTGTATCTTACGATTACCAGACCTGACATTGCTTATGCTGTTCATGTTGTTAGTCAGTTTGTTGTCTCTCCCACTACAGTACATTGGGCAACAGTTCTTCGGATTCTTCGTTATCTTCGAGGAACTCAATTTCAAAGCCTTCTCTTTCCATCATCATCCTCATTAGAGTTACGAGCTTATTCTGATGCTGATTGGGCTGGTGACACCACAGATCGTAAATCTACCACATGATTTTGTATCTTTCTTGGAGACTCTTATTTCTTGGAAGAGTAAGAAACATGACATTGTCTCTCGTTCCTCTACAGAAGCTGAGTATCGTGCTATGGCATCTACTACCGCTGAAATAATTTGGTTGCGTTGGCTTTTATTTGATATGGGTATCTCTCTTTCTGAGCCAACTCCGATGCACTGCGATAACAAGAGTGCTATTCAAATTGCTCACAACTCGGTCTTTCATGAACGCACCAAACACATAGAGATTGATTGTCATCTTACTCGTCATCATCTTCAGCATGGAACCATTACTCTACCGTTTGTCTCTTCTTCTTTACAGATTGCTGATTTGTTCACAAAGATGCATTCCATCAAACGTTTTCGTTTTTTAGTTGACAAACTCTCGATGCTCCATGTTAATGCATCATGAGTTTGAGGGGAGATGTTAGATAATATTATTATATATTAGTAATAAGGGTATTTTAGACATTTCTATTATTTTGTATATATACTCATTGTAACCCTATTAACTGAAGTTTTGGTTCATTCTATGTTATGAAGCCCTAAAGTGGTTGTCTCTTGGTTGTCTCTCTTCTTCCTCTTTTCATTGTTAACACTATACATTAAAACGAATGGAGGAACATCTCATTAAAATGAATGGGTAACTTACACTTGTTACACAACAATTTGAAGCTATATATCAAAGACATTTTGAACAAATAATCACAAAACTTAAGTTCAAGTAGTGGTGACTCAAGAGGAATTCAGTGGCTTTTTTGGTATAAGTTAGCAATACCAAAGAAGTTTGATTGTATGTCTTTCGTAAGTTAATTTATATGGTTTCAATCTTGCTAGGTTGGATAAACAAGTTTGAAAATGAATGCATCAACCTCAATCCTTGTTGCTCGGACTTTCAAAGCGCAATATTTTTTTTTGGAAGTTACATGCTTTGGTTTTGGGCAGGTTCACTGCCAAGTGAGATCCACTACTTACTAGCTGTAGTATTTGTTGTGGTTGTTGTTACCAGGGATACAATTTCACCAATACAATGTTGTTAAATTGGTCTACGAAATTACAAGTTTAGATAAATTTAGTTTTGAAATTTGTGAATCGACAAATATGTGACATCTCCGTCCTTCGCTACTAGAAAAATCTAATTTACCAACGGATTTTAGAGACCGAATTTTGTCCATCACGAATGAAGACGGAATTGGAAATGGAAAACAATTTGTTGAGACGGATGTAAAAAAATTTATGTTTGAGAAGGAATTTAGAGACGGAGTACCCCATCACAAAGTTAATCTGTCTCTAAATCTGTCTCAAGCTTTGTTTCTAAAAGTCACACTTGCACTCTAAAAATAAATTTTTTTATGGAGACAAAATGTAGAGACGGAATAATGACGTCTCAAATGTTTTCCGTTTCTAAATTCTAAAGTTTTTCACACAAAATTCCCTCCAACTATAAAATAGTTTCCCTCCCTTTAAAATTTTCTCCAACCTTCCAGATTCAGTAATAATAATAATAATAACAATAATAATAACAATAATATATAATAATTATTTCAATAATATATTATAATTATTATAATAACAATAATATAATATAATAATAATTATTATTATTATTAGTATTATTATTATTATTATTTAGAAAAACAAAAAAAATAAAAATCCAATTAATATGTTAAGATGCTAACAAACACGGGTTTTCATTTTCTCCACTCCTCCACCTTCACTAAGCGTTGCAGAAATTTTCCTCTAAACCCTAACCGCATTTTTCTTCCTAAACCCAAAATCTCGCCTTGCTTCCAATCAATTGGTGTTGCTGTTTTGCGTCCACTACTACTCCATCGTGGTTTTGTTGAGTTCCATTCTTTTCCTATTTTTTGCATCGTAAAGTTAAGGTATGTTTCTGTCATACTATATTTATTTCCTTGCGTTGTTTTTTTTCCTTATTTATCCCTCTAAAGTTTCAATATATTTTAGATTCAAGCTCTATTTTGTCATATTCCTCTTTCACCCTCTGTGTTGAATCCCTAAAGTATGTTTATGTCTCTTAGCATTTGATTCCTTTGTGAAAATTTTAACCTTCAATAACTTTTTAGATAGTTTTGTTTACTTTAATAGATCTTTCATTAAAACACTGAGTAGTTTATGTTTTACAAGATTTAGGATGTATTTTTTCGATTAGATTATATATTAAAATTGCATTTTTTGTGTTCTTATTTGAAATTTATTTGAAGTCTATTAGATTGTTATTTAGTAGTTTATTTTTCATTGGGTTCTGTTTTATGTGTTTTACGTTTTATTTTTTTCTTACATTGTTATTTGTTTTCATTGGGTTCTGTTAGTCTATTAGATTATTATTTATTTTATTTTTTTTTCATTGGGTTCTTATTTTTTATTGTAGTTTATTTAGATTGTTAAGTTATATATGTTTTAATAATTTGAAGTTTGTTATGGGTTATGTCATTGAATTTATAGGAATGATAATTAAGGGTGTATATAATAGAATATTGATTAAGATCAACAACATATTTGAATCTG
Source organism: Cicer judaicum (assembly GCA_037974835.1). Classification (NCBI taxonomy): domain Eukaryota; kingdom Viridiplantae; phylum Streptophyta; class Magnoliopsida; order Fabales; family Fabaceae; genus Cicer; species Cicer judaicum. The sequence goes on from JBBPBS010000689.1 coordinate 6,027,906, forward strand.
TTTTACTTTTTCCATTATATTTTATTGGTGATGAAACTTAGACATGCAGATATGTTCAAAATATATATTATTTAGATTGTTAAGTTTTATTGTTAGGCATGTGGATAAGTTAAAAATATATATTATTTAGGCACGTGGATATGTTCTTATTTTTTATTGTAGTTTATTTAGATTGTTAAGTTTTATTTGTTTTAATAATTTGAAATTTGTTATGGGTTCTGTTTTTCCTACGATGCATTATTTAATAAATTTAGCTGCAATGTCACTCTCAATCATGATTTAGTTAAGTCTTATAATATTTTATTTCTAAAGAAGAAAGAAAACTGTTATTTTTTTTTTTGAATGATACCTTAGTATGCTCTCAATTAATTTTATGTATTTAAATTATAAAAATAATGTTACAGTTTTATAAATAAACATAAAAAATATAAAACGTTTTCTATATGCTTTTAATCACATATTAATAATGTAATCAATGATACTTTATTTCCTTATATATAAATCAATTTAGATTAATAATATATTAATTGGGCCTCATTATGGACTAGAAAGCTCCATATCTTCTTTTGTCAATGAATTTATAGGAATGATAATTAAGGCGTGTAAAATAGAATATTGATTAAGTTCAACAACATATTTGAATCTGTTTTACTTTTTTCATTATATTTTATTGGTGATGAAACTTAGGCATGCGAATATGTTCAAAATATATATTATTTAGATTGTTAAGTTTTATTGTAGGCATGTGGATATGTTCTTATTTTTTATTGTAGTTTATTTAGATCGTTAAGTTTTATTTGTTTTAATAATTTGAAGTTTGTTATGGGTTCTGTTTTTCCTATGATGCATTGTTAAATTTAGCTGCAATGTCACTCTCAATCATGATTTAGTTAAGCCTTATAATATTTTATTTCTAAAGAAAAAAGAAAACTGTTATTTTTTTGAATGATATATCTTTTTGAACGATAAGCTAGAGACGGACTAAATTAAATCCTATTAGAGACGATAATGATATATCCCTCTCTGATAGAGACGGACATACTCCGTCTTTGATTAGAGATCGATGATAAAAATCCGTCTCTAACATCTTAGAGACGCGAAAACCAACCACGGAAACATGTCCGTCTCCAAATTCGTCTCTATATTGTTTAGTGACGGAATTTGTTAAATTTAGAGACAGATTATATCCGTCTCCATTTTCATTTTTTTCTAGTAAGCTTACTGCTGAATCGATAAATTTAGTGGAAATGGAATGAGGCGGTACTTATCTTATTTAGTAATTGTAATTGTTCATTAACTAATTATGGACGATTTAGTTTATGAAAGATTTAAATTTTATCAAAAAAATTATCTTACATTGTTGTGATGATATGAGACCATGCAAGAATAGATGAATTCCTTGCATGAGAGTCACACAATTGATTTGGAAAAGATGCCTAAGGACATAAAATCACTCAAGAACAAATGAGTATATAAGATAAAGGTAGAAAAGGTTAGTTCTCAACCAAGATTCAAAGCAAGATTGGTTGTAAAAGGTTTTAATCATAGCAAATGTATTCACTTTGAAGAAATTTTTTCACATGTGGTGAAGATGTCCTCTATTTGAGTTTTGTTTGGGTTAACAACTAGCTTGAACTTAGAAGTCAAAGGTAAGGAACAACATGTGTGTAAAGTGAATAAAAACTTGTATCAACTCAAGCAAGCACCTCGAGAATAATACAAGAAATTTGACTCTTTCATGGAGAAACATGGGTATGGTAAAACTACTTCTAACCATTGGGTGTTTGTCAATAATTTCTCTGACGATGATTATATTATCATCTTGTTATATGTGGATGTCATATTGATTGTTGGTCATGACACTAAGAAGATTCAATCTCTAAGAAAGATTTGATGTAGTCTTTTGCAATGAACGACTTGAGTCTTACAAAGAAAATTATGGGCATGAGAATTACTCATTTATTGGCAAACCTGTTAGTATTCCACTTGCTACTCATTTCTAAGGTGTTAAAGAGATTTAACATGAGCAATTGTAAACCTGTTAGTACTCCACTTGCTACTCATTTCAAATTGAATTCTGATCAATGTTCTACAAGTGAGGAAGACAAAGAAGAGATGAAGAAGGTTCCTTATGCATCCGCAGTTGGTAGTTTAATGTATGATATAGTATGCACAAGGCAATATATTGCTCATGCAGTTGGAGTTTTCAATCGATTTCTCTCTAATCCTAGTAAAGATAATTGGCAAGCAGTGAAGTAGATTATGAAATACCTCATAGGCACTTCCAAAGTGAGTTTATGCTATGGAGGTGGTGAACATGTGTTAGATGGCTAAACAGATAGAGATACGGAAGGTGATCTTGATTCTAGAAAATCTATTTATGGTTATATGATGACAGTTTGTAGGGGGAGCTTTGTCTTGGCAATCAAGGTTACAAAAGTGTGTTGCTTTATCCACAACTGAAGTTGAGTACATTGCAGCAACTGAAGCTTCCAAAGAACTCTTGTGGATGAAGAAATTCCTACACGAGTTAGACATCAAGCAAGAAAAGTTTGTGTTATTCTCTAATAGTCAGAGTGTGATCCATCTTAGCAGGAATCAGACTTTTCATACAAAGTCAAAGCATATTGAGGTGCGGTATCATTGGATACGAGGTGCACTTGAAATATAGTCATTTTCAATTGAAAAGATTCATATCAATGAGAATGGTTTAGATATGATGATGAAAGTATTGCATCGTCGAAGATTATGTTGTTGAAAGAAGGTCGATATGGTTGAGCAATATCATCTCACTTAAGTTGTGAGAGAGTGATTTATTTGGTGGACTCACTCCCCAAGTGGAACCCGTTAATTTTATTATTATTATTATTATTAATATTATTATTATTATTGACATAAAAGAAAAGACAAAAAAGGGGAAATATATGGTTTATTGGACTCGACCTATGTAAAGAAAATAAAAGATATTTTAAAATCCCTAAGCAACACAGAGAGCAAAAGTGTAATAAATTTTGTTTCGTTGATTTACAATTTTAGTATGTTTTTCCGACCACTAAATTTGTTAATTTAATATACAATTTTATTAGTTTTATATTCTCTAAGTTTTACTAAAAAGACCTTAGTATATCCATTAATTATTATAGTAAATTTTTTTTTACTGAAATATGTCTTATGATTTTTATTCTCTTAATTTAAGATAAATTTTGTAGGTTAAAAAATTGTATTTATTTTAATTTGATAACTATTATTTATTTAATTTATTATTTAAATAGTATTTTTTTTTTCATTTAAAGGAGAGTGCGATATTTGAGAATTTTGATGTAGTAACGTTCTTTGGTACTATCAAAAGAGGAGAAAGGAGAACATAATTACAATATTTTACAAAAATGCAATTTGTTAAATTCTTGAATGACGGATGTCGATGCAATTTGTTACTATTTCTATACATATTTCATCATGACGATATTTTGAGATGATAAAATATTATTGAACGTTTGTGTATATTATTTTATCTACTCTAGTACATGATTATTAAAATTTAACTCTGTCAAAAAATACTAAAACTAACAATTAACAAAATATTCTCTTTAAAATGAATTATAAACAAAAAGAGATCCAATAACATATATTAAAAAAGGTTGATCATATTTAATTTATTTAATATAAATAAAAAATGAAATTATAGTTTAAATTATCTAAGAAATTGGATCATTAAAAATAAATTAAAATTAAATTAAAATATTTTAGAGACACTATTATTAAATAAAAGATAAATTATTTATATTTCGTTCGAAAAAGTTAATCAAATTAAATAAGAGAATCTTACCTAGAAAATTTCTGGCCATGTCTACCCAATATCCTGAAAATAAATGAACAATATGTGTCAAATTGTCAATAATAAAATATATGAGATAAATGAAAGTGAAGAAACATTTCGAAAGTAATTACTCGGCTTATTTGGCCATTTTGCTAGAGTGTATTCATTTGTTTATTCCAATCAAAAGTAAGTGTATGTATTTAGGAAGACGTCGTTTTCTTGGTGAAAATAGTTTTTATCTTTATATCTTAAAATTTGTGTTATATCTATTTAATTATAGATAAGAAACTTTTGAAATGAGTACATATCTATATTTATCTAAACAATGAAAATGTACAAAAATATTGTTTTTATTATTTTTAAAAGTATATTTTTGTCTCAAGAGTCTTTCACCAAAATAAAATGAATATATATTTTAGAAAAGAAAACATAATATTTTTACAAAGTTAACTAGACTAAGAGAGGCGATGGTTACTAAATGGATCGACTCCTTGTATCAAAATTATTTCTGACAAATGGTGCTCAAGCAGTGTTTTTCGTTGATATGCAGAGGTCAGCGAATGTGTCTCACTTGATGGGGAGCATAATCAAATAAATGGAATGGACTCACACTTGAATGGATATTGTTGTGTAGTAAGTGTGAGTTAAAAGTCTCACATTGCTTAGGAAAGTGATGGTTGAACAACATGTAAGTGAGAGGATTCGTAATTCCATTGCCTAAAGATTTTAGATTAAAATGTGGTGTCTAATTCCTTAGTGTGGTTCCTCTTGGTCCAATATGGATGAATCCCCAACTCTCCTCATGACCCGATATAATAAGTAAGGACACTAGTAAAGCACTTCAAGGGATAGAAGGATCAAGATTGTTGTGTAGTAAGTGTGAGTTAGAATTCTCAAATTACTTAAAAAAGTTACGGTTGAGCAACATATAAATGAGATGATCTATAAATGTATTGCCTTAAGATTATGGGTTTAGATATGGTGTTCAACTCATTTGTGCGGACGACCTAATAGGGATTATACTCCAACTCTCCTCATGACCCAACAACCTAATGAGAATATAATAAGTAAGGACACTAGTAAAACACTTCAAGGGAAGGACCAACGACTCGCACATGTGCCAAGAAAACTAAGGAAGCATTTAACCAAATGGTGACAACTGTCATTGAAGCCATACCTAACTTAGAGGAGTTGGAACCTGTAATACCTCAATTTTGTCCGAATAATTAAAAATCATTTTTAAATAATAATAAGAATAACATATAATAATATGTTTAATAAATATTTTTTATAATCATTTAAAAAAAAAATCTAAACATCATCATTTTACATTTTAAATTTGAGTATGTATTAAAAATAAAATAATATAAAACAAAATAAAAAAAGGAAATTGTGAATTACAACAAAATAATTTTCATTCATTTTTTTTTCCACAATTCTAGTTTATTTTATTAATTTGATTTGTCAATTTATTTATTCTATTTAATTGTTTTTATTATGACGTCATTATTTTACTATTTTATTTTTTATATGTCCATGAAGTCAACTAGCCTACAACAAGGCTTCTCTTGCTTTGCTTTTTGTCAACAAGATTTCTCAAACACTCAATCTACTCCCAAACACTCAATCCAACCACTCCCAAGCACTCAAACACTAGTACAACTTCCTTGTCAAAATCAACACACATTTTTATTTTCTTTGCATTTGTTTCACTTCTCAATGTACATTCTTTTATTTTCTTTATTTTATAACATCCTTCCATAAACATCCTATAAACCAACGGAAAGAAGAGGTAGATAAAAGTTATTTCCTTAATTATACTTTGCTTAAAAATTGTTACAAAAACAATGTAAAATCCAACTAAAATTAGTGCGAAACAATACAAGATCTAGAGCTCGATTTTGTCTAATGAACATAAATATTCACTCATTTAGGCTATAAATTGGGATCAAAAAATCAAAGAGAAGGGCAATTTGGAGTATTAAGAAAACTAGAGAAAATAGAGAGAAATAGAGAGAAATATAGTGTTTCACCGTCATTCCAAATTCACACAACCGTGCACCACTACCACATCTGTCTTCAATATTGCACCACCGCTTGTCTTCCATCTTTGAATAGGTGTGTATTTCCTTTGCTTTTCAAACTTTATATCTTGAATCTAGATATTATTTAATTGAAAGATGAAATCTTGTTTGTATATGAATGATATTTTGGCTGAGATATTTTGTATACTGTTTTTGTATGAGATGATTTGGATTGTGTTTGAAAAGTTCAAATTTATTTTATTTAGATTGTGTTTGGAAAAGTTCAAATATATTGTTTTTTCTACCGTATCTAATTGAAATGCTATTTAATATTAAATGAGTTATGTTTTTTTATCATGTCTTTCACTAAAAGTATTTAAAAGAGCTCATAACTTGTATATAGTTTTTTTTATTATTAAAGTGTTTTTTTATTATTTATTTAATAAATAACATTACAAGTCCATATTTTTTTTACCGTTTATTTTATATGTGTTTATTATTGAATTTTATTTCGTAGATTTATTTAAATTTATTTAATTGTTAACATCAATTATTATTATTATTATTATTATTATTATTATTATTATTTTAAACAAAAAGGCAAAAATAAAACTATAATCAAATATGGTAAGGTTAATTAGATGTGACATCTTTGAGTTATTAGAACACAAATTGTGACAATTTGATGGTTTTAAATCTCATAATCACAAAATAAATTAATAAAATAAAAATCATAAACAAGTTAATCATAAAAATTATTTATATTTTAATCCTGGAGTTACATAATACAAATTAAACTATTTTGTTAGTTTTGAAATTTAATTTAAAAATAAAAAATAAAAATATTCTTAAGAGGATTAAATTAGATGTGACATCTTTTTACTCCTTGAATTTTGAGACACGAGTTGTACAATTCGACCGTCTTAAAATTCATATTTTAAGATAATTATTCAAATCAAACAAGTTTATTTCTTTCTGTTTGTCAAAATTAAAATACAATTTATTTAAAAGCAATCAACACATCCGCATTTTCTACCAAGAACTACGTAGCTTTGATTTCTCCATCGCACCTGGAGATACGTAGGAGCAAGATCACACTCTTGTCAAGTACAATAATAAAAACTTTTTTTTACTCTTTTTAACACGGTTTTATTTCAAGAAAATCATATTTATAAAAAATAAATTTATATCCATATTTAATAATAAAGAGAAACAAATATAGTTAAGTTGATATAATTTTGCACAATTAATTATAGGTAACCGTTTTTTTAAACGGATGTCGTAGGATGCTAATACCTTCCCTACGCATAATCGACTCCCGAATTCAAAATTTGGTATCAAAGACCATTTTTTTATTTTTTATTATATTTTAAGGGTTTCCCAATATTTTTCTGATTTAAAATAAATTTTGGTGGCGACTCTATTGAATTTCGAGAAAAACTCGAAATTTTAGGCCGCGACAAAACCCAAATTGATCAACTACATAAGTCCACAAGGAAAAGACATGGGTGCATGATATGATGCTTTGTTTTAATTAGGTTCAACACTTAAGTTTAGTGGAACATGGGATGCTCGTGATATATGTAGTCCAACCTTGTTTTATGGTGTATTTTTGTTGTAATAAAAGGGTTCGAACTTGCATGAAAGGTGGAGTCAAAAAGAGTAAAAAAAAAAAAAGGGTGTAAAAGCACTTTTGTGGTCTATTAACAATTTGCCTTGAATGCTATGAGGGGTGATCAGATTTTTTCATATTCTATAACCTAAAAGCCTTTATGAGAAGACAAGGATTTATGAGGAGTTATTGGAGAGGGATTTAAGGCTTTATGAAGACAGAATGACAATTATAGAGCAGTTACACTTTGAAATAAGGAGCAAACACTACGTGATGTATTTCTTTCTCTTGTAAATAATCAACAAATTGATTCAATCATTTCCATTATGTATGTGACACCCATATCACATAAAAAAATTAGCAGAATTTTGTTTTAGATTGGATTATCCCTTTTGATCTTATCAAGATATCAACTTTTCTTGTGGCCATCATTCTCCAAGACTTGTGATTCATGTTCTCTATAGAAGCTTGAGTGTGGGGTCTCCCTATTTATATCCTCCATATGTTTATGTGCTTCTTGGTTAGCCGTTTTTATCACTTGTCCTTACATTTTTGCATTTTAAGAACCATTGCAATTTATAATTATTTACTTTAATCTTATTTAGAATGATATATATTGTGAATTGTTATTGACATGAACCAAGAATGACTAACCAAACACTTGAGTAGTCATCCTCCGGTAATCATAGTTATGCAAAACATTTATTGTTGAAATTTTGAAATTCTCTGTTGCTTTCATTATTATTATTGCAACTCCTTCAAGTAATTTTTTTTTTGAAGTATTAGAAAAATAAAATAAAAGAAAAAAATTAGATATAAAAAGATGTGGTTGTGATTTATATCATTCTTGTTAATTGTTGTGAGTTAGTTTCTTTCATTCTCATATTTTTTTTACTATTGTCTTTGTTTCTCTTTTGTTTTAAGTCTTGTGTGTTTGTTTTTCTATTAGGAAATTTTGTTTTCTTGTGTGATTGAGAATTAGTTTCTTTAAAGAATTGAAAATAACATTTGAGTGGCAAAAGGCAAGAGCTTTACATCATTAAAAAATAAATCAAATTTTGAGAGAAACATAAGTGGAATTTTGAGAAAAATAAAATTAAAAGATGTGATAGAAAGAAATGCAGAGAATCCTTACCACAGTAACTCTTAATGCCGCCAGCGGGGTACATGAAGTAGCAACCATAGTCACAAGGACAATAGACTTGCATCCAGGAAATTTCAAATCCATAGAGTAGCGCCTTGTGAATATCAATGTATGAAACATTACTTACAATATCGTCGGAATAAGATCCCCCCGGATCCCAGAAGGATGTGAGGGTAACTAGCTTAACACGGCATTGAGATTCCAATATTCGCAATTGCGGGTCCCCAACAATAACGTACGTGCTTTGATCGACGCAGGAAGCGGTATCCGTATAATACCCATCAGTAACGTTACTTGGTGGACTTGCACAATTCATGTAAATTACAGGCCTAGATAAATAAATATATATGTTGTCGTCATAGGACAAATTCCATCGACTCATACCGTACTGGTATAGATCAATATTATAACTGAAATTGTACGAGTATAAGAAGAAGCGAGGGAGAGAGGAACAATTAGTGGGTTGAATATTGGGATCAACAACTCGGATTGTATAATTGTTGTAATTGATTGACTGTACCAAAAAATCACCATCATGCAAATTCAATACAGTAACGTTCTTCACGCAATCCAACTCGTACCTATTGTCGCCACAGTGTTCTGGGTCGTCTTTTAGTCGAAATGGATGAGATATGTTGGAAATTTTTCCGCACGAAGAAAAACAAGGGTGGGAATCATGATTAGGATAAGTTTTGTGTGGCAGTAGAAAAAAGTAAAGCAACATTATCCCACATCTTGCGTACCAATGTTTGGCTCTTCTTCCCTCAAAAGAGAATGAAACCATTTTCACTGACGAGGCTAATTTTGGTGCCAGAGTTGTTTTAAAGCGATTTATACATGGAAAAAAAGAATTCTTAACTAGCGATTTCACTTTCTCCTCAACAAAAAGTATCATCATGATACAATTCACTTATATACAATATAATAAAGTTAAATATGATATTTTTGACAAACTTGAATAATTTAGAAATAATTTAGAACTTAAAAAAAATAAAACACATCGTGCAAATATTTTTGAAAGAAAGAAAATTAAACTTCGATAGTTTTTTTGAGACGTACTTGAGAATTTATTAGCCAATTAAAAAATTAAAAGAAAATTTATAGTAAGTTCATTTAGAGAAAAAAAATTTATTGGGAGGTGAAATTTTATTTATGAATTAAAAAAATACAATTAATTATAACACGAATTGACAGTTTTATTTATGAAAGGAATGATTTTTCAAATGCTACTTTATCAGCCATTGCTACGAATTTTTAATCAACATTCTATAAATTTAATTAAAAAAATTATTTTATTTTACATATTATTTTTGTGTCTTCAGACTTTTCTTCTTTTGCCATCCTCCGTTAATCATCCATAATATCATATTTTTGACTCCTTTATAATTATAATTCATACTATCTTATCTATATACAATTTCTTTTTATCAAATATTTTTTAATTATTTTTGTGTTTAATTTTCTGCAATGTCTAAAAAAAATGAAATTTTATTGTTTTAATTTTTCCAAAAAAAAAAAAATTTAGTTGTTAGAGTTGTGAGGATGTGATTTCTATCTACTATGAAATGTCAGACATAAATTTTATGCGATGAAGATGGTCGTGGATAATAAAGTTTAATTCTTTCTTTTATAAATTTAAAGTTTTAAATTATTTTATTATGTTATTAATTTAATAAATTTGTGTTTCATTTTTTTAGGTGATAAAATTCAATCGTGAGAAAATCTCTTATTTCTCAATACTAATATTCGTGAGGGAGCCTACTTTTGTTCTTTTTGTGTTGCGTTTAACTCTGTAGCATATAGTACAACCTCACGTCAATTCAAATTGAATTTGTGAAATGGTACAATGGTCTGAAAATTAGAAACCAATTTGGTCATAGACTCTCTATACTAGTTCATTGTCATTGTTATTTTATTTTAGTTATTCACATTTTAATCATTACTTTCTCTTTTAAATAGATGTCATGGTAGTTTTAGTTGTAGTGAGACAAGACAAAGTTTATGAAAGGAACGGTGTAATATAAAATTTAAAGTTATTAAGTTAGAATAAAATAGGTTAGGTTTTTATATTATATAATTTTTTTTTTAGCGTTTAATAACTTTTTCTATCAATTTTTTAACTAATTTCAACCGCTACTTTAGAGACTACCACTTCAAATTATTACCGAAGAATACATCAATTTAATTAAAAATTTCTTTATTTTACAAATTCACTACGCCAAAAATAGTCTTTTACAGCGCTTTTTTTTAAAAAAAAAGCGCTATGGAATCGAGCGCTGTAAAAGCTACAACAGCGCTTGTTAAAAAGCGCTATAAATCATGTAAATATAATGCGCGCTTGTTATGCACCTACTACCGCGCTTCTTTGTAAAAAGCGCTGTAATAGACATACCCATAATGAAAATTTTTGGTGTACCTTTTACAGCGCTTTTTTGTAAAAAGCGCTGTAATAGGCATACCCATAATTCATATTTTTGGTGTACCTTTTTACAGCGCTTTTTCTAAAAAACACTGTAATAGGCACACCCATAATGAAAATTTTTGGTGTACCTTTTTACAGCGCTTTTTTGTAAAAAGCGCTGTAATAGGCATACCCATAATTCATATTTTGGTGTACCTTTTACAGCGCTTTTTTGTAAAAACCGCTGTAAAAGGGTACACCCAATGCACATTTTACAGCGCTTGTTCAAAAAAGCGCTGTAAAAGGTGTATTTTTTTTTTATGTCCTATATATATTTGAAAAGCGTTTTTTAGCTTATTATGGCATTTTTTTTATAAAGCGCTGTCTTTTATCCTTTTATCCAAAATAATTTTGAATCAGACAACAGAACACAACCTAATTGACAACATATATTACCCTGTAACCAGAATCAGTAATTTACTATAAGCAATTCACAAGCAGTTCACACAATATGTAACCTGTATATATTACCATGTAACACAGTATTTTACAACATAAGTAACTACATATACATTGAACCTAATTTACAACATATTCATATGCATGTTTATATATTGTCCTATGATCATATACATATAATAACTAAAAAAATATACATAATATACACTAGCTACCATATAATATTCAGATCCCTTGCCCAGCAGCATGCTATTTCCCAGAAAATCAAATAATTTTCATTTCAAGCACATATTGACACCATTCTTCCTTTAATTCCATCAGATCTTGCTCAGAATGTGATGGATTGGATTGTCAAACCACTGCAATATAAAAATTAAACATATTATATTAAGTTAGTATCAAATATATAGATAATTTATATATGGAAACATTTAATGAAAATACCGTACCGTTTCTGGGATAATAGTTTTATTCTTGACAACAATCTCCTTCATGAATCTCAATACGTAGTACCCACAGTCGATGTTGTTTGTTTGACGAGGGCACTTTATTGGGATCCGTGTAATGTTATTAGACTTTTGCTTCGACACTATAGCACCTCTTTGAGCTCGATAAACTTTTAAGGCACTATCGAATGAATAAATGTGATTATTATAGCATGAACAAACACATTATATATATATGTAAGAAATAAGTGAATATTACTTACGTGTCGAGCATAGTCTTTACTTCGAAGTGATTGTTGTAATCGCCATGCACGGGATCCAAATAGTATATAACTTCAGAGACCCCATTGATTGCAAATAGCACCCAATGTGCCCTACAACAACAAAAAATTGGTTAAGCAACTAATAAATTAAATTGTTTATACACAACTAATAAATTAAATGGTCATCAATTAAGAAAGATAAAATTTCGTACCCTGAATTATATGGTGCCAAGAACAATTTATCCTTTTCTTTATTTGCTAATAACATATCTACAATATATTTCTTTACATTGTCTAAATCGAGTTTCCACATCGATATCTTGTGCGGAAACAAGAATGAGTATTTATTTGACAATTTCATCGTGCACACGACCTTCTCGTACAAAAATCTTCAATGAAAATTTTAAACTAGATTAATTACCAATACATTTAATTAATTACCAATAAATGCAATTAAATTAAAAGTATTTTTTACCTTATGTACAAGCTCATTACAGTAACATTGAGCTCCTTATGTTCGAGAAGTTCGTATATGTGCTCCTTTTCGATAAATTCATCATACTCATCTCCGACTATATCCTTATTCATGGGTACGATGCACGGATCGTCGCTGCTGCCCATGTTCTTTTTTACTTGGATGTCAAGACACGCCCCGTATTTACCAAGGCATGGCTGACTCAATTTAGGAGCAGCAGCGGCGACCGATTTTCCCCGATCTATTTTTTGCTTTGCTGCAAGTTTGGTAGCAGCTGCTTTATTACCCGACAGTCTTTGTGGTTTGGCAGCTTTATTAACCTCCAATTTTTGAGTTTTGCTGCCATTTTTTTGGATGTGCGGGTGGTTTATTTGTTTGGATCTACAAAAATGAGGTTAAATGTTAGTTTATTGAATCTAAAAAAATTGACAAAACCTTATGCAATAAATGTGACAAACCTTTTCGGGAGATGTGACTTCCTCGTTTCTGGGAGGTATTGTATCGAGGGCAACTAGGCTTGCGGGCCATGCCACGTAACTACCAATAGCTTCGCCCAATGTCTGCATATCTCCGTCTTTGTCTGGTATCGACAACGGTGCAGCTGGTTCGAAGGCAACAGTAGGCGATACCTTGACATGGCCCGCAGGAATCGGAGTATTGTGCAATACTTCTCCCAAAGTATTGTACAATTTTCCTTTTCCCACCTTCCGGTGAGTAGGCGAGGACAAGTATAGGAAGCATGAATTGACGCCCTAAATCAATAGTTAAAACATAAGTACAGTTAATATATAATATTGTTTAATGCATAAGTAATTAAAGTAAGTAATTAATTACCTCGGGAATACTCTTCAAACCGACATTGCAACTAGCGGTTTCACTCTCCATTTGTATTTCACGTTGGAGCTGTTCCGGAAGTTGCTTGTCTTTATTCGTATTCACCAAGAGTGCAACTTGCTCAGATAGGATTCTGAGCTTCTCTAATACTTCCTCGTTGGAAGGTTTTTGGCGCTTCTCTTGAGGAAAAAATCCTTTGGGAGTTACGCCAAATCCTTTCCCCTTAACTCGGCTGGAATACTCAGGGACATTAAAAAATTTTCCCATAATGTCTCTGCAACTAGCCTAGCTGCCCTCTTCATTTGCAGAACTTTGTTCGATAGTCTCCTAAAATACATGTAACATTAAAAAGATAAGTTCAATAGCATTTTTAAAATACAATATTAAAAAGTATTCAAGTGATTATGTACTTACACAAAGTTCTACCATTTTTTTGACATTTTCGTTATCAACCACCCCGTCTTTATTTACCCGAGCTTCCTTCCACAATATATGACGACCCAATGGTTGATCGGATTGGGTGTCTTGTCGCTATTCGTTAATATCATAAACAAAATAATACAAATTAGTTACACAATATAGTTTATAATACAAATTCCTTCATCATATAAAAGTGATGTTTAATTACTTACAAGTTTTTGCTCGAGACGTGCATATCCCATACATGATTTTTTGTATGGGTGGGTTGGATTTCTTGCCCTTTCGCGATTTGCCTTACTAATATTCTATATAAAAAAAATAGCAATTGTGTAAAAATTTAAAATACACTACGAATATGAATAATAAAACACAAATGCTAATAAATTAAATACTTACGACAAATGTAGGGTCCGAACGTTTGGATACAAATGCACTCCATTCATCATTTGATATATAATGTTTATATATTTTTGGAGCTTCAGCATTTGTATTTCCTTCTCTATCTTTTAGATAGAAATTAGAGAGGTGAGATCTAAATCCACGGTGGATTTTCCCAGCAACTCTCAATACATAAATCTTTCTCACCTCATCAAGAACAAAAGTAGCCTGCAATCGAAATAAAGATATAGTTTGACTAAGTAAAGTATTTCAATGAAAAAAAATTTATAAATAACAAAAGAGTGAATAAAAAAACTTACTTGAATGTCATTCCATAGTATATCTTTGACATCCTTCAACGCCTTATCTCTCCAATCATCAATCGTAATTGGAATATTTTGTCGAACAACAGCCCCAATGTAATAAACTCATATAGTAAGTACATGCTATTAAAAAAACCTAAAAAAATACACAGCAAACAGAGTATAGTATAGTATTACCTCAAACTTGGTGCCATTGCTCCTTGCTTTAATCACATTTTGGATTATAGTTGCACCACGTTTGACTTCATTTTCATAAGTCTTACTGGTGCCAAATTCTTCATTTTGACATTCTATTTCTTTGTTTGTATCCCTTTAACTACAACAAGTTCAACATGCAGTTTAGTATAACATCAACAAGCTCAACATGCATCATGCATTATTCTAAACAAGCTCAACATGTATCAGTATATATATTTTAAACAAGCTCAACATGCATTTTAATGATTACAAAAAATAAATAACATCAATACCTGAATAATGGTTCGAAGAAAGATGAAATGGAAAGAAAAGAGCGAACGGAGAAATTTCACAGCAATAAAGTTCACAGAAAAATGGTTTTGAAGAAATACGTAATGAGGGTTACGTATTTCAATGAAAATATAAGGTTCGAAATGATCTTGGATGGAAATAAGGATCGAAATGAAGGAGATGATCGTGGAAATACAGTTCGTAATGGACGGGATTATAGGGTTTTCAAAAGAAGAGAAGAAAGATGAAGGTTGCTCTGATAGTGTAGTTTACGTAATGAAGAGGAAACTGAAGAGGTTACTGTTATATATATATAACCCTTTTACAGCGCTTTTTTATAACCCTTTTACAGCGCTTTTACAAAGAGCGCTCTAAAAGGCCTAAGCCTTTTACAGCGCTTGTTATAAAAGCGCTGTAAAAGGCGTCCTTATTTAAATTTTTAAAAGACTCTTTTACAACGCTTATCCTAACAAGCGCTGTAAAAGACCTCATTGTTTTAGTATGTTATATAATGTTTTTTTTAAAAGCCTTTTACAGCTCTTGTTAAAAGAAGCGCTGTAAAAGGCGTCCTTATTTAAATTTTTCAAAGACTCTTTTACAGCGCTTATCCCAACAAGCTCTGTAAAAGACCTCATTGTTTTAGTATGTTATATAATGTTTTTTTTAAAAGCCTTTTACAGCGCTTGTTAAAAGAAGCGCTGTAAAAGGCCTTATTAAGTTATTTTTGTGTTTTGTTATGTTATTTTTTAAACAAGCTCTGCAAAACCCACATAGTAGTAACTGGTCACCACCAAAATATCTTCCTCTTCACCAAACTCCACCTCAAAGTCCTTTTATGCATCTTCTTCGCAAACATCAAAGCTTACTCTTTCAATCTCCACCTCAACACCCTTTTTATCTCTTTACATTCCCTTTCATTCTTAAATCGTAACTTGATCTTCAAGTTCATTGCCTTGTTGCGAAAAATGGGTTTATTAACAATGTGTCAGATGTTTTTGTTAACAATGGGTCTGATGTTTTTGTTAACAATGTGTTTTTGGGGATTCCAATGATGCGTACAAGGTGTTTGAAGAAAATCCTGTTAGAGAAAGTCATGTTAGGTATCTGATGAATATTATTTTTAAAGAATTAATTATTTAACACATTAATTATTTAATGTCATATATTAATTATTTAATATTTAATATATTAACACATTAATTATCTAAAGAATTAATTATTTAACACATTAATATATTAACACATTAATTATTTAATGTCATATATTGTAAAAATTGTTATATACTTATACGTTAAATACTCATCTACATTGTCACACTTGGAAGGCCTCGGTTCGAATCATGAATTAAGTGAACTTCGTAAATGTAAGCGTTTTTAAACTACAAGAGTCTTTTACAGCGCTTGTTGATGTAAGCGCTGTAAAAGGGCCTTTTACAGCGCTTGGTAAGAAGAGCGCTGTAAATTTCTCATTATTTTATTTTTAAAAGGGCCTTTTACAGCGCTTTTTTTAAAAAGCGCTGTAAAAGACATGCACTTTTTCAAGAATTGAAATTGTCCAAATTTACATAAACATGCACTTCACCAAAGACCCTTATCCCCCACCCAACTATCCAAAAGCCAAATACTTAACTCCTAATTGAATCACTGGTTATGCTTGCCTTCTTAGACAATAATAAAACAAGAATAGAACCAGAATAATTCAGATTATAATACCACAATAATTCAATAAAATCATAATAGAACAATAATTCAGATTATAACAATAAAACCAGAATAGAACAATAATTCAGATTACAACAATAATTCAGAATACATGCATGGCTTATATAAAACGATTAAACATGTACATTAAGATGCCCTTCTTCTTTTCCTGGTGGGATTCACATTTGTTTGTCCATTTACAATACGAAACGATGGATTAATCCAAATTCCCTCGTCATGATCATCTCTAAGATATAAACCACCATCAGTTGAATCAATTTCATGTGGTTGTTATGATGTTGCAAATAAAAGATCATTACCAACATCTTCATCATTATTGTTATCATCACTTATTTTATTGGTTGATAGGACAACATACCATTTATCATTAGAAGGATCAGTGACATAAAACACTTGTTGAGCTTGCGACGCTAAAATAAAAGGTTCGTCTTTGTATCTGACCTTATTAAAATCAACAAGCAAAAATCATGACTCATCAATCCGAACGCCATTATTATTATCGACCCACTTGCAACCAAATATGGGAACACGAAACATTGTGTAGTCTAACTCCCACATGCGCTCGATAACCCCAAAATATGATAGATTTGCATATATTGGGTTTTTGTCTTTTGCACTGGAGACATGCATCGCTTCAGCTATGAGAGTAACTCCACTATTTTGCATAGTGGTCTGATTATCTTGTTCTTTGGTATAAAATGTGTAGCCGTTAATAACATAACCGGTGTAAGAAAAGACATGTAAGCTCGGACCATTTGCTAGCCACCTCAATCTCTGTGAAATTGATCCGGGGTCTATATCAAATTTTGACTTTATGTGATTTTTTAACCATGTTATAAAACTTCGATTGTGCTCTCAAGTTATCCAATTTTGATTCCTATTCATGTTCAAACGAGATAACTGATCCATGTGTATTGTAACATACAGTTGAACCTCATCATCATTGTACAGAACATACAATTGTGCCTGCTCCCATTCTGTCCTTGATATAGTCAGCAGTCTCCTTCCAATTATCCCATCTCCTGATATTCTTCCTGAATGACGACACTTGGGAAGCCCTATGGATTCAACATTGGACAGATATTCAGTACAAAATTCAGCAGCCTCTTCAACAATGTATCGTTCAGCAATACAACCTTCTGGTCGACTTCTACTTTTTACGTACCCTTTTAATATTTTCATATATCGTTCTATCGGATACATCCATCTCATATAAGCTGGCCCACAAAGTTGTGTCTCCTTAACCAGATGAACAGTAAGGTGAATCATTATATCAAAAAACGATGGTGGGAAATACATTTCAAGCTCACACAAAGTAACAACAATTTCCCTCTGCAATTTCGGTAATTTCTGAGGGTCGATCACTTTACTACAAATTTCCCTGAAGAAGAAACATAATCTAGTTAAGGCTAGTCGAACTTTTTCAGGTAAAATGGAACGTATACCTATTGGTAGCAAATGCTCTATTAGAATATGACAATCATGGGTCTTCAAACCTTTTAACTTGAGGTCTTTCATACAAACCAAATTTTTAATGTTCGAAGAGTATCCTTCTGGAACTTTAACTTCGTGTAGAAATTTACATAAAACAATTTGTTCCTTTCTAGATAGAGTATGAGCGGCTGGAGGTAGATATGTGCGATTTCCTTTCTTTACTGGAGCCAATTCATTTCTTATTCCCATATCGATTAAGTCCAATCTTGCGTTGATACCATCTTTAGACTTTCCTGGAACATTGAGTAATGTACCAATAACACTATCAAATACATTTTTTTCAATATGCATCACATCAAGGAAATGTCTTATATACAATGACTTCCAATATGGCAATTCAAAGAAAATTGACTTTTTCTTCCACCCATATTTGACTAGCTCTCCCGCAAAAGGTTTGCCAAATTTACTAGTCATTCCTTGTACTTTTTCAAGTATTTGATGTCCAGTCGGTGCTAAAGGAGCTTTACCTTCCTCTGGTTTTCCATTGAATGCAATTCTCCACCCATGATACTGATGACTATAAGGTAAAAATCTACGATGTCCAAGAAACACATTCTTCTTACAATGTTTCAACCGCATCCAATTTGTACTATCTTCACATATAGGACATGCACACTGACCTTTAATGCTATATCCTGATAAATTACCATATGCTGGAAAATCATTAGTTGTGCCGAACAACATAGCCCTCAAATTGAAACATTCTTTCTTATACCCATCATAAACTTCCACACCTGTCTCCCACATACGTTTTAAATCTTCGATTAGAGGAGTCAAGTATACGTCGATATCATTCCCCGGTTATTTGGGTCCAGAAATTAACAGAGACAACATCATAAACTTACGCTTCATACATAACCATGGAGGTAGGTTATATATTACCAAAATCACAGGCCACGTGCTGTGTGAGATGCTTTGAAGACCATGTGGATTCATTCCATCAGTAGAAAGTGCAAGTCTTAGATTTCTTGACTCTATCCCGAATTCAGGATACTCGTGATCAATTTTTGCCCATTGTGGGGAATCTGCAGGGTGTCGAAACATTCCATCTCGTAATCTTTCATCTGCATGCCATGTCAAGTGTTTTGAATCTTCTTCACTACGATACATGCGCCTAAATCTTGGTATTATAGGAAAATACCACACGACTTTTGTTGGGGTAGATTCTTTCTTCTTATATCGAGAGACATTGCATTTCGGACACGCCTTAAGTGGTTCGTATTCATTTCGAAATAAAATGCAATCGTTAGGACACACATGAATCCTTTCGTAACTCATGCCAATAGAACACAAAATCCGTTTAGCCTCGTAGGTTCGACTAGGAAGTTCGTTATCATCTGGTAACATATCTTTTATGAGTGTTAGTAATTTTGTAAAGCTTTTATCTGACCATCCATTACTCGCTTTTAAGTTGTACAACTTTAATATCGCCGACAGTCTTGTGAATTTAGTACAACCATTATATAATTCTTTCTCTGCATCACTCAACAAACTTTCAAACATTTTAGGACAATCTCGAAGATCTTCTTCAACTGCTTTTGCGATCTCATCAACTCGGTCCGGCTCATATGTATCTGTATCGAAGTCAGTTGAAGCATGTGTCGAACTATTCTCAAAATTAATGTTTCCTTTTTTTTTTCTCACCATGTCTTATCCAACATGTGTAGCTTTGATCAATTCCATTACATACTAGATGTCCTTCTAATTCATCTTCTCTGACACGTTTTCCAAAACAACATTTTAAACAAGGACAAACTACTCTATTTGGATCTTTTGCATTCTTCACTGCAAACTCAACAAACTCCTTCACTCCAATTTCATACTCTTTTGACAATCGATTGGCTGACATCCATTTCCTATCCATATTATACCACCTATATAAATGCAGTTACAAAACTAATAAGCTTTCAAAACAATTCAACAAGTTTCAAAATGAAACAAATTAATATCAACTAACAATTTCAAAACAGAACAGATCATGTGGTATGAGTTTTTGACAATTTTTGACAATTTCAAATTTACATAAACGGATCATGTGTATATATGTGTAGAATTAAAAAACTAGGGTAGAGAATATTGACAAAAATAGGACAGATCATGTGGTATGAGTTTTTGACAATTTTTGACAATTTCAAATTTACATAAACGGATCATGTGTATATATGTGTAGAATTAAAAAACTAGGGTAGAGAATATTAACAAAAACAAATTAAAAAATACCTGAGACAACGTAGATGGCCGCCCACGTAATGTGTTTAGAATAATATTAGGGTTTAGAATAATTCATGACACAGTACGTATATAATTATTTGAAAGATGCATTTTACAGCGCTTGTGAAAAAAGCGCTGTATTAGGTAGGAAAATTCAATGAAGCGCATGTATTTTACAGCGCTTGTGAAACAAGCGCTGTAATAGGTAGTTAAAATAAATGAAGGCGCATGCATTTTACAGCGCTTGTGAAAAAAACGCTGTAACATAATACACGAAAGCGCTTCATTTTACAGCGCTTTTGTTACAAGCGCTGTAAAAGCCTTATAACGTTATGCGCAAACGTTATATGACCTACAACAGCGCTTCTTTTACAGCGTTTGTCATCAAAAGCGCTGTAAAAGGCTCCGTGATTTTTAAAATAGATTTACAAAAGTGCTGTAAAATGCGCGCTGTTAAATGTCATTTTTGGCGTAGTGATGGTATTTTTTCACTTGATACAACAAAACAAATTTACATGAAGTGTTAAATGCCATGTATTTCATATAAATTATATACTAGGTTGAGTGATAAAAATAAAAATTTATTGTTAAGTTACTTACACATCTTTAAATTTACTTTTATATTCAATAAATTCATATCTATTATTTTAAAAATTCATATATGATTGAATCTAATTATTTAATTTTTGTAGCAATCATTGTTTTTATTTGTTTAAAATTATTGTTTTATAGTAAATTTTGTAAAAAGAAAACAAGATTATTTAGAGAATTAAAAAATAAGATGAAAGATTTATTGTTTTCAGCTATGCTTTGTGAGAAACATTGATAATTCAAGAAATAATTAAATATTTTTATTTTGAATAAAACCTGTGCCAACACCACGTGTGTTACGTAGAACTAAATTTTCAAAATCGATGATACGTGATATATATAAATTAATATAACACTTTATTTATCAAAATTATATAAATTGTGACGAACAGGTTACATACTAATATATTTAATCATAAAACTCTTTGTAAATTTTTTAATTCATTTGTTACTCTTCCCAACAACAATTTAATAAAAATCACACATTTGACTCTCATTTTAATCATAGTTCTGTTGTTGTTTATTTTTTGTAAGGCTGAAGAGTTAGGTAGAGATCCCACATTGGATAAGGTCTTTTTAAAAACTCACACTAA
Organism: Cicer judaicum; assembly: GCA_037974835.1. Classification (NCBI taxonomy): domain Eukaryota; kingdom Viridiplantae; phylum Streptophyta; class Magnoliopsida; order Fabales; family Fabaceae; genus Cicer; species Cicer judaicum. The sequence goes on from JBBPBS010000689.1 coordinate 6,049,581, forward strand.
GAAGAAGGACAACTCTTGGGTTGATGAAAGAGCAAAAAAAACATATGTAAGAAATATTAAATCATTTATTAGTTTATTCATTTGAATTTCTTGTAAAAGTAATTTGACTATGTTGCATGATTTTCTATTTGAGTAGGAATCGTTTCAAGGTAAGTTGCAACAAGCCTCTAAAGGTGGGGAAACATCTAGTAGTTGTAGCGAAGTGGTTAATGCGGAAGCTCGCTTAAACATGTGGGTCCAATCTGTTGGGGGGAAGAATAAAGGGAGGATTTATGGTGCAGGAGATAGATCCTCGCTTTATAGACCAGGTGTCGCAAGTCTAGTTCCAAATTCTCGTCCATCTAGAGGTTGCGACAATTTCTTGTCTCAACAATATAACGAGATAGCTGCACAGATAGCAGCATTTGAGGAGCGAGCAAAAGCGGCAGAAACGAGGCACGAGAGGCGCGAGAGGAGTTAAGGAAAGTTGAGCAACGTCGACAAGAGGAAGTTCAACAAACAGAGCAACGCACTACAAAACTACAGATGCAGCTAGCAACATTGGCAAAAAGTGTTGCTTCCATACAGGCTGAGTCATTTCGTCGTCGTCGTCATCCAGATTATGACGAGGATGAGTCTAACGATGATGGCGGCGAGGAGTAATACTGGTTTCAGTTTCAGTTTCGTATTGTAGTTATGACTACTTATTTTGTTTAGACTAGGCATTATCTATATATATTTCTACGATAGTGTCGTTATGTGTATTTTGAAACTTATGGCAGTAACAATGTGCTTATTTTGAGAATCATGGGAGGGTAAATTGTCCTTATTTTGAGACTTATGGATATGTATTTTGAAAACACTATTTACATAATATTTCACTTTCTTTTGACAATGATGTTTAAATGCTTACAATTAATTTTAAATATATATTAAAAAAAACAGGAAACTGTAAAAAAAACAAAAATAGAATTAAAATATTTTTTCATTACCCACGGAAAATTCATGGATAAAATTATCAATATCAAATATAAAATAGTAGACTTTGTCACGGATGGTCTGTGGGTAATGTAACTTACGACTTTTCGATAAGTACCTACTATTTTACCTACGGGGAATCTATGAGTAACAGTGGGTCATATTACTCATGGACAATCCTTAAGTAAGTGTGGCCCACGGCTTATCCGTCGGTAAATATTTTCATAGAGCAATTTAGCTAGGAACTCGTGTCTGTGTGTAATTTTACTTTACCTATGGAGATTCCGTGGATAAAGATAAAATTTGCCGTAGATAATAACAGTTTTTCTTGTAGTGATATATATATTAATTACGATTCTAGCTTTTCATAATACATACCATACCATAACCAATTGTTATTATCCTTAAACAAAATAAATTTTTGTTATTTCTTAGAATATGTATCGTCATTAAAAAATATTTCATCTGTTTTTAAGTTTATGATAATAATTTATTTTAAAAGTTTTTTAACAAATAAAATAAATACATATTTTAGAAAATAAAAATAATAAAATTTTACAACATAAATAGTCTCTTAATTTTGAAAGTTTGGTCTTCAATGCTTGTATACCACAAATCAACCCAGGATAATAATTGAGAAATCAATGTTTGGTCCGGTTTGGCTTGGTTTGGTTTGGTTTGTGGTGTATTAATTATTTTTAAACATATGAAAATTAATTATTTATTTTTTAATTAATTAAATGCTTGTTTCCTTCACAAGATAGTGCATTAATTACGAGATTGCCCTACACCGAGTCAAACATCAATAATCTGATTCAGTCAAAGCCCTAAACAGACTAATATTTTGTTTTGCCCGGTCAAAACCCTAAAGCTGAGTCTTTCCCACGTTTCCCACGTTTTCTTTGTTGCCCGGTCAAGAAATAATGGTCAAATCACGTTTTCTAATTCTGAGGTATAGTCAAATCACGTTTCCTATTTTTTAGCGCACTTCTTGTGGTCAGCTGATGGACCTCGTGCTTAATGGATCCCTCAGATTTCTCAGATCCAGTTGCTGAACTCCTCTATAAATAGAGAGTTCACCTCAAGCAAATGGACCACCACACGCGCGCGCCGCCGTCGCCGTCTGTCCGGCCGGCCCGGTTTGGCTTGGTTTGGTTTGGTTTGGTTTGTGGTGTATTAATTATTTTTAAACATATGAAAATTAATTATTTATTTTTTAATTAATTAAATGCTTGTTTCCTTCACAAGATAGTGCATTAATTACGAGATTGCCCTACACCGAGTCAAACATCAATAATCTAATTCAGTCAAAGCCCTAAACAGACTAATATTTTGTTTTGCCCGGTCAAAACCCTAAAGCTGAGTCTTTCCCACGTTTCCCACGTTTTCTTTGTTCCCCGGTCAAGAATTAATGGTCAAATCACGTTTCCTAATTCTGAGGTATAGTCAAATCACGTTTCCTATTTTTTAGCGCACTTCTTGTGGTCAGCTGATGGACCTCGTGCTTAATGGATCCCTCAGATTTCTCAGATCCAGTTGCTGAACTCCTCTATAAATAGAGAGTTCACCTCAAGCAAATGGACCACCACACGCGCGCGCCGCCGCCGCCGTCTGTCCGGCCGGCCCGGTTTGGCTTGGTTTGGTTTGTGGTGTATTAATTATTTTTAAACATATGAAAATTAATTATTTATTTTTTAATTAATTAAATGCTTGTTTCCTTCACAAGATAGTGCATTAATTACGAGATTGCCCTACACCGAGTCAAACATCAATAATTTGATTCAGTCAAAGCCCTAAACAGAGTAATATTTTGTTTTGCCCGGTCAAAACCCTAAAGCTGAGTCTTTCCCACGTTTCCCACGTTTTCTTTGTTGCCCGGTCAAGAAATAATGGTCAAATCACGTTTTCTAATTCTGAGGTATAGTCAAATCACGTTTCCTATTTTTTAGCGCACTTCTTGTGGTCAGCTGATGGACCTCGTGCTTAATGGATCCCTCAGATTTCTCAGTTCCAGTTGCTGAACTCCTCTATAAATAGAGAGTTCACCTCAGTTGGAAAAGCACACCAAAAGCTCTCCGTATCTGAGGCTTTTCTCACTTCTCCCCCCTTCATTCTTCTTCTTCTTCTATTTTCTTGAGTAGCCTTCGTGCTATATTATGAGTGTCAGTCTTTCGACTGCCATACAGAGGGTGTAATTCTAGATCGATTTTCTACAGTGCAGTAGAAATCCGTTACAAAGTATCTAGGCTGTTTTATCCTGGGGACTTTGTGGTTGATAGTCTGCCTTGCACAATTTGGGCAGTGCCTCGAAACGTCTTAAAGAGAGCAACCTAGTCCGCGACTCAATCCAATAATTTTTATCGATGACATTGTTATTTTTAAAAGTAAATTTTTGAAACAAAATGTTATATATCAACAATAAAAATTAGTTTTTTTTTTTTTTAAGTATTATTATTTATATCGAGAATGTGTATCACGAAAATCTCAACAAAACAAAAAATTGGACCAATCAAGGATATGCATGACTATGCAAGGTGGATAAAACTTAAAGAAAACTATTACAATTTAGCCGAATGGTTCGTGAATAATTTGTGATTATTATTTTTCGTGACATTTAGCAATTCTTTTTTAGAGTATATTTGGTAAACCAATAATGAGCTACTATCAACTAGCATCATTATAATTCACAAACAAAATTATACTTATGTTTTGAAAACAAGATTGAACAGGTAAGTTGATCAATTGTAGGTGAGTGTTGTTTTAATTCTAATTAGTAGATTGTCTTAATTCGAATTGTATTATAATTCTAATTAGTAGATTGTTTTAATTCGAATAAAAAGATATAGTCCATTAGTAGATTGTTTTAATTCTAATTGTATTATAATTTAGTTAAACTGCAATTCAATTACGATTTGTTCAATTTATTTTATTTTTACTTTTTAATATTGTTTAAACCGAAATATATTCTAAATTATTAGTCGAAAAATGAAAGGCAAGTCAAGCTAACCGAATCATTGAGTCAAGGTGTTCATAGACCATAGCGATGTCAGTCAAGGGTGAAGAGTCGAATATTGTTCAGTTTTACTAAATATAATTTAATTTATGTAAATCAAATATAATTAAAATATTGGTGTAAATTGATAATTTGATCTAATAGCAACTAAGTCCCTTTATCTTAAAAGGAAACTAAATGAATGAGAAGTGACATCCGTTTTTTAGAACCCAAGATCGTGTATAGGAAGAATAGTGCACACGAACATTAATCTTAGCCGAGTGAATTTGGAAAAAATAACTTAAGTGAAAACGATATATGATCTTATACACATTTATGTAAAGATAGTCCACTAAATATAGTTAAAACATTACCTTTATTTGGACATGAATAATGATTGATAAAAATTACATCAATTTATAGAATAAAAATCGTTGTGTATTATTCTCTTCCTTTATCCCTTTTTCTTATATATGTTTTATCTTCGAATTCCTTTTTGATAAATTTTGTATAAAAAGAAAATAATCTTTAGATAAATAATTAAATTATAAAAGAAATTTAAAACGGTGTAATTCAATCTTCGCTTATTTGTAATTTATACCACGTTCATTATTAAATTAAATTTATATTTAATTGGATTGAAAACGGTTAAAATAGTAAAACTATACCTACCGACCTACCTATAAGTTAATCATCCTAATACTCATTAAAGCAAGATCCACCATGTTCAAATATATTTGAAATAGCATCTTTATTCCATGTTCAAATTGATGTGTCGAGAAAAAGAATAAGTTGCAAATGTTGTTTTGGTTTGAAGGTTTTATATATTCATTCTGTTTTAAGGTTTTGACTTTTGATTTTGTGCATTTGATGTAAAAAGTAACAATGGAATAGCCCAAATCGTTAAATGTGGAAAAACATATCTTTTTTTTGTGAATTTTTTTTATAAATTGATTTATTTTATGAGCAGTGTATGAAACCACTGAACCAACTGTTCTCATGTTCATATATGATTTTCACGGTTTTACAGATATATCTTATCTAAGCGGTTTTGATAAAAGATTGGATGATAGATTGGTTCCTGATTCAACCACTTAAAACAATTAGTTTAGTTTGATTTTCAAACATTAATTGTGTATAAAGTTAAATTGTTTTGTACAAATATCACTAACAGATAGTCAGATAACGAATAGTTATATAGTGTGACTTTAAAGAATTGATTGAAGATTATAAATCTTAAAAAAATAGAAAAAAATTGATAACTATTTGATAAAGAATACAAAAAATCGGAACAATAAGAATAGAAACAATAAATTAACTATGAAGTTTTTTTATTTTAAAAAATTAACTCTAAAATTGGAAAGGAGATGGCGAGAGAGCTGATTGAAAGACGAAGCATACAGCTCAAACAGATAAGAACCACTTTTGGAAAATAAAGATAGATTGAATATCTAACCATTTAGAGATGAGTGATTGATAATCATATTTCTTTTTCTAGATTTTTTAAAACACATTTAGATTTGATTATGAATTTGGGCCTTATCAATATTTTGCAAAACCCTGCATATGGTATAATCATTATGAACCAAATTTTATATTTTATCAGTTTTGCTTAAAAATGGAAGATTAGAATCAAATTTTATACTTCTCAATTTTTACTTCAATATAGGATCAACCACACAAAATTAGCCGAAGTAAATAATTACAAAGCATAATAAGATAGATAAGAGTACTATTGTTGATAGGTCAAAATACGAGACTATATACTAAATTTCTTTCTTGAAAGATTGAAATTAAGTTTCCAGGCTTCCTCGTCAAAAGTGACGAGTTGATAAAATACATTTTTATATGATAATTTGAATGTATACATTTTTAAAATCAATTGTATCTTTACCATTTTTAATGTATATTATGAGTTCTTAAAAATGATTTTAAAAGTATTTTAAAAATATGTAAAATATAAACATAAATAATGTCAATCAAAATTAAAATTACACAAATAAACATAGTAAAATATTTATAATATGGAAAAGGCCAAAAAAGAGAAAAGGAAAGTTAAAAACATAAATGGGCCAAGCCCAACAACTGAAAACAGAAAGAGTATACCTAAAGAAAAATACAGCTCACTTATAACTAATACTATCAACTATTCATAGATAATGTATTTGTATTTTACTGTAAGATATGTCTGATTTTGTGAAGATGAGATTGTTGAAACTTGGAAATCACGCAATTGGTACACTACATTAGGTGACAAGGAGTGTTGATGTTTGTATTATGTGTTTAAATATCTTTGTTAGTTTTACCTGTTATTTTTTATTTAAGGAAATGGTGTGGGGTATTTTCTAAGTTGTTTCATTAGAAAACAAGATTATTTCAAGCGAATTAAAGAGTAATCGAAAAATAAAATTGATGTTAGTTAAACTATATTTTAAAATATATATTAATAGAGAAAAAAAAAATTACATTGAAGAAAAAAAGATTAAATAATTTTTTGCTTATATTTTTCAACGAATAAGGGAAATATTTCGAAACAATTAACCCTGTATTTCTATAACTCCTAGTGTTCTACTCCTACAAACTCACTTAAACCTATAAAAAATTGTATCTGTTTTTTCAAATCTTGTTAATCTTTCTTCCCCCAAATTTCTTATACCAAAATAAGTTTAAGAATTTAAAATACTCGTAGAAAAAATTTCAATAATTTAGTTTAAAAATTTAAATGTTTTTATTTTTCTATACACATTTAAATATTGAAAACACTAGAATGAAATTTAGAAAGTGATTGCATGTAAATTAGAGTTCTGGAAATTTTAAAACATAGGCAAATAATTGAATTTTTTTAAATTTTGAAATTTCTAGTGTATTTTTTATTTTAAAAATTGATTCTGAACAAAATTAAATTGAAATAAAGATTTTACTTTTCTTTTGTTTATTTTTTATATGAAAATAAAATGATATAGTTTGAGTAAAATATGAGTTATAAGTATAAAGGGTAGAGTAAAGAGTTAATTGTTCAGGTTTGTCTATGTATGTCTCTTCTGAAAATAAGAATTTTGATCTTTTAAAAAGTTAAATATTTATCATGATCTTTTAATTTAATTTCAAATAACAATTTAGGATTTTTTTTTTCATCTGGTTAGATCATATTTATTTAATTAGAAGTAACGATGTTGATCATTTCTTTTTTAAAATGTCAACAATATTAACTTTTTTTAAGAAAATTTATCAACATCTTAAAACAAAACTCATAAAATTCGTAATCATCTTTAATAAAATTCATATTTTCATTAATTTCATAATTGAAATATTCAAATAAACACATATTTTTATTTCCAACAACGTTAAATCCATCAAATAAATATATCGATGGTTTGGGGTTTAATTCTTAAAGTTTGAGTTCTTTATTTGATGGATTTGATGTTGTTGGAGATAAATATATGAATTTATTTGAATATTTGAGTTATAGATTTAATGAATATATGAATTTTATTGAACCTGATATTGAATTTTTTGGGTTTTGTTTGAAAGATAATGATGAATTTTTTAAGTTTTATATAAAAAATGATAATATTATTAATATTTTAACATAAAAAATCAAATCGGAAAAAAAAAATAACTGAATCAATTATTATCTGAAATTAAATTAATACACCGCGGGAAATATTTTGCCTTTAAAAAATAAAAGAATTGAGGGATAATTTTATTGGGGGACCAAAATAAATGCATCATCGATATGTGGTTGTAGATACACCAAAGTTGCAATTTAAATTATTGAAGCATATTTAGGTCATTTCATTCATCATAAATTTTATTGTCAAAGTCTTCCCAGAAAGATAGTTTTGAAAGTTTGGTCTCAAATGCTTTAAACCACAAATCAATCCTAAACAATAATTGAGAAATCAAAGTAGGACAGTCTTGTCCAAAAAAATGTATGACGAAGTCTTATGAAAGATAAATCAATATCTCACTTTATATTATCATCTCTAAATAAAACTAAATTATGCAAACATATTAAGTAATAATAATCAATTAGTATACTTTTGATTATATTTGTTACTCTTTATATCAATTGTGTTGCATCTTTTTCCTCTAAGATTATAGTCGAAAAAAGTATTGATTATACATAAGTATTTTAAAATATTTTTGAACTAGGAACAAATATATAAGTATAAAATATATACAAATTGATTTAAATGGTTCGGAGTCGGCTTCTGTTAAAGCAAACATCTTATATTAAAATCATGCAAATGAAAAATCAAGCAGACAAAGAAAATTTATCTTTTATTTTCTTTTTAAGAACAATCAATATTATAGATTCACTTAAGAATAGTAACTTAAAATGTTTGTGATTTTATGTGATGAAAGTAAAATTTAATATTTTTTATATTATTGGTGTATAACTTTTTATATTATTAACTAATCATATTATACGACTTTTAAATTAGTTATGATTGAAAGTAGTTTCTTTTTTTTTTCTTTTATGATTGAGTGGTTAGTATTAGTTTTAACCGTAAAAATTCATTACACTAACCTTACATATGAATTAAATTCAAAATTATATAACACAAATTTTAATCTCTATTCACTATTTTATTTCCTTTGATCACTAATTTCACATATTCCATGTATTTCTCTTTTTCCACCGTGATGAGTCGCTATGCACTCCAGTATATCGAATGGAAATTTCCTACAATGATTCCTTCCTATTTCCACATATGCAATTGGTTTATTAGAATACTAATTTACATCTTTTATGACCACAAAGTATCTTCCTCAATACCTCTCTCATATATCTTTCACATAAACTTTTTTCTAGACTTTATTCTTTTAATGTCTTTGATGATACCAATTGAGGCCACTCGTTTTTGATTATTTGTCTTTTTTACAGGATTGATGATATATTTGACGATGAAGTAGATACATTTGTGTACACTGAACAAAACAATTTTATTTATTTATTTTTTAATTAATATAATATCTCTACTAAAGATAATTTTTTTAAAATATGAAATTACTACAATTAACTTATTTTGTACACTACATATGTTCCTGATTAGTCAAAATATAATTAATTTTTTTTGTTTAACTGAAAATTATTTTGAAAGCCTCTAATTTATTAATTAGTGGGCTTTCAAAACTTAATTATTTTATTTATTATATAAAAATCTATTGGCGACAATAATTTTAAAAGTATGGGATTGCATGTCATCTTGATAAATAAATATGGATAACTATTCAAAACAATAATAGAGAAACCAAGATTTTTGCATGGTAGACCTTTTGCTTGTCAAATACGTTTTTCAAAATAAGAAAAATAAGAAGGATATGAATTTACACGAAATTTAATCTATAATTGTACAATTTATCCTAGAGGTTGCAATGAAAGTCTATTTGTTGGAATTGTTTTTCTTTTCTAATATAAGTATATTTTAATTAAAACTAAACTCGTGTTTATTTTATTTAATATTATATATATTTTTAATTAATATTTATTTGTTTTAAGCAATAATAATTAATTATCAGTAAAATTGTATTTGAAAAATTTCTTCCTAAATGTATAGGCAATATAAAAAACCCGCTGGCAAAAACATTCGGCAACACTTGCAAATATATGATATAAAGGTATAAGCAACGTTTGCAAATATACTGTCTTAAATTAAAACGTGTCGTTTAAATCTTATGGCAACAGTTCAAATTGGTTGAAGAAAATAGAAAAAATGTAGTGCAATCAATACTTTACAAAACATTTACGTTAATAATATAATATTCATCAAACAAAAAACTCTATTTTAAGATTTAGGTTAAGAATTTGATTTGGAGAATGATGAAAAAAGAAGTTATTGTTTCGGTGATTTGTATGTTAAAATTAAAATGTGAATTCTTTTATTTGATGGATTTAAAGATATAAGTTGATTTGAAAATTTGAGTATAAATTTGATGAATATATGTTTTTTTTTTGTAAACTCATAATGAATTTTTGAGGTTTTGTTTGAAGATAATGAAATTTTTTATGAATTTATGTAAAAAAATAATAACTTAATAGTTATCGGAAATTAAATTAATATACCACAGAAATATTTTGCCTTTAAAAAACAAATGAATTGAGGGATAATTTTATAAGGGCCAAAATAAATGCATTATGGATAATTGGTTGTGGATACAACATGGTTGCAATTTAAATTATTGATGCAAATTTAGTCGTTCATCATAAATTTTATTGTCAACATTGTCACAGGTAGATAATATTAAAAGTTTGGTCTCAAATATTTATAAACCACAAATCAATTTTGGACAATAATTAAGAAGTATGACGAAGTCTTATGATAGATAAATCAGTATCTCGCTCTCGCTATATATTATCAACTCTAAATAAAACTAAACTAATGCAAACATATAAAATGATAATAATAATTAATTACTATACTTTTGATTTAAAATATCCTTATTATATTTGTTACTATTTATTTCAATTGTATAGCATCTTTTTCCTCAAAGTTATAGTCGGAAAAAATATTGATTATAGTCGGAAAAAAATATTAATATACATTCGTATTTTAAAATATTTTTAGACAAAAAACAAATATAAAAATATAAAATATATTCAGATTAATTTAAGTGGTTCATGATCAATCTCCGTTAAAATAATTATTTTTTAATATTTTATTAAAATAATTAACGTTATAAATTCGTAACTTAAAATGTTAATGATTTTATATGATGAAATTAAAATTTAATATTTTTTATATTATTAACGTAAAACGTTTTATACTGTCAACTAATTATAATATAGGACTTTTAATTAAATTAGTTATAATGAAAGTAAATTTTTTTTTTATGATTCAGTAGTTAAAATTAGTTTCAACCGTAAAAATTTACTACACTAACATTGTATGTGAATTAAACATGTTTATCAAAATAAAAAGTATATGATTTAGTTAACTAATAATTGTACAATTTATTACTAAGGTCTTCGTAAAAGTATGTTTGTAAGGATTATTTTTCTTTTTCTAATGTAAGTAAGTATATTTAAATTATAACTTGACGTTAGATTGGAAAAATAACCGATTATAAAAATCACAACATAATCAATTAACAAGTTTAAAATGCACAAGTGACCCTTAATCGGAGATTTACAAAATTTTGTTGACTAGGCCATCTTTAGCATAAGTCTTCTTTCCGTATTAAGATTTTTTGTCTTTTATTTGGAAAATAATGTAATCAAGCGAGAAATTTTTAGGGGATGAAATTAAATGCATTATAAATAAGTGGTTGTGAATACATCATCGATGTAAATTTGGGTCATTTCGTTCCATCATTAATTAATTTCATTGTCCACACATTCACGGTAGACAATTTTAAAAATATGATTTCTATTACTTAATATACCACAAATCAATCCCGGACCATAATTGAGAAATTAAAGTCCAATAAAGTATTTTTTAGGATGAACTAGTATCTCATCTTAATATAGTATCAACTCTAAATAAAGTTTAATTAATGCACAAATAATAATAATAATAATAATATGTGCCACACATGTTAATATACTAAAAATATAAATATTTTATTCGAAATTATGCTTTCCTATTTCTAAAAAATTATACAATTCATTTTTTTCAATATATAAATACTATTCATAGAATATTTAACATATACCTTTAAGACACACGTTAATATGATCCATAACATGTACTTTTAGATTTTTATTTTCTTCTAATATTTGATTTTTAATAATTTTTTTATGGATCCTTATTACATATTTTAATCTTGATTTAAATTGTATTGGACTTTGTCAAAAAATAAAAACAGCTTTGGACTAGAAACAAATATAAAAAGTAAATTTATAAAATAAATATGAATGGATTCAAATGGTTCAGAGTGGATTTATGTAGAAGCAAAAATTTATCTTTTTAATTCTTTTTTGGAACAATTAGTGTTACTTTTTAAAAGTAGAATTTATTCATGTGAGTAAAAGAATATACTCAAAACCCGTTACCAATTGAAGTCACTTTTCTTAGATCACTAGTCATTTTGCAATGGTGACTAATACAATAAAATTGATGGTACATTCGATGGTGAAGTAGCTAAGTTTTTGTACACACAAAATAGAAATTGTTACAGAGAATAATACATATACAAGAAACAAAGAACCTCTTCCATGATGGAAACAAAATCATAAGGCTATCAATCCAAACAGAACACATCTAGACACAATCCCGGTAGCTAAGAGACTATGGTTTATTAACTTATTAATTTTCTTACTAATGAATATCTCATTCCTCCGCCAACCTAAATGGGTCAAGTGGATTTGAGCCTTTAAATCACTTTTTTTTTTACAACACTAATATTTAAGTTATATAAAAATACACACATATATCGTTTTAAGTGTAGTTAGGATTTCTGAAATCAAACAATTTAAAATACAAAACATTTAATATCTATTGTAGAAAAATCGCATACACATTTAAAATCTTATATAAAAACACATACCATTAATAAAAGGATAAAAAGTACACAATAATTGAGAAATTGATAAAGTCTTCTTGACAAAAAAAAAAGGATGACGAAGTCTTATAAGAGATAAATCAATATCTCAATATAAGCTAAATTAATGCAAACAAATTAAATAATAATAATCAATTAGTATACTTTTGATTTAAAATATTCTTTTAATATTTTTTACTCTTTATTTCAATTGTGTTGCATCTTTTTGCTCTAAGATTATAGTTGAAAAAATTATCATTTATACATAAAGTATATTAAAACATCTTTCGACTAGAAGAAAATATAAAAAACTAAAAATAAAAAATACATAAAAATTGATTTAAGTGGTTCGGAGTCGGTCTATTTTTAAAGAAAATATCTCATTGAAATCATGCAAATGAAAAATCAAGCTGTCAGAGAAAATTTATCTTTTTAATTTTTTTTCGGAACGATCAATGTTATAATTCACATAGAATAATAACTCAAAATATTAATGATTTTTTGTGATGAAAGTAAAATTTAATTTTTTTTATATTTTTAATATAAAACTTTTTATATTGTCAACCAATTATGTTGTACAATTTTTATGTTAGTTATAATAAAAGTAAATGTTTTTTTTTTTGTTTTGATAGTTAATATTAGTTTTAACCTTAAAAAATATTTACATGAAATACGAATTAAATCAAGAATGATATAAGACAAATGTAAATCTCTTTTCACTATTTTCTTTCTTTTGATCATTAATTTCACATATTCCATGTCTCTTTCTCTTTTTCTACCGTGATGAGTCGCTATATATGTACTCCATCATATCAAATGGAAACTTCCTACTACACTTCCTTCCTATTTCCACCTATGCAATTGGTTTATTAGAAGACTAACTGCCTGCCTTTATGACCACAAAATATATTCCTCAATCTTCTCTTTCTTATATATCTTTCACATAAACTTCATTCTAGTCTCTTTTAATATCTTTGATTATACCAATTGAGATCACTCTTTTTGGGTTATTTGTCTTTTTACAGGATTGATGATATATTTGATGGTGAATTTGGGTACACATAACAAAATAATTTTATTTATTTATGATTTTTAATTAATGTAATATCTCCACTAAAGATAATTTTTTTTAATCTTAAATTACTACAATCGACTTAACTTGTACACTACATATATTCCTGAGTAGTTCATTAATATTCAAGATATATACTCAGAAATATAATTATTATTTTTTAACTAAAAATAATTTAAAAGCCTCTAATTTATTACAAGTCACTGTGATAAATAATGGAGAACTATTCAAAACAATAATAGAGAAACAAATGTTTTATCATAGGGGACCTTTAGCATGTCAAGCACGTCTTTTTTATTACTTTTGTTGACTTGACCCATCTTTAGCATAAGTCTTCTTCAGTATTAAGATTTTTTTGTCTTTTATTTGGAAAATAAAGTAATTAAGGGAGAATTTTCCAGGGGATGAAATGAAAGGCATTATAAATAAGTGGTTGTGGATACATACATCATTGACGTAAATTTGAGTCATTTCGTTCCATCATTAATTACTTTCCTTGTCCACACATTCACGGTAGACAATTTTAAAAATATGTTCTTCATTACTTATAAATCACAAATCAATCCTGAACAATAATTGAGAAATTAAAGTCCATAAAGTTTATTTTAGGATGAACTAGTATCTCATCTCAATGTAATAGCAACTCTAAATAAAGTTTAATGAATGCACACATAATAATAATAATAATAATAATAATAATAATAATAATAATAATAATAATAATAATAATAATAATAATAATAATAATAGAAAAATGCTAACATGTGCCACACATGTTAATATATTCAAAATATAAATATTTTATTGGAAATATTTCTAAAACATTGTATAATTCATTTTTTTAATATAAATACTATTCGTGGAATCTTTAACATATACCTTAAGGAGTATAGACACATGTTAACATGACCCATAATAATAATTAAGTAGTATACATTTGATTTTTAATAATTTTTTTTATGGATCTTTATTATATATTTTAATATTAGTTTTAATTTTAATTATATTAGACTACGATCAAAAAATAAAAACACCTTTGAACTAGAAACAAATATAAAAGATAAAATTATAAAATAAATATAGATTGATTCAAATGGTTCAAAGTGGATTTATGTTGAAACAAATATCTGGAGATAAAATTTATCTTTTTAATTATTTTTTGGAACAATCAGTGTTACTTTTTAAAATTAAAATTTATTCATGTGAGTAAAAAAATATACTAAAAAACCGCTATACAACAAGATTCTTAATCACTTGACAGTAAATCTAGAGAATTGTTATGCCATAACGAGTAATCTAGATTTTTAAATCTCCCTTTATAAACCACTTTTATTAATTCATGTAGACTAACCCAAATTATTCATGATTTCATGGGATGAAAGTGAAATTCAATGTTTTTTTAGGGGATTAATTAGCGCTTTTAAGGTTATTTTGATATTTTGTTAATTTTTGAAGTTACGTTAATATAGCCAAGAAAAATTAATGTGAATACTTTTGATATATTATTAATATAATTTTTTATTTATTTTGGTAACTAATTTAAATGATTGGATGGTTATTATTCATTGACACATTAAAAAATCTAAAATATTTTTCTATATGAATCAAGTTCATAATTATATACTACAAAAGATGATAAAACCCTACTCAATACTCTCTATTTATAAAAGATGAGTGTCTTCTTCCAAATAAATATTAAAAAAAAGTTAATTAATTTCTATAATTTTAATTACCTTTAAAAACTCTCAATTTATTTTTTAAAGTTGAATTTACGTGTTTCAATAGCCAAATCTGAAAAGATTCTTCCTTTTTTTGGTGTTCGTATATTAAAATTTCACACTTTAAAATTTGAAACGAATCTATAACTTTTTTATAAAGATGGAAAAACCTACGTTGAAAACTTCCATATTGCATGTTTCACACGTCTTCAAGTAACTTCATGTTGTTGATATCTTGAAATCTCCTTCGAATAAATCATTTATTGACACAATTGCCTTGCATTTGTCAGCATGTCTTCTAATATGTTGTCACAGTATGCCATTCAAGTATATTTCTAAAACTTTATTTAATTTTAGAGTAACACTAAGATCACTTTTAATTAGACTTAAATTTAAGTTACTCTTCACAAAACGTTATTATTCAAACTTAAGACTAATGATGGATTAATGATCAGACGTTATCAATTAAACTCAGACTACATTTTTTGAAAAAATCATAGATGAAATAGAAGAATTGTGCAAAATAGTAAATAGTTGTGAAGCAACTTTGATAAATAGGGATTCAACAAGAAAACAAAAGAACCGCATATATATAATACTCTTATTTGAATTTAGTCAAGAAATAAATACTCTTACTTGAAAAAGAAATAAGAAATTTGTCAATAACGTACAAAACACAAATGAAAGAGTAATAAATTGTACTAGGATATATAGAAATTAATAAAAGAAATAAAGAATCAAACATTCATACTATAAATATATTTCAGATTTATTTCATTAAAAATCAAAACTAAGTATGAAATGACACTTTTTAATTGATCTTTGCATCAATGACCTACTCACAATATTACATTCGATGCTAATCGTGACAAGCTATTGACAATAAATATGTATACAACACAATTAATAAATGTCAATAATGAGCTTAAGAGGGATTGGATGAGTAGGAAGTTCAAGAAACTTCATGTTATGTGTACATTTGATTTTGAAAGGACATGTAGTGGACGCGTCATTTTGGGCATTCGCATGATTCATAAGCAGTGGCATTAACAATGCTGCTAACACTATCCTCTTCAACAAAGAACTATGATAGTAAATCATTTTGTATTTTTTCATGTGTTAATGTTTGATTCTGTGTATTATAAGAGGCCAAGGTTATGCATGGTAGCTAGATACTCTATTTGTCTTAAAACATATTTCACTTTTACTCATTTAAATACCATACGTGTATTTCAAAAAATAAAATAAATTAATTTTATTAAAATATCTTCATAGTTATCATAAATGTAAATTACATTAAATATTAAAAATTGTTGATATACACTCAAAATTTGTGGGGAAGTGTGAATGTGTATCAAATAATATTCCAAGTCGAAGTCAATGCAATAATTAATGAGTTTGACAGAGAGAAAGACAGTTTTATCCCTACAATAGTCCTTGATAATGGGTGGATGGTCTTAGTGGTATGGTATGCATGTTCCATTTCAGCATCCATCATGGGCAGAGAAAAATACTTGCTCCTCCAAATTATGGTAGTAGTGCTGCTGCTACTTGATGATGAAACATGTGATGCAATTAGTAATAACCAAACATATTGTGCCCCTTCTTCGTGTGGCAAAATCACAAAAATAAAACACCCATTTCGACTTAAGAATGACCCAACAACCTGCGGAGATCCAAGGTACGAGTTATCATGCGAAAACAACATGACAATGTTAACTCTGGTTTGGGGAAAATACTATGTAAAGGAAATAAACTACAATAACTACACAGTTCGATTAGTTGATCCCGGAATTCAAGAGGGTAATTGCTCCTCCATTCCCCACTATTTCTTAACCACATCGAATTTCACAATTAATTATTACAAATTTTGGAAGCAAGTGAGGGACAATCGCAGGGATAAATACGATTACCAACTCAACGATGATTGGTTGACGTATGTAGTTTACTTGAACTGTAGCAAGGAAGTGAAGGACGATTCTGCGTACGTGGATACATCTCCTTGCGTCAAATGGCATTCCAAAGGTCATGTTTATGCTATCCTTAACGACCAATTGAGTATTGCGAGTTTAAAAGACTATTGCCATGTGAAGCTTGTTACTCCTTTCTCATTAGATCTTATTACCTATTACGACTATTATCAGCGTCCAACTTTATCCTACGCTGAAATTCTTGCAAACCTGAGCTATGGATTTGTCCTTTCTTGGGTAAATCGTGCTTGTGAAGATTCTTGTGACATTAACACTCATGCCTGCTACTTCAATGAAACCACCGGAGGACTTGAATGTACATTATTTGGCGGCGATTGCGTTACTCCATTGGGACTAATAATCAAATGTGGTAAGTAGGACTTCATCTATTCACTTTCGACCATTCATTTTCTAATCAACTTGACTGCTGCTTATGATGTTTAAGTTGCAACTACCATTAAAAACCTTTCAACAAATATTATTTTTCTTTGGGGCACCAAGCTCATGAAATATGAGTTAAAACAAATGATATAGAAGGACATGCTAGCTTTTGGAGAGGGTCTTTAGTCAGTAACTATGGTGTTTTTGGTAGAACTGTGGTTTTTAATCTTTATATTTTCTTTTTAATAGTTTTACCGACTTTAATATAATAAAAAATGGTATTTGTGATATGCAAGCAACTACCTATTGCACTGCTCCAAGATAAATTAATTATATTAATAAAAATTATATTTAAAAAATAATAAATGTATTTAATAAATCCAAAAAAATAAATTATATTCATAGACAATTTTTTTTAACGTTCTTCAAATTATTGATAGAGGTAGTGTATATATATAAAAAGTATAATTTATATCTTGATGAAAATATAGAACTAATTTATGATAGGATCATAAGTAATATTACATTTTCTTTTTATAAATTTTTTAAGATAGTTTAGGAAAACACCTTTGGCCCAATTTATTTAAGCTTTTTTTAAAAATGATTTTAAATGATTTTAAGTATTTCATTAGTTTGTCACAATTTTTATTGAGTAATAACATATTAAAAAATACTTAAAATAAGAAATTATTTTAAATAAGCTCTTATTAAAATTATTTTTGCAATTTATTTTTTAAAAACAATATGATTTTTATCGTACTAAAATCTAACAACAAAAATTTAAAATATAAAATGTCAAAAACACTTGCATTATAAACGTTTTAATATTCGTAAATCTTGAGGTTGATCAAAAACAACATAGGCAAGAGATTATACATCCATACCATTTCTTCAAAAATCCTAAGATTTAGATTGGAGAGCATGTCTCCATATAGACAAGGGATTATACTTCAAGACCAATAGTTTATGCTTCTTCTTTGGGTCCTCTTTAATTTCTTCAAAAAGTAAAAACAACAACTAGCAATATCGTAGTCAACATTAGAGACATAATATCAATCCCTTACTTTATGTCATGTGTAATGCACAATGGCTCCAATTCCTTCTAAAAGATTTTCAACAAATCTGCAATGCATATTCCAACCATTCCCCTTTTCAACGAACACCCAAAACACAGATAAATAGATTATCATATTATACGTGATAATTAAGACTTAAGTTCACCCTAAATCTTCCCATCACTTCAACAAATCAAGTAGCACACATATTTCACCAAATCTCTTCATCTAAACATTTTTTTAACCTTGCTTCAAACTTGGAATGATAAACATACATACCAATTTGCGCGAGGGTGTTAACTGCAATTCAGTCAAGTTCTATTATTAGTAAATAAAGTTGTTAAGTTTGTGATATGTGATGAGTTATTTATTTATTTTAGTATAGGCTTAGTTAATTCTTTTTACTTTTTTCATCTCCTTTAATGTATATATAATGGAGTCCCCTGTTTTCTTTAATCACTTGGAAGATCAATTCCAATATCTGCAATCAATAAAGTCGACATCGGATATAAAATTAGTATTGTTTCCAACGTAATTTTTTTTCTTTCACTTTTATCCTCATTTTTTTTTTCTTTTAAAAACCAACATTTATTCTGAATATATCTCATTTTTACTACAATTGTAGCACTCAACAACTTTGTATTTGTTTTTAGAGTTGGTTTTGCTTTGGTTTCTATTTCCGGAAAAACAACTATTCCGTCTCCCTTTTGATTCAACAATTATCATCTCTGACCGTGAAGGATAATCCTGAGACTTTCTTTTCTTTTCCTCGTTCAAAACAATGAATTTACGAGTCTTCTCATTTTTATTTGTTGTTCAATTATCATTTTTATAAACAATATATGACTTCTATCTCAGATTTACTGCACAACATGTGTTATATGTGCAAAAAATTTGTACACTCTACGAAGCCATTAAAACATAGATATTATTACACTAAAATAATAATAAAATAATAATTGATCAATTGCATTACTCATCAAATTTCCAGAAGCAACAAAACAAGTCTTTCATACAAAAAGTGCCACATGACTTGTTTTGTTATATTATATAAACATTTAGAACTAACCTCTTTTTATGCTTTTCCTTTTTCAGAACATTTGTCAAAGCTACGCATATTGATTGAAGGTAAGAAATTCTCTCTAAAAATAATGTATTTTTTCTATAATGTATTATTTTTAAAGTCTGGTTAAGATGTGCCTTTAAACATACGTTAAACATTCACAAATAATAATAAAAATATTTGAGAAAATAAAATGTATAATTTTTATAAAAAGATACATATATAATTTTTAATATACTGACAAATGCCTAAAATAGGATAAGATACATTTATACATATTTATAAAAATAAAATTTCATAAACTATTTGTAAATATAATATAAAAATAATTTAAAATAGAAAAAAATAAGATAAAACTTAAGAAAATAGGACTATTGATCGGAGTGAAACATGTTGTAGAAAAATAAAGGCATATTAGCTGGGTATGTGTGTTAATATCAAGTTGATAATTTAACATGCAAATGGTTGAAGAGGCTTGCACTTAAAAAGATATAAAAAAGACTTAATTGCAGTTTTGGTTCCCCTATTTTAGTTGAATCGCGAAAGTAGTCTCTCTATTTTGTTTCTCTCCAGTTTTGATCCTCAAATAGAATTTTGGTCCACAATTTAATGAAATTTTATTTTTTAAAGCCGTATTACACCATTTATGATCATAGATTTCATGTTCCATTGTTGCATATAAGATCTTGAAGGATGGTGGACTAAAATAAATACAAAAAAAATGAAATTTTACCAAATTTTAGATCAAAATTATGTTTGTGAGACAAAAACTAAAAAGAAATGAAATAGAGAGACTACTTTTGTAATTTAGTTAAAATAGAAAGACTAAAACTATAATTTTTAACCTATTAAAAAAAACACAATAGTGTCTGAAAGTATTAAAAGTATCTGTCTGAGATACGTAGAGAAAAATGAAGTATCTATGTATTTTTTTAGACGATAAGTGAAATATCTGTGCATCATATAGCTTAGCTTACAGCAGATAAAAAGTCAGAACCAAACATCATAAAATATAAAGACACCCTGATCTTTTATGAAGGGTCGCAGGGTCCCAGAACTCCCACGTTGAAAAATTGGGCAGAAATATTGACATATGCCCCTTGTAACAATTAAAACATACCGAAACCTTGCTAAACAAAAACAAGTCTACCCATGAAATGCATACCAAACTGGAACTGAGATAAAATCCAAAAGAATTCTGACCTGCGAGAAAACAATTTTTCATTCATAATAACCACTTGGAAGCAAAACCCACATATATTTTTTATTTATCGTGGTGTTTTAATATTTATAATATTAAAAACTATTTAAAATATTAGAGCTTTTTAAAGTGATCAGACTTAAGAAAAAAAATTAAATTTATATATTAACATACTTTATATTTTAATAAATTTTTGAATTTCGAAAAACTGTTTAAAATTCACACCACTTGAAGTAAAAATTCCTTATTCGTTCATGTTCGATATGTCCTATTCGTTCATGTTCGATATTCTGGTGTCATATATGTAGAAGAACCACACCAATCCATCCCGAATTCTACTTTAATGATGACTAGAATATGGCCCGCACACTACGCGGATATTAATTAATTAATTTTATAAGTTTTATAAGTAATATTTTATATATTATAAATATAGTTATCTTATAATATTACTTTATTGATTTGTAATAATTGAATATGATTAGAAAAATTAAAATGAGAGAAAATTATATTTATCACAATTATCTAATTTAATTTTTAAAATATTTTATTAAATTTGTATGATAATTTATTATATAGGATAATTGTTTGACTCATTGTACTGTGATTGTTAATTTATTTTTCAACATATAATGGTACTTGCATTTATTTGATGAAATAAAATATAAAATACAAACCTAAAAATAAGATGTAAAAATTTAAAAATATGATTGACTATTTAATATTTTTTATTTTAAAAAAATATTAATATTGAATTATATTGTAGCGTAGTCTAAATTTATTTGTTTTATTAGTATGATATTTTAATTGTGAGCATGAGAAGCTGTTGTAAAAAAAATTATTGAATATATTTCATCAACAGTTTGTAAAAAAAAAACATATATAATAGATAATAGTTTTTAATAATTGGAAGTAACTTTTTTAATAATTTTTCATATATTCGTATTTTATGATTATTTTTAATAAATTTGTGTATTTTCTGTCAAATAGAATATATATTTTTATTTTATAAAACATTACTAAAAAATAATATAATTGAAAGTAA
>JBBPBS010000689.1:6072877-6145659 GCA_037974835.1 Cicer judaicum
ATTGTGAATGAAAAGAGGATTAGATAAAATACATTTATGTCGATATTTAGGAGTGATTAGTCGGTTTTTTTTATTGAATTTAATGATTAATAATATAAATTATTACTATTAATAAATGACTAATAATATTATAAAATAATTTATAAATTTATTATAAAATAACTTATAAAATAATTTGATAATAATATAAATTATAAATTATTATCAGATTGTAAAATAATTTATAATTTATAAATATATTATAAATAATTGTAAAATAATTTTATAATTTATAAATTTATTATAAAATAATGTTATTAGATAAAAAGCATTTATGTCGATATTTAAGAGTGATTAGTCGGTTTTTTTTTATTGAATTTAATAATTAATAATATAAATTATTACCATTGGTAAATGACTAATAATATTATAAAATAATTTATAAATTTATTATAAAATAATTTGATAATAATATAAATTATAAATTATTATCAAATTGTTAAATAATTTATAAATTATAACTAATTGTAAAATAATTTTATAATTTATAAATTTATTATAAAATAATATTATTAAATAGATTTTGGAGGTATTAAAGAAATTTTGAAAGAAAGAGAAAAAATAGAGTAGGATTTAAGGAGATTAGGTATTGAGAGCTTGAGAGGGAAGAAAGGAGGAGACGTCCATATCAGCTTTTTGGCTGAGGGAAATATTTGTATAGGTGGCATTCGAGCGTGAAATGACATTCGAGGTCTGATTTAAATATATATATATATATATATATATATATATATATATATATATATATATATAATAGATACTCTATAATAGATACTCTAGGGGATTCCCTGCTGAAAAATAGCTCGGCTCTAGGATGATAAAGAAAAATATTATCTAAAAAAATTTATTTTAGTATTTTAAAATTTTAAAATTAAAAAAAGTTTGAATTATTTATTTTTAAAAATTATTTTGTAAAACTATTTTCAATATTATACTTTTAAAATAAAAAAGAAATAACAAAACAGGTAAATACTATTTTTTTTTTAATTTTTTAATTTTTCTATTCTCTAATTTTACTTTTTAATTTTTATTCTCTAATAGTATTTTAAAGATTGAAATTGCTAAACAGATTTTTGTAAAAAAAAATTTAAATAGTTTTTTAAAATTTATTCATACAATAATTTTCAAAAATCAAAAAATAAAACACAATCAGCCTTACACTTTTCATTCTAATTTCTTTTTTAATCTTTCAAACGCAATAATCTACAGTCCCTTTGAGATAGCAGCTACGACCTCCCACCTAAGAAGAATAGATCACTTTGACAACATAAAAGAGAGAATCATCAATCGGGAACCATTGGATCATGCTTCTCGAGTTTTGAATCATCAGTCGATATTGGCAAATTACAATTACCGGATTTTCTAGAGTTACAAGGAAGGAGTAAAGCAAAGAATGGGATAAAAATTAAAAAGGGAGAATGGGATAAAAAGAGAAGAGATAGAGTGATTAGAGAGATAAATTATAAAGATAAAGGATAGAGAAGGAGAGATATGGAAGAGGATACAGATAAAGTGAGAGAGGAGAGAAGATATAAAAGAGATAATATTTTTTAATAATTTAGGTCGTGTTGGAAAACCAATTCAAAAATTGTACAAAAAAATAGTAAATTGTATCTCTTATATTTTTCTGCAAAATCAAAACACGCCTTAAGTCTCGTCCTGTATATAGCCGACGACATAAACTTCACTTATAAACATACTCCAAATCATCCTTGTTGAAAGAGATTGATTATTCACCAAACGGCACACTGCATTGTATGAAAAAAGGGACATAGTCTCTTAGATATGAGCTCGGATTTCTCTCTAACTTTTCATTACCAAACACTCTCACTAACTTAGCTGGCCAAATGCCTATATTACAGTGTTTTTTTTAATTGTTTTTTTACTCTAATGGAATTTACCTTTGGAGATTTTCTATCTATTGTAATGTTGAGATTGGACCAATTAATATTAATAAAATGCTTAATTATCAATGACAACAAAATAGACGTGTATGTTATATCGTCTATTGTTAACGTTAATAACTACAATTTTTTGCAGATATTATAACTGGCATCATTAAAGGTAATATTTTATCTTTTCTTGTTTATGTTCATTTCCACATTATATTTTTTTCATCAATTATATTATTTTGTATAAGTAATGTCTTCCATTGTTAATTCTTTTTTTCGAAATTAAGATGTGTAAATACTCACTTGCGTTCATCAAGGTAGAAGGCGATGTCATAATAATCATTAAAAAAAATACAAATATTTTAAGGTCTTTTAATCATTTATCTTTTAGTCATCAATATTAACTCAATTGATTTTATTTTATTAATATTTTAAATGATATTTTTATTTTTTTACATAAAAATTTACTTTCGATTCCTTCATGATTCACATTCTGACAATTTTGACTCCTTAATTATTTTGAAAATAGTAATTTTGGATATTTTAATTTTATACTCTTTTGTAAAAGTAAGACCTCTTAATTTTGATGTAATCAATGCCAATTTGAAATCATTTTGATCGAGTCAACATCGATGCAAATTCATTTTTAAAATTGAATAGTGGTGAAAAAGTGTAAATTGTTTTTATCTATACATCTTTTGGAGACTACTAGACATACAAACCCAAATATCAATAATAATAACCTAATTTGTGTACCCAAGAAAATCTAATTTACATTTTTTTTTCATATCCGCATAAATTAAAAAGGAATTAATATCCCCTTAAAAATGAATTGGTATATATATGCTATTTGTAGTTAATAAATTATAAACAACTTTTTCTCCGACTTTTATTTATTTACTTCACATAAATAGTAAAATTAATTAATTTTTTCATATCAATAAAACCATTTGATGTGATTTGTGCCATGAAATTTCATTCATATATGATATTCATTGTGATTCATTCCATAAAAAACAATATCTTTGTAAAAATGGTGGTAATCCTATTCTTTTTTTATTTTTTATTTTTGACAAAAATCCTATTTTATTTGTATTTTGTAATAAATATGTTTGTTAGAAATTACATTGAGTGATAATGATTTTTTTTGGTAGAAAAATTGAGTGCTATAATAAATATTTTTGTTGATGAGCAGCGGTATACGCCAAGGCTCGTGTAAGGTGGACACGTGTATAAATCAAAAAAACCGATCTCTTTAGTTTATTGCAAGAATGTTTCTTTTTCAAATTTTTTTATTACATTATTAATTTTTTTATGATAAATTGCACAGGACTATTACAAATAATTGGCACTACAAGAAGTTCTCAATTATACGACATAAACAATGCATCATTACCTGATCAAGTTTCTGATTATAAAATTAGCATCGAATTAGGAAGAATCAGTAGTAGATATTTTTTGCCATTATTTATAGTGAGATTTACACTGGGTCTTATTGTGTTTTTTGGACTACTGATATACACATGTCGAAGAAGACATATATCAATATACGAAAATATTGAAATTTTTCTTCAAGGAAGTACGTTGATGCCAATTAGATATTCATACAAAGAAATAAAGAATATGACTAGAAGTTTCAAAGATAAGTTGGGTGAAGGAGGTTTTGGTTATGTTTATAAAGGAAAACTAAGTAGTGGGCCATTTGTAGCCATAAAGATGTTGGGTAAATCAAAGGGTAATGGACAAGATTTCATTAATGAAGTTGCAACCATAGGAAGAATACATCACACTAATGTGGTGCGACTTATTGGATTTTGTGTTGAGGGATCAAAGCGTGCTCTTGTTTATGAATTCATGCCCAACGGCTCTCTTGATAAATATATCTCCTCTAGCAAGGATGCTATCTTTTTAACATATAAGCAAATGTGTGAGATATCTCTTGGAGTGGCTCGTGGAATTACTTATTTGCATCAAGGTTGTGACATGCAAATTTTGCATTTTGATATCAAACCTCACAACATCCTTCTTGACGAGAACTTTATCCCCAAGGTTTCAGACTTTGGTCTTGCAAAGCTTTATCCAAATGACAATAGTATTGTCACTGTAACGGCAGCAAGAGGAACGATTGGTTACATGGCTCCTGAATTGTTCTACAAAAACATTG
The DNA here is from genome assembly GCA_037974835.1 of Cicer judaicum. Classification (NCBI taxonomy): domain Eukaryota; kingdom Viridiplantae; phylum Streptophyta; class Magnoliopsida; order Fabales; family Fabaceae; genus Cicer; species Cicer judaicum. The sequence goes on from JBBPBS010000689.1 coordinate 6,076,973, forward strand.
GTGGAGTATCTTACAAGGCTGATGTGTATAGTTTTGGAATGCTTTTGATGGAAATGGCAAGTAAGAGAAGAAATTTAAATCCATTTGCGGATCGTTCAAGCCAACTTTTCTTTCCCTTTTGGATTTATAATCAATTGATTGAAGAAAGGGAAATAGAAATGGATGAAATTACTAATGAGGAAAAGAGTAATGTGAAGAAAATGTTCATAATTGCGTTATGGTGTATTCAATTAAAACCATGTGATCGTCCTGCGATGAACAAAGTAATAGAGATGCTTGAAGGAGATATTGAGAATATTGAAATGCCTCCAAAGCCTTCTCTATATCCAAATGAAATGATTCAAGAAGACATCGAAGTCGACTCAAATGAAATTGAATTAGAATCTGAGGTTGACTCTGTCAGTTTTATTGAGGAAAATACAACAAAGCCTCTATTGATGAATTCAGCTTGATGGTTTCTTGTTGTTCATTTGCTTTAACAAATAAATTTTTGTTTTTTTTTACATAAGAACATATGTTAATAATGTAATATTAATTCATAAAAAGGTAAAGCAAACCATGTAGCTAATTCCAATAGTAAGCATAATAATAAGCCCCTTACTTCCAAACCACTAATGCCAAAATAAAGAGTTTTGTTGAATCATGTTTTCATCAAAACTAAGAACAACATCTTCTATCAATGAAAATTTTGATTTATTATTATATCATAATGATCAACAAAGTTTATCATTGCTAGAAATACTATTGGTAACTTTCCTTGCTTCTATTTCATTTGTTGTACTAAAAAACCTTGCTTACTTTTTCTTACCCAAATGAATAGTAGAAGACTATAATAATTCAAGCAATGAAAAAGGAAATGTTACACCAAAAACTTCTAAGTTCTAATGTCTATATATGTGATTGAATCAAATATTAAAATAAAAATAATAAATATCTAACAAGAGTTGGTACTATGTATCGGAAGATTAGACAAATAAGCAAATTTACCAGGAGAAATATTGCCAGCATAAAATATACACTTGTTCAAAATTAAATGCTACTCAAAAGCCTATATGTAAAGATGAATCATACTCACAAGAGGTTCAATATTTCTTACATTAACCTTATGAAAAATCAATATATCATCTGCAAAAAGAATAGGACTAAGAGTAGTAAAATTATTAGGACATTTAATTGGCTTAAACACTCCAGAGTGCATAAGGAAATAGATTCCTCTACTAAGAACATATTACATAAATTATTTGCAACTCCTAACCCTATTTGCAATTTCATTTCATATAATTGTTTGTCAGCTAGTCATAAATTATTTGCCTTGAAAGTTTACTCTATTGTTAAACCTACCTCCTTTAAATAAGATATGCTTATTCCTAATTTGCAGTAAGGTATTCAAATTGAATTGGTTGATTTAATATAAAAACAACAATTGAGAACTTAGCACTTTACCTCCCAAAATGAGAGCCATTAGTAGTAAATGGATATTCAATCTCAAATACAATCCCCATGGCTCCAAAGAAAGGTACACGGCACAACTTATTTCAAAGGAGTTCAAAAAACCGTTGGTTTGAATTATTTGAAAACATTTAGTTCAATTGTCAAAAGAGCATTTATTAGGCTTATTTTATCCATAATTAACTCCAATAGTTGGTTTCTGCACCAACTTGACATAGATTCAACCTTTTTGCAGGGAGACTTTGTTGAGGAAGTCTATATGCATATTCCTCCTAATCTACACGTCTCTAACAAAAATCTTGTACGCAAGCTTAAAATGTGAATTTATGGCCTTAAACAAGCTAGTAGGCAATGTAATCTTAAGTTATCAACAACTTTACTTGATCTTGGATATACTCAATCAAAATCTAATTATGCATTATTTAAAAAAATTCACATTTTTCTACATGTAGATGATTTATTACATGTAGAAAAATGATCTCACATAAATTAATCATGTGAAAAAAGTCTCTCACTCTAATTTTAGCATCAAACATTTAGGCAAAGGAAATATGTCTTGGACTTATTACGGGACACAGGCTTGCACGAGGCCAAGTCCAGTTCGACACTTTGGATCCCACCATCAAACTAAACCTCAACTCGAGTTCTCCAGTTACTAATCTCAACTCTCACAAAAAAATTGATGGTAAATAACATGACAAGTGACTATACTTCAAAACTTCTTCAGACATCTTTTTAAAAGGGCACTTAGACGTAGATGGGGTCCATGTTCTGACATTAGGAGATCAACTATTGACTTTTGTTTGTTCTTATGCACTTCTCTGATTTCTTGAACAACCAAAAAGAAGCACAGTTTTTCCAAATCCTCATCAGCGGTCGAGTACAGAGCATTCACTCAAGCGACTTGTAAAGCACAAAGGTTGTTCTACCTTCTATACAACCTTCATCACCTTTATCCAGCACTTGTCCTTCTATCTTGTGTCAAACCGTCCAATATCATCCATCTTCTCTCTATTTTATATCAAGAACAATTAGTGGACATCTTCACAAAAGCCCTTCACTTTGGTTCTTCCTGAAACTTGGAAGCCAAACTTTGGAATGATGGACATCCATTCCACTTTGAGAAGGCTATTAACATATTGTTTATTTCTCCTTAATATATGCTTCTAACTCTTTTGTGTTTTCCTTTAGAATACTTGTTGATCCTTTTTAGTTAGTTAAGTTGACTCTTAGTTAGATGGGTTAACTCATATGTTAGTTTTTTTATTTCTATTTTGGTCCTTAGCCTTATACACACACACAATAAGGTCTTCTGATTTGACAAAATTTAACTTTAACAACATTCTACTTAATTTAATGAAGGAGTTATTTAGAAACTATTCTCCTCTACTAGTGCATGTTTCATTTCTACATTGAAATCCATGTTTAAATGTAGATTCTCTCGACTAATATTTTCATATAAGGGGAACAAGTTTAATCTCTTAGTACTATTTAGGAATCCTAATTTTAAAAGGTCGTGAAAGATTACAATTCTTTCTCTTACATGAAACAAATTATTTCATAATAGTATATACATACATCTAATTACTAAATAATAAATCTAACGAAGAACATTGGCACTAAGAAAAAGATGGTAAGTAGATCAAACCACCGCAATTTCAAACAAGTTGTAATAATTTAACGTCTATTTATAACAATGGTAAGTGAATTTGTAGATTCCCCAGGTAGCAACCAAGGTAGATTTCTGAATTGTCCAATGCCTTGAATAGGCATTCCTTTTGGAGTTTGAAATGGCTTAGGAGGCATTTGAAGTGACTCAACATCTCCTTCAAGTAACTCAACCACTTTGTTCATTGAAGGACGATCACTTGGTTTCATTTGTATACACCACAATGCAACTATTATCATTTTCTTCAATAGTTTCTCCTCCTCCTCTGTACCATTCCCCATTTCTATTTCCCTCCCTTCACTAAATTGGTCATAAACCCAAGAAGGAAAATAAACTTGACTCTTGTGATCTTCACCCTCATTCATATTCCTCCTCCTACTTGCCATTTCCATTAGCAACATACCAAAACTATAAACATCTGCTTTGTACGATACTCCTCCAATGTTCTTATAAAACAACTCTGGGGCCATGTATCCCATAGTTCCTCTTGCCGCCGTGAGCGACACAATGCTATTGTCAATTGGATATAACTTTGCTAGTCCAAAATCTGAAACCTTCGGAGTGAAATTCACATCAAGAAGAATATTATGTGGCTTTATGTCAAAATGCAAAATCCTCATGTCACACCCTCTATGTAGATATTCAATACCATGTGCTACACCAAGAGCTATATCAAACATTTTTTCACAACTCAAAGGTACCATTTTTTCTCTTGAGAAAATGTGTTTGTCAAGTGAACCATTAGGCATGAATTCATAAACAAGTGCTCTTTTTGATTTCTCAACACAAAAGCCAATAAGATGAACAACATTGACATGGTGGATTGTTCCAATAGTAGCAACTTCATTGATAAATTCTTGTCCATTAGCTCTAGACTTTCCACCTAGCATCTTGATTGCTACTAGGTGACCATTTCGAAGCTGTCCTTTGTAAACAGAACCATAACCACCTTCACCAAGTTTATCCTTGAAACCTTTTGTGATCTTTTTTATGTCCGAGTAAGAGTATCTTATTGGCATAAGATTGTTGTGAGTTTTCAGAAACTCTTCAACTGAATCATATGCAGATAAATGTCTCCTTCTCCATTTATATATCATATACATTGGGATAAATAGTAACCCACCTATAATTCTTATAACAAGAATTACTCCTGTTTAGAAAAAGGATAAACAAATCTGTTAAGAAAATCCCTCTAAGTAAAAAATTTCTACAAAAGTTATCACTATTGTATTTAATTGTTGATTAATCGCGAATTTAAACTTCACGACTTAAAGACTCGTTTACTTTCTTTCAAATTTTTACTTTGTATGTGGGTAGTAGGAACGAAATTCAGTTATTAATTTTTTTTAATTGTGATAGAGATGAAATAAAATTTAACTAAAAAAATATATTTTTTCGAAACGGAGTAAGAAACGTACCAATGATAGCGACTAATCTGTGAGAACCTGTAAAACAGAGATTTATATAAGTACACCAAACAAATTAAAATGTTTTTTTTCTGCAAAAAGGAATAAAACATATTTACAAACTTGTAACCAACCTAAATAATAAATCATAGAAAAAAAATTGATTTATGTGATATTTTATGCATTAATCTGTTGGTGAAAATGGCAAAGAATAGAAACATTACCTTTAGCCACATCTTTGACTGCATCAATTGCCTCTTTTAAAGCACCTGCACAGGTCCAACAATTTCATATGATGCCACTTAATTAAATTGCTGTTCAGTATAAGTGCTTATATTATAAAAGCTTATTTATAATATGTTTCTACATGTGAAGAGATAATGAGGGTATGCCTACAGAAAAGAGACCATAGCACTCATTTAACTAATTCTTCCCTTGACAAATAAACACACAAAATAAATTGAAGGTTTTGAAATGTGATTATTTTTCAGAATATATAAAGTTTATGAGTTAAGTTAGGACTTATCAGGTTAGACCTCGAGACTTAAATAATACCGACAGATGTATTTACATATCATTCACTATCGAAGTCGTTACATGCAAGAATTGAACTCACACCCAAATGAAATATGAGTTAGCTTTTTACCAACTAAAATTGCTAGTAAAGTAAAGGAAAATGATACTATACTTACATTTAAAAGATGGTATATAGTCATGGCTACAAGGTCTACCACTTGAACAACCAATGACTTCATTTTTGTTATTCAATTTACAATATCCCCTGCCTTTACACTCTTTGCATAATATCTCACTCCAAGAAAGCTCCAATCCATAAACAAGTTGTTGATGGATATTCACATATGAAAGTTTGTTGTCAAATTTGCTCAAATTTGAAGTCATAACCATTACAAGTATGCTGCATGAATCTTCCAATTCAGAAATCATCAAGTCACCAAGTACAGCATAAGTGTATATACCAAAGAAAGAAGAATTGGAAGAGTTGACTTGTTTAATACAAGCTGAAGTAGTGTCCATGTAAAGAGGTGAAATAATTGAGGCTTCACATGTCATAAATGCTATAGTTTCTAAGTTATTATTGTCACTTAATAAAAATCTATAAGGTTTTCCATTGGTGAAGTTATTATTTGTTAAAGTGTAGAGAGGAATGGAAGAGCAATTTTTTTGGTTGAGACCAAAATCTGTGATCCTTATTGTTGACTTATTGAAGTTGATGGAATTTACAATGTATTTTCCATTGTGTAGATTTAGTAGTGTTTGATTGTTGACACATGATAGTTCATAATTAGGATCTCCACAATTTTCGCGATCGCCTTTTAGTCGAAAAGGGTAGCTGATGTTTTGTATGTTGCCACAAGATGAAGGAGGACATTGGTGATTTGGTTTTGTTAGGCAAGGAAGAGGGTATAGGAGGATCATGATAACAATTAGATTGACAAGTATTTTACAAGACATGGTTGAGAAAGGAGAAAGAGAGATATCAAACATGAAATTTTTGACTTATTGAGAAACTTGAATCTTGGGTTAACTAGTTTATGAAAAGGTTAGGTTTTGCAATCGGCTAAAGTACCTACAAATCAGATTTTTAAATTGTGGTTGCAGTTGCATGACAATTCTTGATATTGTTAAAATTCGAAGTAAATGTAGTTGATGCAGACTCAATTACAATCGTGAAAACGTCAAAATTTTGATGTTGCATTCCAGTTTGCAGTCGCACACCTTTTCTTAAATCCTAGCTAAATGTAGAAAACTAACTAAGGGTTAGTTTTATGTCCCTCTCTCACACCTCCTATAGTAATTTTAATTTTGGTGAGTATGACACTTAAATTGCAATTTCTATAATGTTCATGTGATACGAGGAGATGTGATATAGACACAAAATTGAGACATGAGAAGAGGGTCCTAAGGGTGCTGTATAGTTTAACATCATTGACAAAAATTGATGCCATTACTATTCGAATATGCTGCACTCAATGATTTACAATTACAATATGCTTTGTGAACTTTGATTTTTGATTGGTGTTAAGGCTTTTAATTTCAAAGTTTTTATAACTTATACATCAGATTCATACGTAAGCAGGCATGTTTGGGGCTTCTTTTTTTATAAAAAAATAAAATAAAACTGATCATGTATAGCAAATAGTGTTGACTTTGATTAAATATTGTTTGTATGATTACTAAATTTTATTCGAAATTCAAAGGGTTGGATTTTTTATTTTTATGAAAGATTTAACTGAACGTCAGCTGCTCAACTATCATTGAAGTTAGATTCTTATTTTTCATTTATTTAATATATGCAAAATTCTTTCGGCTGAAGTTGAATTTAATTTTATTAAATATATAATTCAGTCTTTTCTTATTGATTTGATTTTTTATTTTATTTTTAATAATAATTTGATTATTTATATTTTAAAATATCAACAATGTTATTCTTTTACTTAAACTCAAAAAACTTATCACTGTCTTCAAAACAAAATTCATAAAATCCATCATCAATTTTAAGAAAATTCATAAATTCATCAAATTTAAAATTTTGGTGGAAACTTAACTTAATTTCATGATATAACTTCAAGAAAATTCATTATCAAAATACCTTTGGCGGAGACTTAAGTTAGTTTCATGTAATAATTAAGTATTTTATCTTCTTTTTATATTGATTTGATTTTTTATTTCATTTTTAAGTAACGATTTAATCATTTATGTTTTAAAATATCAACAATATTATTTTTTTTACATAAATTCAAAAAATTAATCACCGTCTTCAAACACAATCTATAAAATTCATTATTAATTTCAAAAAAATTTATATAATCATCAAATCTATAACTCAAATCTTTAAATAAATTCATATTTCATCATCAACAACAACATCAAATTCAACAAATAAATAACTCAATTTTTAATATTTGATCCTCAAATCACCAAAACAATATCTTCTTCTTCTTTCTATACTTCTCCAAATCAAATCCTTAACCTAAATCTTAAAATGATTGTTCTTTATTTTATGGATTTGATATTGTTGTTGGAGATGGAATATGAGTTTATTTGAAGGTTTGAGTTGTCAATTTAATAAAAATTTAAATTTTGTTGAAGATGATAATTAATTTTTTGTGTTTTGTTTGAAGATGATGATAAATTTGCTAAATTTATGTAAAAGAAAAATAACGTTTTTGAAATTAAGTTAGGGGACTACAAGAGGTATTTTGTCTTTAATATATATTGTACTAAGTTGACATCACAAAGTTGACAATCTTAAAATTTGAATTGAATCAAATTTTATAAAATCAGTTTATAATGTAAATAGTTTCCATCATCATTTATAAACAGATTTTCATATAGTATCTTATCTAATATGAAAAGAGTTTAATTCACTCTTATAACTCATAACTCATACCTTACATAATCAACATATAAGACAAAGACTTCCTACCCCACTTTTATACTCTAATATTAGATTAGATTTTTTATATTGAATTTTTTTCATCGCTTTAAAATCGACTTATAAAATGAATGAACACTGTTTATAAACTCTTATAAAACTCTATCTATTTTCAGCGTGAAATTTGAATATTTCTAAATCCAAACTGGGATGCTCAAATCAACCATAATTCATTTGTAACATTGATAAATGCTCTTATGCCATAGTTTCCTTCTTCTTTTTTAATAGATGTTAGTACAACTATTTTAGTCTTAAACATACATTACAACATATTTCAATCAAGTAGTTGATTGAAGTGGTTAATAACTTAAGTTTGAAAAAGTTTGTATTCTCTAAAAAAAATTTAGATTTGTTTTTAATCTCTATAAACAAAATTTCAACTTTTAATCATAAAAAAATTTCATCTTTATTTTTAAATTTTGCTTATAAATCAACTCATGTGAATTCTTTGAATTATTTTTTGAATTCATATTTAAGACGTTATTAACATCTCTTTTATAAAAATTTAAATTTTTTCAAAAAGAGAAAAGAAATTTCAAAAATTTAGAAATTAAAAAAAAAAATCATCTTCATTTTTAGTCTGTATTTATAAGTCAACACATTTCTTTTACAAAAATTTAAAAATTTTTAAAAAAGAAACAACAATTTAGAATTTAAGAAAAAAGAAAGTTTATCTTCATTTTTAGACTCTACTTATTAGTCAACTCATGTGAATTTGTTGAAATTTTGCAATCATATTTAAGATATTATGAACATCCACATGTGTTGATTTAAAAACAGACAACAAAAACGAAAACGGAAAATTTGTAAAATTTAAAAGTTGAAGAAGTTTTACATAAAATTAAAATCAAAACATTATAATTTCATAGAAACTAGTACTTTATTTAATTGTTGAATTGAGGAGAAGTACCGAGTTTGAACTATATAAAAATAAAAAAAAAGAGATGAACATGAATGTAATTTTTTGTAAAGTGGAAAAGAAAAATTATTTTTGGATAATATTTAAAATTTCATAACAATGTACAATTAATAATTCAACTATAAAAAAAAACAAAAAAAACAAATTTATTGATTGTCTTGGTATATATAAATAGAAAAAAAATAGGATCGCACTAAAATGATCTCGCATCCTACTATATCTCTTTTAACCATTATGCAGATAAACTCGTTGACTTAGACTTCAACTAATTATAAGATTTTACTTGGTGAAATTTCATTCAAGTCTATTGTTATTAATTAGGGAGGATTTTTTACTAAATAGAAATAGTCTCTGTTATTTTCGTTATAAATAATGTTTCCTTTTGAATTGTTAGTAGATTTTGGTTTTGTTTATTTTTTTGCACTACACTTATTTTCCATTCGCCATGATTTTATTGGATTTTTTAGTAAGGTTTCTAAAAGAAATTTGAAGAGGGTAAATAAAGGAGGTAAATATAGTGTGTGATAAATGATTCTTTTAACATAGACTTGAATGAGTTTCCATAGAACAATAAAAAAAATATAGATAGGGATAAAGTACTTCCTCGGTCTCAAATTAAGCAACATTTTTTAATTAAATAAATAGTAATGGTTAATTTATCAAAGGATTAGGAATTTATTAGCAGTTAAGATCAAACCTTAGACCCATTCTTAATACTTCTTCAGAAACTCGTGCATTGAAGCTATACCATTATGTTCTAATAAAAGAAAAAATGTCCTATTAAGTAACATTTATTTTTAATTAAAAAATCATTTTATATTGCCCCAAAATAAATACAAGTGTATTACTCTTAAGTAATAACTCTATTCATCTCAAATTACATAAAATTAGTATCGTTTTATATCTCTAATGTCCAATTCATTACTTTTTTGTTTTACTCAAAACTAATATTATTTGCATTTTTTTTAAGTCATTATACTTCACTACATATTTATGTTAATAATTAATAATCAATAATTAATAAGAAAAATTTGTAAAGCTGTAAAATTATTTATTTATAATTTTTTTTAATTTATATTAAAAGTTAGAACGATATTTATTTTATGAAAATTATTACACTCAATAACTTATTTATTCTTTTTAATTTTATAAAAACCCAAAACAAAAAAGTATACCTTTCTATTGTACAATGAGAGTGACTCATTGATATAAAAAAACATTTCACAATAAACGACTTTTTTAATTTTTGATGCAATTTTTTTTTAATTGTACCCTTTAATTAATATTGACGTTTTGATTTTCTTTACCTTTTTTTACCTTTTATAATAATGGTGAATGTTAGTCATTTTCATCGTAATTTTTTTAAACAATTGTATGATTATTGTTATAAATTATTGATATTTAATCTTGAATAAGTTGAAAACCAAAGTGAAAAACGTTAACGAGAATGAAACGAAGATATACTGAAATTTAATAAATGTCGCTCATTTCAAAGAATTTACATATATTTTAAAGTATATAATGAGAATTTTTACAAGTGTAAATATATTATTAGATTAAATGAATATATTTTTTAAAAGAATATTATATTGGACACATATTCATAATTTTTAGAAGAGATTCAATTATTAGACATTATGATAATTTATAGTTATATGGTTTGTTTTTTTAAGAAATGATATTTCTTAAAATAAAAATAAAAAAGTCTAAAAATAGCTATTTGATATATAAATTTCATTAGTAATTTATTGATTTAAAAAACAAATATACCAAAATACTTTAATTTATAATTATAAAGTAGAGGTCCCCTATTTTAATATATATATATATTGGTCAATTATTCATCGGTAGACGGAGAGAGCATTATTCAATCTCGAATAATTTATTTGCAATTCCCTGACCACCTTGACTTAATTAATTTCTATGCTATTTTATTACTGATGAATATTGAAGTCTAGCTTTCTTTGTCAATGAGGTATAACATTGTTAAGATGGTTGACATTTAACCTCTGAAAAAAAAAAGGTGGTTGACATTCAAAAAACAAGTCATTAATATTATTTATCATTGCAATAGAAAAAACAAAGAACACGATGATCCCAACCTACATATTGAATGCATAGGCAAAACTTAATTATAGAGCAGAATGTGGGGCAATTACTCTAGACTACTTTTTCTTCCATTCTTTTGCTTTCTTTTGAGTGTAAATTACTACACTAACCTTGCCTTAGCTGATATTAAATGCATGAAAACAAGGTGTAATCACAATGATGCTCCTACAATTCAATACCCTTTTAAACTTCAAAACATTCAACCACAAAATTGTGGCAAAATTGGGTTTGATCTTTCATGCAATGAGAATCACCAAACTATATTAGAATTGCCAATTTCAATAGATTTTGTTGTCAAAAAAATTGATTACAAGTCCCAAGAAATTCATGTGACTGACCCAAATGAATGCATTCCAAGACTCCTTTCACATTTAAATATATCTTCCACTCCTTTTCATTTCATTGACAATTCCAATTCCAATTTCACTTTTTTCAATTGTTCATCCATGAACACTGCTTTACAATCTCATTATTCATCCATTAAATGTCTTTCTTCCCATGGATACCATGTTTATGCCTTGAACTCTACACTTCAAATTAAGGATGTTACTTTGTCATATTGTACAAAGTTGTATGACATGTCTTTTGTTCCGGAAAATGTTGTTTTTAGCAATGAAGATGAACTTGTTTTAGGCTGGGATACAAGTTGTGGCAATGAAAATGAAACAGAACATGAATGTTCTAACATTGTTTCCAAATCAAAAGGTACTTTTTTTTATAAATTTCTTATTTGTATTAGTATTCTTCTTTTTTACTCAAAAAAGTTTAAATAAGTGCATATTTAAATAGGTAGAATAATTTTAGAAATAAATTTTGATAATTATTTATTTGTTATGGTGTTCTTAAGTAGAATTGTTTGACTTTAAAATAAATTCTAATTTATCTATAATTTGGAGTATCTATATAAAGAAAGCAATTGAAGACTAAAATTTATTATTTCACTCTATTTATGTAAAGATCCAAATGTAAATCACTTTAAGCATGTGATTTGACTAAAGTATTAATGAACTTTAGTTATAAAAAAATTTGTTCAAAAGAAACAGAGTTTAAATATTGATTTAAACAATTTTTTTATCAAATTTTATTTATTTTTATATTAAACTTTAGATGAAATTTAACTTATTTTAATTAGAATTAATTGTTGACACCATATAACCGGTATAGAACATCTTAGACATAGATATGCTAAGAAAGCAATTCAATTACTAATGATGTTCTATAAGGACCACAAGGTCAACTTAACCTTTCATTCATTTTTACAGGTGCAAAGAAAAAGGAAGCGATCCTAGGTAACATGTACTCCCAAGTCGTAACTTCTTTTTATTATTATTATTTTTTATTATTATTATTAATAGACAAAACTCTTGATGTTGCATCCTAAATCTAAATCGAATACTTCAACAACAAAAAAAAACTTAATTAATTAATCCATATCTAGTTGGTTGAAGGATTAATTATTTCCTCTATTTCATGCAGTACCAATACTATCATGTTTTGGAATTTTAATTTTAGTGACCGTATTATATCATATCCGATACACAACTCAAAAAGACAAAGAAAATGAAGCAACAATAGAAAAATTCTTAGAGGATTACAAAGCATTGAAACCAACAAGGTATTCCTATTCAGACATAAAGAGAATCACAAACAATTTCAAGAACGAACTTGGACAAGGAGCATATGGAACAGTGTACAAAGGTAAATTATCTAGTGACATATATGTTGCTGTCAAGCTTCTCAAAACATCCACAGGAAATGGACCAGAATTCATCAATGAAGTTGGAACAATGAGTCAAATTCATCATGTTAATGTTGTTCACTTAGTTGGATTTTGTGCAGACGGGCACACACGTGCTTTGGTGTACGAGTATTTACCAAATGGTTCGTTGCAGAAATTTATTTCCACTACGGATTTCAAAAACCATTTTTTGAGTTGGGATAAGTTGCGAGAAATCGCGCTTGGTATAGCGAAAGGGATTGAGTATCTTCATCAAGGATGCGACCAGAGGATACTTCACTTCGATATAAAACCGCATAATATTTTACTTGACAATAACTTCATTCCTAAGATATCTGATTTTGGTCTAGCTAAGCTTTGTTCGAAGGATCAGAGTGCGGTTTCCATGACGGCCGCGAGGGGGACTATTGGTTACATAGCGCCCGAAGTTTTTTCTAGAAACTTCGGGAATGTTTCGTATAAGTCTGATGTTTATAGTTTTGGAATGTTGTTGCTTGAGATGATCGGGGGCAGACAAAATGTTGATGTTGTGGAGAAGAGAATTGGTTTAGGGTATTTTCCGGAATGGATTTATAATTTGTTGGAGCAAGGGGATGATTTGAGAGAACACATTGAAGTCGAGAAATACGCGAAAATCGCGAAAAAGCTTGCGATTGCGGGACTTTGGTGTATTCAATGGCACCCAATAGATCGTCCCTCTATGCAAGTTGTTGTTCATATGTTGGAAGGAGATGGAGATAAGTTAAGTATGCCACCTAATCCATTTGCTTCAGCTGATCCTGCTATAATGAATGTTAGTGTGATTGGAAGACAACTTCATAGAGCTTAATGATTCATGTTAATATGAAATATATTATACATGTATGTATTAGAGATAATGAATCTTAAATGCATCTATATTTGGTAGGTACTTGTTTGATCTTGTCACAATTTGCTTCAATGTGTTCTTGTTTAAGTTTTATAAAATTAGACTATTTGATCTTGATTTGTAGATCGAGCTTCAATAATAATTTTTTTGAAGAACCAAAATTCAAGCACAGGACATGCTTAGATTATAGAAACATAAGTACAAATATTTTAACGAAGACTTACAGCACATAATAAATAATACAATATATAAATTATAACATGAGACAACTCCTCAAAATTCAGATCCAATGCCAATACCAACACTTGAAATAATTTAATTTTGATCAAAGAACTAGCGATCAAATCAATTCCTTCTTTAACTACCAAACTATAAGGACATAAAAATAAAAATAAAAAGGTACAAAATTTTTATTTTTATTTATTCCACCACAAGCATGTTGGTTTATTTTCGCCTATAATTTCTATCTAAATAAATTATATTTTTTATTCTGATTTATTTTATAACAACCTCCACACAAAATAAAGATATTCAAAGTCTACGCCTTATATGCCCACCTCGATAATCACAGTCTAATTGAGTTCAAAATTAGCTATCAAATGGATATACCAAGGTCTTTAATGAGTAAACCAAGATCTTTAAAACATGTTATTGCGACCTTACAATTAAGAGATTTAGTCACAAATTCTAACCATTATTTGGCTACATTTATCTCCACAAGAAATTTATTTGAATATTTATCTTCACTCGAGACACAATTTTAAAGTGTTTAGACACAATTTCAAAGTGTTTCAACACTACTTTGATCTGCATATTTTAAATGAGATATTTACTCTCGACTACCATAAAATCAAAAATCAATTAATCTTCTAATTTCCACCACCTTTTCATCATGACATTAAATCACTCTTCTACCAATTAGAAGGAGATGAGGATCTATAACGCCTCAATTTGTGTAAAAAAAATCTTAATTCTAAGCAAATTGAACACTTCAATATATGATGTGCTAGTCGATAAGAATGTAATTGATAATTGATTAAGATCACAAATCATGTCAATCTAATTGATTATCTGATATCCAACTTATTTGGGACATTTGAATTATAAGTTATCCAGATATGTGGAGCTAACAAATTGGTGTATTATCAATGTTAAAAATATATAGTAGAAAATATTGCATTGGGAATCATGCGAGTAGTATTAATAAAAGTATACAATTAGAAAAAAAAGTGCAATGAAAATTAAAAAGATCATTCATTTTCGGGTAGTTATTTTTTGCAAATAGGTCAATTATTGTGAAATGAATGGAGTTTCTTTTTTTTAAAAAAAAAAAAATATTTCGTGCAGTTCATTAACTTAATTTCAGCAACAATTTAGTTATTTATCTTTTTTTTTTCTCTCAATTTGATATTTTATTTAATTTTAAGTAACAATTTGATATTTTATGTTTTAAAATGTCAATAATTTATCATTTTTTACAGAAATCCGGAAAATTCACCATCATCTTCAAACAAAACTCAGAAAATTCATCATTATCTTCAAACAAAACCCAGAAAATTCATAATCAATTTTCAAGAACATTTATATATTCTTCAAATCATTAACTCAAATCTTCAAATAAACTCATATCTTCATTTCAAACAATAACAACAATATCAAATAAAGAAGTCACACTTTAAGATTTGATTCCCAATTCACTAAGATAATATCTTCTTTCTATCCTTCTCTAAATCAAATCTGTAACTTAAATCTTACAATGTGAGTTCTTTATTTAATGAATTTGATGTTGTTGTTGTTATTGGAGATGGAAATACAAATTTATTTAAAGATTTGAGTTATAAGTTTGATGAATATATGAATTTTATTGAAGATGATTACTAATTTTCTTAGTTTTGTTTGAAGATGATGATTAATTATATTAATTTGTGTAAAAAAAAGAATAATATTGTTGATATTTTAAGATATAAATGATCAAATCAAAAAAGAAAAAAAATAAATGATCGAATTATTTCCTGAAATTAAGTTAAATCATCGCCAAAAATATTTTACGTTTTTTTTTAGGCAAAATAGGATTAGTTCATTTCATCAAGAACAAGAGACAAAATACAATGGAGTTGCATATAGGAAAACATGAGGGCTAGTCTCAAAAACTCACAGTAAGTCAACAAGAGATTTCTATTAGATAATATTATTATATATTGGTAAGTGTATATTAGACTTTTCTATTATCTTGTATATATACATATTGTAATCCTATTACATTTAAGTATTGTTCATTTGTTTATGAAACCATAGCCAAGGGTTCCTTATCTTCTTCCTCTTCTATGTTTATGTTAGATTATCATTGTTAACATGGCATCAAAGAGCTTTTGTTGATTTTGAGATCTACTATAAAGTGGTCCACAGCTAAGTGGGGGCTCGGGGAATCGCTCTGGAAAAAAAATTTGTGCGACCCGTTTTGCGGCCGGTACCAACTTGCTTCCTCCTTTTTCCGATGCGGTTCTACCTCTAAGTTTCTGGTGTGATCCTGCTCTTGTGTCTCCAGCGCAATCTTGCTCTTCTATTCCTGTTGTGGTTCTGCTCTTCTATCTCAAGCACGATTTTGTTTGGCTCTTTGTTGATTTTATTATTGATAGGTTATCCCTAATTTATTTTGTCTTAGTGATTGTGTTTGCTGTATTTTCCTTTCATTATTTGTTGTGGTTGATACTAAGGATGATTTTCTTTAGGTTGTTAGTGTCCACCTCAATGGAAAAAATTACTCTCATTGGAGTTATGTGATGAAAAAAAAAGTTGATTAGAAAATATATGTGGGGTTATATTGATGGAACTTATGTTAAGGCTATATATAAAAATGGTGAAGCTAAATATACAAAAGATCTGAAAACATGGAATATTAATAATTCAAAAAATATTACTTGGATTAATAATTTTGTTAAGTTGTCTACAGGAGTACAACTAGCAAAGTATGATACTACTAAAGATATTTGGGATCACTTGAAACATTTGTATGTTCAGTCTAACTTAGTCAAACGTTATTAGTTGGAAAGTGATATTAGGGCCCTTAAGCAGAACAATATGACCATGCAGGAATTCTCAACAATGACTAATTTGTGGGATCAATTAGCTCTTATGGAATCAACTAAGTTAAAAGTTATCAAAGCATATATTGATCAAAGAGAGGAGCAATGTTTGGTTTAGTTTCTGATGGCTCTTCTTGATGTTTTTGAGGGCCTTCATGAGGGTATTTTGCATCGTTCCCCTATTCCTAATGTTGAATTAGTAGTTAGTGAATTATTGACATAAGAAATCAGACTTAAGACTCATTTTGGTGTGTTAGATAAATGAATTATCTCAACTCCTCCATTTGGGCTTGGTAATGATGATTGTACATTTTGCACAGAAAAAGGTCATTAGAAAGTATATTGTCCGAAATTGGGGAGAGCATATAAGAAGAATTTTAGGGTGACATCATCTAATATTGTTGCTTATGCTTATCCTACCATTTTCTCTAGTTCTTGTTTTGTATACTCATTTGAGACTACTTCCCAAATATATGATATTGCATAACAACTTCAAAAACTTCTTGTCACTCAATCATATGTCATGTATGCCACCTCTTCTAAAGGTTTGAACTCCTCTAGTATGGCAGACTTATCTCCTTCCATATGGATTATTGATTATGGAGCATCTCACCATATGAAATATGATAATCAATCTTTTATGTATGTGAATCTTATCTCGTCTGTATCAGTTATGATCGATGATGGTACTCATATGCCATTAGCATACATTAGTTTTTTCTCTACACCTAACTTGTCTCTTTGTGATGTTTATTATATTCTTAATATTGCTTCTGTTAGTCAAGGATTTCAGTTATTCAGTCATATTTTCTTCCCCTTCTTGTTGTGTGCATGATCCACATTCCAAGAGGCTGATTGGGACATGCCATAGACAGGGGAGAATTTATGTGTTGGATGACCTGTGAGTCCCATATATTGCAGCCTCAACAACTACTATTGACTTATTATCTAGCTTTCACTTGAATTCTTCGTCTTCTAGTTTTTATTTATGGAATTCTCGTCTTGGACATGTTTATGTTTCTAGATTAAAATATTTGGCTTTAACTAAAGCTTTAGGAAAGTTACAAATAAGTGATATTTCTCTAAAAGTTTTTTGTTCTACTTATTTTGTTCTTTGTTCACAAGTAGAGTGTAGTAAGTTCTCTTTTTGGTCTGCCATGTGTGTTTTCCTTGGTTATGGGATGGTCAAAAGGGTTATCGTTGTTATGATCCTCATGCAAAAAAAACTATATGTTTCTCGCAGTGTTGTTTTTCTTGAGCACATTATTTTTTACTTTGTTTCCTTTGATCCTTAGATTGATCTGGTTGGTTCTAATGATAATGTTTCTAGTGATTGTAATGTTGAGGATTGCATGACAAATACTACTATTCCACATGACGATATCTCCCTTGTCTCCCCGGCTGTCCAACCACCTCCTACGATTGTTGATCCTCTGTTTTTGCCTCCTTGTTATCCGTCTCGTCATCGTAAGTCTACTCAATTACTTGATTTTGTCTATTCCACTTATGCAACTTCATTTGCCTCTTTCTTAACTTCTATTCACAATTTATCTGAGTCTTTTTCCTATAAAGAGGTTGTTCTTGATCCTCTTCGGTAGCAGGCTATGGTAGAAGAACTTTTTGCATTGCACAACACAAATATTTGGAAATTAATAGTCATTCCTCTTGGAAAGCATGCTATTGGGTCTCGTTGGATATACAAGATTAAAACTAAGTTTGATGGTCGATTGAGCGTTATAAAGCACGTCTTGTTGCTAAGGGGTACTCTAAACAATAATGTATGGATTATGAAGAAACTTTTGCTCTAATAGTCAAGATGACCACTATTCGTACTCTTATTACAGTTGCATCTATTTGTCAATGGCATATTTCCCAAATGGGTGTCAAAAATATGTTTTTAAAGGGTGAGCTTTATGAAGAAGTCTATATGGTCCCTCCACGAGGGGTTTCTCATAATCAGAGGAAAGTGTGTAAGTTAAAAATATTATTTATGGTCTTAAATAAGCTTATCGAGCTTGGTTTGAGAAATTTTTTACTATGATCATTTCTATTGATTTTCGCTCTAGTGAACATGATTCTGCATTATTTATAAAGTCTGCCACTTATGGTCACATTATGCTTTCTTTTTATGTTGATGATATGATTATTACAGGAGATGATGTTAGTGGAATCAATTAGTTGAAATTGCAGTTAGCCAAGAAGTTTGAGATGAAGGACTTGAGAACTTTTCATTATTTCTTAGAGATTGAAGTTGCCTACTCTCCTAAAGGCTACCATCTTTCTCAATCCAAGTACATTGCGAACATTCTTGAACAGGCTCGTATTTCTAATAATATAGCAGTAGATACTCATCTTGAGTTGAATGTGAAATAGTATCCCTCGGATAGTGTTCCTTATCATATCCCACTTTGTACCGTACTTTGATTGGTCACTTGGTGTATCTTACGATTAGCATACCTGATACTGCTTATGTTGTTCATATTATCAATCAGTTTGTTGTCTCTCCGACTACACTACATTTGGCAGTTGTTCTTGGTACTCTTCATTATCTACGAGGAACTCAATTTCAGAGCCTTATTTTTCCATCATCGTCTTCATTGAAGTTACGTGCTTATTCTGATGTTGATTGGGTTGGTGACACCATAAATCGTAAGTTCATCACATGATTCTGTATCTTTCTTATAGACTCTTTTATTTTTTGGAAGAGTAATAAATAAGACATTGTCTCTCGCTCTTATACATAATCTGAGTATCGTGTTATGATATTCAGTACTGCTGAAATAATTTAATGTGTTTGCTTCTATCTGATATAGGTATCTTTCTTTCCGAACCAACTCTAATGCACTGCAATAACAAGAGTGTTATTCAAATTTCTCATAAATCGGTCTTTCATGAACGAATCAAGCACATTGAGATTGATTGTCATCTTGTTTGTCATCATCTTCAGCATGGAACCATTACTTTACCATTTGTCTCTTCTTCCTTACAGATTGTTGATTTATTCACAAAGATACATTCCAGTAAACGTTTTCGTTTTTTGGTTGACAAACTCTCGATGTTTCATGTTAATGCATCATGAATTTGAGAGGAGATATTAGACAATATTATTATATATTAGTAAGGGTATTTTAGAGTTTTTTATTCTCTTGTGTATATACATATTGTAATCCTATTATATTTAAGTTTAGTTCATTTATTTATGAAACCCTAGACAAAGGTTCCTTCTCTTCTTCCTCTTTTATGTTTACGTTAGATTATCATTATTAACTATCTCTATATTTTGATATTCTAGAACTCATAGGGAGTATGTTAAAAATTATTCATTCCATTCATCAATAAGTAATTCATATTTACATAAAAATGGTATTAAAAAATGAATTCCCTTTTTAATTATCAATGTAATACTAATTCGTTTTTTTAATTATATTTTCTAATTAATACTATATACTCATCATATTCCATTAAATATTAATGATAATATTTAATACACTAACAATTGATAAAGATAATTTAATAAAATAATATTATGTCTTTTATTTATTTATTTATTTATTTTTAAAAAATAATTAAATAACTCAATCATTTTAAAATAAAGAGAATATCATTTAATATTTATGTAACATGAATCTAATTTATGATCAAAGCTACACACTCATCAAGATTATATATATATATATAAAGTAAAATTATATAAAATAAAAGTCATAATTTGCAAAATATATATACCTATACACAAAAATTTACAGAAATGGAAAAAAGTTAGGATGAGAAATGAAAAGCATCTAACCCATATTAGGATATTTCTGAAAGAATGCACATGTATCTTTCGTGGTTGTATAGACAACATGTAATTTGGTGACATCTGTCTAAGGAAGAAGTAAAAGCAAGCGCTGACTGGCAGTTACGTATGTCTTTCTGATGATGGATACTCGGCGAGAGAAGCAGAAAACCGCAAATGGCCACGATATTTACGTGTAGCTTCGGACCACAACCCTACAAAACTACATCTTGTCATTAACAACAGTACTACTTCACCAAACAGAATGTAATGTACCCAATCAAAATAAAATAAAAATCAATCATATCTTATAATTATATTATTGGATAAACAGTTATTCCAAGATAATTGCTAGCTATCAATTATTAAAGTCCAACACAAAATATCTACAAATAATAGAATATAGAATTGATAATAACAACATAAAAACAAAAAATATTCATGATATTGTTTTCCACGCTTGCTTAAGGAGAAGAAGAATACATGTCAAAGAAGATTGGCTCGATTGCTATAACGATATGATATGTGTCGCGAAACAAGGATTTGAGATTTAATTATTAAATAAACAAATTAATATTTGTGTTAATTAGCACTTATTGTTTTAAAGTTCATGTCAATATTAATTTCAGTTAAAGAAAAATTATTTGAAATAATTTAAATTTAAATTTAAATAATTTTTTTATTATATATATTATTTATTTTTAACTGAATTTTAAATTATTAAAATTTCATTTTACTATGAACTAAACAACTAAAAAAATAATCATTTCACTCTTGTAGAAATTAAAATAGAAGACGAAATTTGTGAAATTAAATTATAGTTCAATCAGTTTAATAGACATTTTTAATTAATTCAAATTGGTGCCAAGTAAAAAGTATTAAAAATAAATAAATTATTAATATTTTATATTTCAATTTCGTCGACCTCTAATTCAACCATACTATAGTACAATTGAGATTAATTTAATTAAGTAATTGATTAATTTCAATTCAATCAATTTAATTTTAATTCAGATTAAATCGAATTTAAATCACAAATAATTTTTTATTATTGAATTAAAGATGGTGTTTACATGCTCAAATAAATATCTATTTAATAATAATGAGAGATATATTGAAATAGAGAGGTATTCTGCATGATCCCAAATATATGACTTATTTCTTTAAATAAAATTATGAAATAGCATAAAATTTTGAATTCATTAAAGACGAATACATTCAAGTCTTTAAAGATATTTCATTGCGATCCTTCAAGTTGTTGTTCTACGAGGTTGTGAGTGTTGTGAAACTAAGACGACTAAAGTATCAATAAATAATAAGTAATAAAATTTTATTTAAAATTAATATTATCTCAACAAATATTAAAATAATTAACTTATTTATGAATTGAAAAAATAATTATATACACTTAATTATATTAGTTTAATAGATAATTTTTTTATTCTAAAGTGATAAAAAAATTCATAAAAAATAGCAATTTTACTAAAATACTATATTAGACTATGAAAGCCTCATATTAAATTGAATTTTGTATCTCACATTTCCAATTTTTGTCAATGATCTTCCCAAATTATCCTCATAGTCAATACTAAAAGTAAAAAAACTTCAGACAATTTACTCATGTCTGCTTCCAAAAGTCCAGAAAAAATAAATTTTTATCTTTTAAAATTCTTAAATTGAAAAATTCTTTATTCGAATTTCTCGGTGTTATTTTGTTAATCAAAAAATTTATTTTCAAATTTTATTATTATCAAAATAACTATCAAAAATTAAAAATCAATTTTTTTTGCATATTATAAATTTCGAAAATGATATTTTTGTTTATTAAAAATTTCAAAAACGAAAAAAATTTAATTAGGTAAAAAAATTTCACAATTTTATTTTTCAACCAAGAAATTTTAAAATTTCAAAACATGAAGTGGAGGTCGAAACAAAGGATATCAAATAGCCGTGGTATATTTATTTTTTTAAAGTTGATTTTCCATTACTCCAATAAACTATTTTATGAAAAAACTCTAACAAATAGCCGTGGTATATTTATTTTTTTAAAGTTGATTTTCCATTACTCCAATAAACTATTTTATGAAAAAACTCTAACAAACTGATCCATATTTTGTTTTTTTTTAAAAAGTATTTAATATAGGTTAAAGTGAACATTATTTACTTACATATAAATACATTTTTATATCAATATTCATCTAATATAAAATATTTTTAAGTAATAATTCATCTAATGTAATTTGATAAATAATAATTTGACAGTAGATGACTCAACAAATAAATTGAATTTAGGATTTAGATTTGTATTAAATATTAATAGAAACAGTGAACGTGGGGTGGCTACACCAAATAGCAGCATGGACAAAGAAAGAAGAATGCGCGCGTGTCTACATACAACTATTCAGTAGTTAGGAAGGTTCAATGGTAGTATCTCTAGCTATGGCCCCAAAATCAAAGACGCAACCCACCTTCACTCAACACATGTCCTCCAACCTCGCGAAACTCAACAAAACCATAAACATTAATTTACGGAAAACAACATCTATCTTGCCACGTAAACTAACCTATGACTCTGACTACGACCCTTCTCTTTTCCCCTTTCTTTTCACCAACTGGCCCCACACAACGTATCCCTTTACCCAACATCAAAACTACACGTGCCCTTCAGTTTCATCTCAACCGTCCACGTCTCCTTCACTAAAATCCAGTTTATTGGTCCTTTAAAATCCACCTGTTACCCGATTAAACAACTCCTCTAAAATCAACGGTTCAGATTTTTTGTCCCTCAGATCTCGCAATCGGACACTTTAAATTTGCGTATTCTCCCACTACCGCCGTTTTTATCAACACTTCAGAATTTATGCGTTTTACATGCAAAAACGACGATGAAAAACATGAAACGACACCCGTTGGAATTGTCTAACCGACGAGTTGCTTCGGTTGAGGCGGTTACGAAATTGGAGAATGTTCACCGGCGGAGGTTGAAAATTCGGAGAATGAAGTATAGCTGTCAGGCGAAAATTCACGTTGGAGATGGCTCCGCCGGCGGGACGGAAACGGGGATGGTTGGAACGGAGAATGAGCGACGAGAGATTCACGAAGAGGTTGAGATATCCCTGTCGCTGACGACGTCGTCGTCATCGGAGGAGGAGGATCGGTCGTCGAAACGAAACGGAGAAGTTCTATCGTACGGTTCGGTGTCGACGATAGGGAGGAGGAAGGAAATGGAGGATGCGGTGAGTGTGGAGATAGGATTTGCGACGATGGAGAGAGAGAAATGTGATTTCTTCGCTGTTTACGACGGTCACGGAGGATCTCAGGTTGCGGAGGCGTGTCGGGAGAGGTTGCACCGGATTGTCGCGGAGGAGGTGAAGAGATGCGGGAATAATGACGTGGAATGGGAGTGGGAAAGAGTGATGGAAGGGTGTTTTGGTAAAATGGATAGAGAAGTTGCGGATAATGCAGCGGTTAGGACTGTGGGGTCCACGGCTGTTGTGGCAGTTGTGGCTAAGGCGGAGATCGTTGTTGCGAATTGTGGTGACAGTAGGGCAGTTATGGGAAGAGATGGCGAAGCCGTGGAATTATCTAGTGATCATAAGGTATATTTGTTTATGTAATATTAAATTTTTATAATTTTAATTAATATAAATATTAGATTTAGCTAATTTCATTAACTGAGTTTGTGGACAGCTTGTTTCGATATTTTTTAAATGATACTACCGTACTCATGTATTTTTTGTTTTTCTTCGTTATTTTATTAAGAAGCAATTTAAATTGATAATTTTCTTTTTATGTTAATAGACTGTTATTTGTGTATTTGAGTTTATTAATTGGTGTAATCATACAATTTATGAGTTTTTAAATTTTTATTGTGAATTTAACAATTTAACTATCTTAATTAAATTATATTAAAAAATAATGTTTTTTATTGATGTATTCGTACAGTTTATAAAAATATCATATTCGTACAGTCTTTACAAAATATCATATTCGTACAGTTTTTTATAAATATCAATTTTGTTACATTTTTAATTTTTGATATTTGTATGTTTTTCTTGTATAATGGTGTTAGTATCCGCTAGATCTACTATTTTTAATAAGAATTGAACTTCGCAAATTGCGTATCAATGACTTGCACTAGATTGTGATGGTAGCAATGGAAACTACTAGATTAAAAAGCTAGTGTAACACTTACCTTACAGAGGTCGTAATTGGATTCTCTACAATCAACTTTAGTATGGTCAATTATAGATTTTTAAATTCCTTATTAACTTAAATGCTTACGAGTCACTGTAGACTATTTTGAAGCTAGTGATCTATCTATTCTGAAGTTAGTAATCTTCGATTTGATGCTTAAATTATTTAGATTGTTGCTTACTAATGTGAGGAGTGTAAATGTGTAATGTCTATACATTGTCACATGTAGAGTGAATTGTTTTGATTATTTTTAAGATTTGAGATCTTTTATTTTAATGGAATTATGGGATGTATTAAACATGTGTCAATTTTTTGTACCAAAACAAAAGTAGGTCAATTTTCTCATCCTAATAAAATTTATTTTATGATAATGAATTAAGGCCGTATATTGGTTCCCTTGCATGTGCACAGCCTGACAGGCCTGATGAGTTGATCCGAATAGAAGAAGCTGGCGGAAGGGTCATAAACTGGAATGGCCACCGTGTGCTTGGTGTTCTTGCCACTTCTCGATCTATAGGTTTGTCTGAAATTTTAATTCTTCATATTATGCCTAGGTTGCTAATGATAATATGAAATTATCAATGAATTTGATGGTTAATCCATTTTACATATGTATGTATGCCTTTTCCATTAACAAACAGAAGAATCTTGGCAGTGGTTTTTTAGAATAGCAGAGTAACTTTGACTAAAGAAAAAGAGTTTTATAGTTTGACCATCTGCCGTGATTGCTTTTAAATCTTTAGCCAATTAAGAGATGACATAATGTTGCTTAAATTCTCTCATGAAAGAAAGGAATATAATAGATTGAGATTCTTGTGTGTATAAAACAAGTTTGCCTCAGTTGTGGTTTTGTGTCTCACTCTGATTTTTAATTGGAAAATTATTGGAAAAGTGTGTCTGGTTATTTAAATTTAAACTTAAACTCTTTAAAGATTAGCCAACGGAAATAAATGATTAAATATTACTCATGATTCTTGGCCTTATTCTTAATAATTGCTTCTCGTGTGAGGTTATTATGTCAAACACGTGGAAATTTCCAATGCTGTAGGAATACTACGTACGAGAATATAAATATGTTGATCTCAAGATTAAGGAATCCTTCTATAAAATTACATGTGGAAAATTGTAAATCTCACATAGTTAAAGCCTTAAACATTCACTTTTGATATAAAAATAAAAATCAATGATTTATTTACTCTCAATAAACAACTAATTAAACAGAACACGTATGTGATATAGATAGAACCAATAATATTCTATATGTTCTAACAGTGTAATTGTATACATGCAGGTGATCAGTATCTTCAACCATACGTAATATCGAAACCTGAAGTCACTGTGACAAACCGAACCAGTGACGATGAATTTCTGATATTAGCAAGTGATGGTTTGTGGGGTGTCATGTCCAGTGAAGTTGCCTGCCAAGTTGTAAGAAAATGCTTCAATGGCAAAATTAGGAGAGTTTGTGACGGGGTTGGGAATCAAAGTCGTGCTGCAGAAGCTGCAGCCCTATTGTCTGAGATAGCATTAGCAAAGGGTAGCAGAGACAATACCAGTGTCATAGTAATCGACCTAAGAGGAACAATAACATCAAGTTAGCACCTCTATAATATTTTCCATCAAGCCTTTGCCTCAGGATGTAATATCATTATATATATAGATATAATAATGGTTAATTAGATATCCTCTTTAAGATGACTTTAAATTGCGGCTGCAATTACTGTAAATCTTTACATGGTAGATGCAGTCTAAATTGTAGTTGTTATGGTGCTACAGTGATATTACATTTACGACTGCAATTGTGATTGGGTACTGAATTTTAAACCATAATTTTTAACATACTTCTTCAAACACATTCAATGTTATTAGTTGAAATTTATGTGAGTTTTAATATTCCAAATAGATTTCACTATATTAGAAGTTATTAACATTGGGTTCATATTTTTCTAACAATAGTGTGTTTGAAAGTGTTTCTAGAAAATGTACTATGACATTGTTTTATGACAATTGATAATGGGAATTGTGTGGGATGCAATTGTAATTCAATTTGGAGAAAGTGATCTAGAGATCAATCTTCTTCAAACGGAGTTTAGATCTTCGTAGGATCATGACAGCAATAAATATTGTTGAAGATTTTCTTAACTAGTATGTATATCAAATCACACATTTGCAACTTTTTAACTTTTTTGTTGTTGAAAAATGAAGTTAGTAATTAAGTAGCCAATACTAATTTAAGAGAGAAAATATAGATAATAATAAACTAAAATGCATGTAAAAAACATTAAGTAGCCAATTCTTGTTGTTGCAACTTTTTTATATTTCTTGAATAAAAACATGAATTCAATTGGACAATGCATGTAAAAAATACTCATTAATCTTTTTCTACCCACACTTGAAAATATAACATGTATAAAAAACTCATTAAACTTTTTCCTACCTACATTTGAGATAACTCTTCAATGTTTAAATTTAAAGTATAAAGATGAAATGAAAAGTTGAAAGTAAAAGAGCATTCCTACAACACTCGACAATGCATAAATACATTTGAATACAATATAACAAACTAATTAGAAGAAGAAAAATTAAATGCAATAAAATATAGATTGCCTACTTCAAAACACTTGTTTTAATTTAAAATTTGAGGGTCATATTATGTATTGATTCTCATGAAGTTATTACTGTTATAATTTTATAATTGTTTGCTCTCGTGAAATAAACGTAATTGTTTGAAAAAATTCATTACGCGTATGACACTATAAGAAGGTTGTTTGCTTCTCAAAGACGAATCCTTCACAAATGCAAGAAAATCATTTCAGTCAATTTTGAGTATATCGAGCACGAGATCATCAAAAACAAAAAGATTAAAACTATATTTATATTGAAAATGAATATAAGCACAATATAATCAATACACTGATATGAAACTAAATTGACAATGACTTTTTTAAGGGTTCAAAACCTCAAAGATATGTATTTTTTTTTTGGGATTTATTGTCAACCACCATTTGTTTGACTTCGGTTAAAGCATTTGAAGTAGTTAAAAAAGATTGTTTCAAAATGATTGAGACAATTAGTTTGACATTTCATTTATTTATGTTTGTTGTGATTGTTGTGTTTTGAATTTGAGCACATAAATCCCTAATTGATAAATTATATATAAATTCTATTACAAATATTGCGATTTTCTATGACCTTAAATTGTTTGAGGCGTGTTATCCTCAAATTTAAATTTTATTTAAGAATGAATAAAAGAAAATTTAAATATAATTTTACTTTATGAAAATATATTCAATTTTTTATTGTAAGTCGCTTAACCTTTTTGTCTTGTATTTTATCTTGTAAATATACACATTTTATTTTTTATCCTTGATATTTGGTTTTAGCTCTTGTAAACATACATTTTTTCTTCTTTTGGTATCTGTAAATATTTTAGTCCTCATTGAAAAGAATTAAAATCAAATATTTTGCATATTAGAGGGATCAATTTCAATATGAATAAATTTTGCATGGATTAACAAAATATCAACATAAAAAATATATATTTGCAAAGATTAAAAAAATTATATGAACTGTCCATAAATTTACATCTGCTGAAAAGTATATTTAAATCATAAAAGAGATATTTTATGAAAGAATTGATTCCTCAGTTAGTCCATGAATTTTTTTCACTCACATACTAAATGCCAATCTTTTTTTTTTTACTAAATTACAAATTTTGGTATATTAAGTTATTTTAAATTTTATTATGGTCTCTTAAGTTTTTTAAAATTACACCTTTGCTCTTTTAAGTTTTTATTTTCTTTGGCTGTTTAAATTTTTTTTTCTTTTAATATGGATATCTTAAGTTACAAAGTGGAGATACTTTAGTACTTTACATTCTATATGGTATACACTACTCTTAGGAAAAACTAAAATGTAAACATTTGTAACATAAAAAATCAAAAGTGTTTAATTTGTGTAACTTAATAATAAACTAAAATAAAATAAGAAAACTTTTTTATTTTGAAAAATACGTCACAAGATTGAAAAGCACTAAGGCCCATATGGCCCAAATCCATATAAATTATAGTAAACAGGAAGATTGAGATGTCTTCTATCCACACGCCATCAGAGTTTGAAAAAACATATTTAGCTAAAAAGTGTATTATATCATTCCCTTTTCTACTTACATGAGAAAAATAAATAGAAGTGAATAGAAATAAAAAATTCCATAGTTCATTCACATACTGATTGACATAGTCATAAAAAAATTTATAAGCTTTTGATGATCTTTATATTATTATATTTTAAAATCACTTAAAAATAATTAAACAATAAAACGATTATAAAAACTTTAAATATAACAACCAAAATTCAAACAAAATCAAAATTGATGGTATCAACAATAAACTTGTAAGTGTCATGTAAAGAAAGTGTCTAGATTGAACAAATACGTCAATTAAAGTTTAAAGGACTAGGAACATCAACACCAAATATATAAATTGAGAAAATTTAGTGTTCTTTTTTATATTTCCTCAACCACGTAATTGTTTTTTAGAACACTTTTGGTTTACTAATTACTAGCATACTATATACTACAGAGAATAGTTGCTATTAATTCAAGTATTATTTTGTTTTTTATCTTGTAAATATATATATATATATATATATATATATATATATTATTTTTGGTCCTTGATAGTTTATTTTTAACCCTTGTAAATATATATTTTTTCTTCTTTTGGTATCTGTAAATATTTTAGTCCTCATCGACAAAAATAAAAATCAAATATTTTACATATTAGAGGGATTAATTTTAATATGAATAAATTTTATATAGATTAACAAATACCAAGATAAAAAGTGTATATTTGTAAAGATTAAAAAAAATTATATAAACTAAAATCTAAAAGTGATAAATTTACATTCGCTGAAAGTATATTTTATGAAAGGATTGATTCCTCGCTTACTTAGTCCATGATTTTTTTTTTTCACTTTCATACTAAATTAAATGCCAATTTTTTTTTTACTAAATTACACATTTTGGTATATTAAGTTATTTTAAATTTTATTATGGTCTCTTAAATTTTTTAAAAAATTACACTTTTGCTCTTTTAAATTTTTATTTTATTTTACTTGGTTGTTTAAATTTTTTCTTTTAATTTGAATTTCTTAAGTTACAAACTGGATATACTTTAGTACTTTACATTCTATATGTTATACACTACTCGAAGGAAAATCTAAAACGTCAAATATTTTTAACATAAAAAATCAAAGTGGTTAATTTATATAACTTAATAATAAACTAAAATAAAATGAAAAAACTTTTTACTTGAAAAAAAAAACCTCACAAGATTGAAAAGCACTAAGGCCCATATGGCCCAAATCCATATAAATTTTAGTAAACAAGAAGATTGAGATATCTTCTACCCACACCCCATCAAGAGTTTGAAAGAACATATTTAGCTAAAAAGTGTACTATATCATTCCCTTTTCTACTTACATGAGAAAAATAAATAGAAATAAAAAATTCCATAGTTCATTCACATAGTGATTGACATAGTCATAAAAATTTCTATAAACTTTTAATGATCTCTATATTATAATATTTTAAAATCACTTAAGAGTGATGGAACAATAAAACGACTATAAAATCTTTAAATATAACAACCAAAGTTCAAACAAAATCAAAATTGATGATATCAACAATAAACTTGTAAGTGTTATAAATAAAGTGGTTAAATTGAACAAAAAAGTCAATTAAAGTCTAAAGGACCAGAGACATCACTACTAAATATATGAATTGAGAAAATTTAATCTTCTTTTTTACTTCCTCTCACCCACGTAATTGTTTTTTTAAAATACTTTTTTGTTTCTACCATACTATATAGTCTACAGAGAATAGTTGCTGTCAATTCAAGAGTTGTGTAGGAGCTTGCCAAATAGACTTTTTCAAGTAATCAATTTGAAATTGATCTTAATATCTTCTAAATTAATTCCTTAAGGGTATTCAATCCAAATGGGAGCACATAAAATAATCCTTGAGAGTATGATATAATATTTTCAACTTTTTGATAGCATATCGGGCATAGAGGAGAGCAAGGTGAGGTGAGGTTATCCCGAGTAGGAATAGTGTTTATGTTAGCAACTAAGGGATTGTTTATTTTATACAAAATATTTTTTATTTTTATTTTTAAAATTTGTGTTAATTTTATTTATTAATAAAAAGTTAAAAAATTTGAAGTTTAACAATAGATATAATGAAAATATTAAAAATATATTTTCATAATCTTAAAAAATGTATATTAATTAATTATCATTTCATCTCCTCTATATAATTTTAATAAAAAAAGTCTTCTCTTCATACCAAATTATCAATAGTTTACTTTAAAAAATTTATATTAAAATAAATAAGTACATATTTTACAAAATAAAAACACAATATTTATATAAAAGTATACTAATTATAAAATGTTAACTTTTTTAATAAAAAAAATGTTTAATTTTTGTAATTTAAATAAATGATAAAAATAAAAAACTTCACGGTGAAATCTAAAAATAGCTAGTAGTAGTACAAATTTTGAAGGAAAAATGGAGATAATTTGAAACCCTAACTAATTCCGTCTAATTCAGACCCCGACAATCCCACGAACCACACTCTCTTCCACGCCGGCCACCACGCGCCGTTGCATCGCCAGTAACGTGATTCTCAGCCCACCGTGGCTCTCTCATCTGAAACGTAAGTCTATCACTCTTATTTTCTCAATAATAGGAACATGCAATTTCCAAAATTTCACTTTCATTTTCACTCTCACTCTCAAGCACTCACTCTCAGAGTAATTTATTACAATTTCCATGTTTGTAACAATCCTAATGTTTCCTTCTATATATATTGTGAAATGATTGTTTTCATTTAGTTCGCTTAAAATGTATTATTGTGAAATCATTCATCATTTGCATTTGATTATATTATATTATTTAGTAATTGCTAGTTGCTGGATTTATGAGAGAATATATTCCTTGCCTCCTTGTTGACTAGAACTCTATGGTTGCATGTTAGATAGAGCAGTCAGTATCGGCTATAGTTCATGACGCATGGCATTTTTCCTTTAGAATGACTTTCCCAATTTGGCTCTTGAATGATATGACATATGAAAATGATGCATATATACGGGTAAAGTACTGGTATTTAGTATGATTACAAGACACGGTATATAAAAAATTAAGGTATGGTGGGTATGTCAATAAAAACACGAGAGAGCTAATTTGTTCAATTCACAGCAAAAAGTTGCTATAAAAGTTTAGAAAGTAAAAACATGTGTTCGGTTATAACAACAAAGAAACTCAAATACACATACAATATTATATTAATGGATATCATTGTGTAATAATATATTGTAATAATATATGAAAAAGCTACAAATTTCACTCAACTTAATAATGAGGTAAAAAGGAGTACGGACAAGTACCGTGCGCGTACTGCTACCCAGTGCAGGTTCTTCACCATTTTATAAGTACTCATGCTTTAAAGGATATGACTGTTTTGACCCTAAATCACAAATTTCAAGGGTTAGTGATAGGGCCAATAAATGATGGCCCATTGTTCAACCAATATTAACGGTATATGCATATCCATCTAGGGTTGTCTCTTCCGCCGTTGCTCTCAAGTCATATTTATTCTCCAATATACCTCCAATTTATCGATTTCTTCCCACCATTTTAGATTATTATTGTTCCCCTGTTGAATCTGTTTTTGCTGCAGTACTAAGGTTTTTCTATTTTCACGGTATTTTTTTCATTTTTGAGTGTGTATATTTTGAATGTGAATGTGTTTTTTGCACATGTTTCCTTGATTGGCATCTGAATTTGTGTTTTTTGCACATGTTTCCTTGATTGGCATCTGAATTTGTGTTTTTTCACATGTTTCCTTGATTGGTATCTATCGATTGATATTCTGCTGTTTCTTTCAATATGACACGACCCCAAATTTTTATATAAATTGTTGTATTTTGTGAGTTGCTACTAGAATTAATAATTTCACGATCATCGATGTTGTGAACATGCATGTTGTATCTGAAGCTGTGAGCAATAAACTCCACTCTTCTTGTTGCTTTAGCTGATCTAGGTACCTAACAGAGTAACGTGAGGAATTTAGGTTATGAAAGACATAATGCAATATATTTCTTGATCAACATTTGATGGGGGCAATATTAATGCCTAGATTGTTTACGTAATAATTTCATGTAGAAATTTAGTAGGATTATAATATCTCATTTATATCTTTTTAATTTTCTTGTCTTAATGTGTATCTGTGGTAACTTCACTGTGATTTTTTCTTTTCCTTTTCAATTGCCTGATTTTGAGCTTTTTGTTTGAGTATGAACCTTGATATAATTTGTTCTTGTTTATCATGTGAATGTTGTTATGGTTACTGACTGGTAACTAATTCAATTCTGCTTTTCTCCTTCTCAATTTTTAGCTGTAAACATTGCAGATGGGGAAAAGGGGGCTTGCATTTTTCTGAAAAACACACATGATTTATTTGCTGTATTGGTATTGGGATTCATCTAGTTTTTTAGTTTCATATATTTGATTATCTGGCTAATGTATGGCTTATTAGTGTTATAAATAATTACATAATTGATATTCGTTTGAGTTTCCACTTTCCTGACAAATGTGGCCCCTGCGCTGTGCTTGTATCCCTCAGTGGTTGTATTGACAATATCAACCATACAACAAAATAGTTGCTTTTATGAAGGCATTTGTCGGACTCGTGATACATTATTAATTTATTATGTAGCTTTCTATTGATTTGCTGATTTGAAGCCTGTTGGTAATGTTTGTGTGATTTATATGGTTTTGATAAGATCAAAGATAAGTGAAAGGAATATCACAAATATCTAAATTTGAGGCATGACATCATCAACAAACTTAGTGTTCTTTCTCTTTTTTCTTTCTTTCATTGTTACCAGATCTTGCTAGAAAACTGAGTTAAAGTTCTTGATGTAGAGATTTGAGTTTGTTGATCATATAGGCTTTATATCCAATTCAGACGGCAGCTTTCTATTTGGCTGCCAACTCTGAGGGTTTCTCATTATAATTCTTGAAAATTAAGATGCTCATATCTTTTATCTATAATAATTCCTTAACGTAACTGATTCTCATTGCAAATTGCTTATCTTACCGCATATATACTTCCCAAGTCCAGTACTTAATGCTAGTCCTTAATCCAAATTAAATATGAAAATGTTCAATAGCTGCTTCTTGTTCATGTTCTGTGTGCAGTTTCTTCATTTATTTGTTCTGCAAAATGATGTTCACTGGTAATAAATTTTGAAAGTAGGCAAAAAACACGACATTATTTTATGTGATGTCATTGTCAATGAAAGTTAATGGTTAGTTTTTGTTTTTTAATAAATTTTATATGACATTAGTTAGTTTATTTAAATAAGTGAGTTAAGCAATCCATGGAGTGGGCCAAGCACGTCAATTTAATAGTGGGTAATTTTATTTTTCCAAGTTAGGGTCCTTAGGCTGGGTATTCTGGCCCTTCGGGGTTTTCTCTATTTGAGCCTTTTATGCTTTGATCTATGAGGGCCAAGTTTGAGGGGAGTGAATTGGGATATATTGATAGTTATAGTCAGACCAGTTATTTTTAAGAATCAACGTGACTTGATTTGATTAAACTGGATTTCACTGGTTTTCTCTGACTAAATGAGATTTGACGTGGCCAAAATTCAATCTGAGTTGTGTATTATGGAAAACTTTTTGTTTGTTCAGGAAAGAGGTTGGAACTTGGCGTAAATTGAACTCTTTTTGGACATAATCGTATCATGTATTATTATTATTATTATTATTATTATTATTATTATTATATATATGTATAATTGTGATATTGTATAATAAGTCTTCGTTACTTAAGTGTGTTTTTGAATTATAGTTTGCATCATTTATTTATATTTTGAACTTATTAATAATTAAAATATGTAAAGTACTTGTATTATAATTTTTAGAAACTTTATGAACTTGTACATATATCCAATGATTTGATAATTTAACCTGTTGGTTTTAATTACACTGCTTGTTATTAGGGGGGCGGGAGGAAAGCAGTGATTCTTCAGAAGGAAGAGGAGAGAAGTTTTCATTTCAAAACTTCTTATTTCAAAACAAGTTGGTAGTTCAGAAATGGTGAAGTTGTTTGGTTTGGGATCTGAACCAGTGATTGGTAATTTGAATCCTTCGAAAAAGAAAGAGTATAGAGTCACCAATCGTCTACAAGAGGGCAAGCGTCCTCTATATGCTATCGTTTTCAACTTCATCGACTCCCGTTACTTTAGCGTTTTCGCCACTGTTGGTGGCAATCGGGTTCTCTTCCTTTTTCTTTTCTTTCCCATTCAGTTCGTTTTACACAACCTTTTTCGTTGTTTGCACTAGAAGGTTTCAATCTTTAACCCTTTATCTTCATTGATTAGGTTACTGTTTATCAGTGCCTTGAAGGAGGAGTTATTGCTGTACTGCAGTCTTATGTAGATGAAGATGTAAGGCAACACCCTACGCTTTTCTGTGTAAAGTTTTCCCTTTTTTTGCTCTGTACCACTGTGACGTCGTGGTTGTTGTTATTATTGTAGTTATAAGAAACTGTGTCAGTTTTAATCTATTTTTTCTGTAGACCAGAAGGAAGAATCTTTTTACACAGTGAGCTGGGCATGCAATATTGATGGTACTCCATTTGTTGTGGCTGGAGGAATCAATGGTATAATTCGAGTAATTGATGCTGGCAATGAGAAGATACACAAGGTATTTTGGTAGTAACAATAATGATTGATAGTAATTGTTTGGTTTACTTGAAGCAGAGGAATCAGATTATATTTTTTATATTTAGTATTGATAACTTGTTAGTTTGTTGTTTTATGGTAACTATTAGTAGCTAAATGTCTTAAGTTAATTTGTTTTGAATTTTAATGCAATAAGATTGAAAAAGTAATACTGATGTAATTCCTGTTGCTCCCTGACATGATACCCTTTCTCTCTACAGAGTTTTGTTGGCCATGGAGACTCCATAAATGAAATCAGGACTCAAACATTGAAGCCAACACTTGTTATATCTGCTAGCAAAGTAAATGGCGCCTCTCTTTGTTATTTCACTAACTAAAGAATTATTTATCTTTTCATTCACTAAATTCTAAGGTTCACCAGGATGAATCTGTTCGGTTATGGAATGTTCACACTGGAGTATGCATTTTGATATTTGCTGGAGCTGGAGGACACCGTAATGAAGTCTTAAGTGTTGTAAGTGTATTATGCATCTAACGTATCACCCCTATAAATGACCAAATTGTGGTGGTGATAACCAATGTTTTGGGATTCAGTTACTAGCTCGACTAACTTTATATTTCTTACTGCAGGATTTTCATCCATCAGATATATGTAAATTTGCCAGTTGTGGCATGGATAATACTGTAAAGATATGGTCTATGAAGGGTAAGGCATTTAGTTTCTTGTGGCCTGCTATTGTTCCATTGGTTGCATTTGTTTATCCTGATATATCATATAGTTCAGTACTTGAGTTTCACCGTATCTTCCATATTGTAATAATGGATGGTACCATAGTCTTAGAAAGATGAAAACTAAACCAGGAAAATTCACAGCATTTTTCCAAAAAGTAAATTATGACTTTCTGAATGCCATGTAAACCCTATACGGTTATCACATTCCAAACGTATAAATTTGTAAAGTCGCCCGGCACTATTACAACCTTAAGAGTCAATCTCATGATTAGATTTAACTTTGAAGGGATAAAGTTTTTAATTTGACAACAATGGTTGTGTACCTAATGCTCTGTAGTCAATAGCAGCTGTCGTGGCTGCAATCGCGGCAATGCGTCGCGTTGGGGCAGCTCTGTGCTACGCAAAACGGTGTTGCGGCGCAGTTTATGGTTGTGGCTGTAGCGGCATTCTTTGTGGTGCAATAGCGGAAAAGATGACGAAGAAACACAAAAAAGGAGGCCTCAACAGTTTTTTAAGAGCACGAAGTCTAAAATACCCTCAATTTTAAAGAGCACAAAGTCTAAAATGTCCTCACTTTTAAGAGCGCAAAGTCTAAAATACCCTTGATTTTTGTCTTTTTATCTCCAGGTAACATTTTACTGGAATTTTCACGATCTTTCTTTTCCAAACATTACAAGTGCAGTGCTGTTTTTGGAAACCTACGTAAATTCATCTTAGCAACCGTCCCTCCATTCCTTTCTTTCCTGCGACTGATTCTTCTTAAGAAAGTTTCCCTTTTCTCTGCACCATCAGTCCCCTCTTCTCTGCAACCATTCTCCTCCCTGTTCCTTCCATCTAGCTGACAATTATTCTGCTCTGTTTATCAATTTCTGTCTGTTTCTGTGCTAACAGTCCCTTATTATGGCATCATCTTAGTTCTTTTCATCTCCCCTGTTTTTCTGTTGCTGCTTTGGTGATTAGTTATAAATATGTGTTTAGTTTTGTGCATTAATCTAATTTTTTAGCCATCATATGTGTACGGTTGAAAGGGCTTGTAATATTTTTCTAGACCGTGCTGCTACCAGCTATAGCGTTTTGGTAGTCGGCCGCTACGCTACACTATTTGCTACTGACTACATAGACTTAATGTATTTTTGTCTTTTTCATTGCAAACGATGTTTACCGTAATGTTATTGCAGATTTCTGGGGCTATGTAGAACAATCATTCGCATGGACTGATATCCCTTCTAAGTTTCCGACAAAATATGTGCAGTTTCCTGTAAGTTAACAGATTCTTTTAGTCACATATAATGGATGTTTTCTAATTGTATCTAATTTCAGGTATTCAATGCTTCAGTCCATTCAAATTACGTTGATTGTAATAGATGGTTAGGTGATTTTATCCTCTCAAAGGTGAGTGGTTGCTTATTCAAGTGTCAGTGTTATTTGCTGTTGGAAAATAAGAGTTAGGTATTCTTTAGGAAAAAAATGTTCCTAGCAGAAATTTACATGATTTCATCACTGTTTACAATCTGTACGAACCAAATATGTAAAAAGAATCAAGAAAACAAGGAATAAGGATTTTCAATTAGAGTTTGGAAATGCTATGCTTCAACGGTATCAGCCACATGAATCAGTTATAAAATAATGAGCTTCCAATGCTATTACTAAATTAGTAAACTTTTTTTGACCATCTTTTGGTATGACTTTGGTGGCTCAGTGAATGAGAGTCAATGGAGCTTTATTGTACTTGGTAGATATGCAATGTTTCTTTTAATAACAAAATTCCTGTATCTATAATTTTAGTTTTTGATTGGTGTAAGCATATTTTCCTTTTCTCTGCAACCCTTTAATAAAATAACTAAAAATAGTTTCATTAATCATGATAGAGAAAGTTTTTAACTTTTAATGCTTTTTAGGCGAGTCCACTTTGATGGAAGCTGGCCATGAGTCAGTGAGTTGAATATTATCGGATTTTATTAAGTAATGGATTACATTATGTTTCCAGAGTGTTGACAATGAAATTGTCTTGTGGGAACCTAAAGTGAAGGAACAGACTCCAGGGGAGGTTAGTTTAGAACGATCATCTGTTTCTTAATTTTTTTACTGTATGAAATTTTGTTTTCGATTCATCCTTTCTATTTTGGGTGTTTAGGGCTTCGTTGACATACTTCAGAAATACCCTGTTCCCGAATGTGATATATGGTTCATCAAATTTTCTTGTGATTTCCATTACAATGCAGCTGCAATAGGTAAGATTAACTAATTGCTACAATTTCATATTTTCCATATTGTTTTTCTTCTGATGCATAGATTTAGTAAGTGACAAGAAGTATGTATGCACATTTTGTTCATCACAGATTTGTTACAGTTTTAACTAGTTTTTTATTGGCATGTTTTTAATTTTATGCTGTTACTGTGTTTTTACTTTTTATATTCCTTTTTTTTAGGCAACAGGGAAGGAAAGATTTTCGTTTGGGAATTGCAGTCAAGTCCTCCTGTTCTTATTGCAAAGTTCGTATGCTCAAATTTGTATTAATTAATGGATTTATATTTCATAAAAAAAATTATATGCTAAGTGAGTCACCTTCAGGTTGTCACATGCTCAATCGAAATCTCCAATAAGGCAAACTGCTGTGTCCTATGATGGAAGGTGATTTCTTCGTAGTTTTCGCGATGCAACTTCGAAATTTGATGCAATATTTTTTAATTGTTGTCTTTCTTTTTGTTATGTTGCAGTACTATTTTAAGTTGCTGTGAAGATGGAACAATTTGGCGTTGGGATGATTTTGCAAACTCTGAAGCATAACTTATTTTCTTGCATTAACAATGCTAAGTGCAATATATGTGTCCAACCTGAGAAATTTATAGTTTATTTTTATTGACAGGAGAAATTTCTTGTTTATTGGGTTTAACTAGTCATCAATCGGATAACTTGGTTTATTTGGTTCGCTAAATGTAGTGTGTGAGTGTATGTATCCCTTTCATGATTAAGTTTTTAATCACCATGTGTATTTAGAACTTTTCTGTTAACAGCCATTTTGAAAAGAAAATAGATAATGGATAAGGAAAAGTGCAATGTGCTACTTGTGCAATGATTTAAAGAACTAGATTGTATCTCTATTAGTGTTTGGATTTACAACGGAGAGTTTTTAAGTGCATTTCTACGTACATGTTTGAATTTATGGTGCAAAATTAAGGTGAGTCATTTTTGTATAATCAAACATGCACAAAATCTGTTTCGTCTTTGTATTAAAATATTATAAATGCAAATAACAATATGATTTCATAAGTTTCTAAATACTGGTAAAATATACTTATGTTGTAGTAATTAACAAACATAGTTTAGTTTGTAATGACTAACAGAAAGAACAAATCCTTTATTTCTCAATTAATAGATATTAGTAAGCAATGTCCGCATCAATTTTTCAAGGACAAAGAGTACATCCCTATTTACTTTTCTAAATATCAAGACAGCCCATGTAATTAGTTCAAAATACATCATTAGAAAAAAAAAAATAAAGTATAGCATTTAAATTAATTACTTGAAAATATATGTATCACTTATGAATCTACTCCTTAAATAGCTTTGAAGCAGCACCTTTGTCTAAGTACCATTTCAATTCCCCTTCAGGTGAAACCTTTTCCACAGGCAACAAATCAGTTTTCTTCTCATCCTCAAGTGCAGCGTAAATTGCACTCGATTTACCCGCTCCGGTCACAACCATAGCTACATTAGATGAAGAATTGATCACTGGAAATGTGAAAGTGATTCTCTCTTGTTTTGGTGAGTCATTGAGGAAAGTGACCCATTTGTTATTCTCATCGAGAAGAGGATGACCTGGGAATAAAGATGCAACATGTCCATCTGGACCCATACCTAAGAGCATGAGATCAAATTTAGGTAATCCATTGGATGATGATGTTATCACTTTGCTTGTAACCAAACGTCTTAGGGTTGTCTCATAAACATCAGCTGCCCCTTCAGGTGATAGGGCATCATCAATAGAATAAACATTCAGAGGAGGAATTGGCACCTGCCAAAATAATCATCAAAATGAAATATTAGTTATTACTTAATAAAAAAATGTGATTAGAATAAAAGACTCCACTTAACATGAGCATTTTGGTGAAAATCAAATAGGAAAAAAATTGGTAGAGACCCAAAAACTCAATTGACTCTTTGAGTGCGAAAGAAATAAAGAGTCTTATAATATATTGGTGATATGATAAGAAGAGATAACAAAAGAATAAAATGTTAAATAAATATATGAAAAATATAAATGTGCTTATCATTGTTTTATTAATATCATCAAAGTCGGTATACTTTTTGCACCTATGACACTAATAAAAAAGGTCGCTACATCTCACAAAATGTATTTTCATTTTTATTTATTATTTCCACTTGAAATGATTTCAAATGTCTTTTTTTTAAGATTTGTTGGTAAGATACTGTTTTTCCTACATTATTTAAAAATATTTGTAAAAAGTAAATAAAGTAAGAAAATGACATATTTGATGATTAAAAGTATAAAAAATAATAGAAATGAAAAAAAAAACACTCTTAATTTCATGCTCTTTAATTCTATAAAATAATAAAAATTATATTTAAAGGAGTATATCTAGTTGAATACAATATAAGGGTAAAATAGTTAAGAATCAAATTCAAAATGATTAATTTACCTTGGAGAGAAATCCATCACTTGCAAGCTTATAATTACTGTCTAAGTGATCCTTTGGGACGACTCTCTCATCAACCCAGAAAACATGCCATTTTGACCAATCTATGGTTTCAGCATAGGGAGACTCAACCAATTTTCTGAAACCGAAACACACAAAAAGTGACAAAGCTTTGCTCATATCACATACTAGAAAATACATAATTAAAGTGGAAACATAAGAGGTTAAGTATAAGGCTCTATTTTATTTCTTTTAGTATAGTGAAATATAAATAGTTTAAGTTTATTATGGAAGTTAAACGTGTGAGGGGTTAAATCTCACGTTAATTATGAATTTATTAAATGTTTGATATATAAAATAGGTGATTTATATATCTAATACTTAATAATTTAGAAGAAGATACAGTATCAAAGTTTTTTGTGGTTTGCAAGTTGCAACATTTAATCCGTTGTTGTTTTCGCAATCTTAAAGTCCTCAACAAATAGTAATCATAGTTGTACGAGACCTTACTCTGATTTCATTTGAGAGATTTCTTTTCTTAAGGATGAATTTTTTATCCTCTTAATTTCGTTTTGTTGGTAGGTTTTGGTTGAGTACTCCCATTTTGTTTCTTTTTTAAATGTATCTTTAGCATATTGAAAATGATCGGTAGGTTTTAGACTATCAAAAGAGTTGAGATGCCTTGAATTATAGTAATGTCTTTGCATGTCATTCTTTTATTAAAAAAAATGACATGAAATTTCAATTAGTTTTATAAATGTTTCAAAATGAACTCTAATTTTTACAAGTGTGTTGATATTTTATCAAACATAACACAGTGTTATAATAATATTCACCTGAGATACTTGATCAATGATCCACCAGATAAAGCAACAGTGAAAGCACCTCTTTCTTTAGTGAATTTGTTAGAGAGTTGAGCAACATCATAAGCTAATGACACAGCAAGATGTTCCTTACTAAAAACCTCAACATTCTTATACCCCTTTTCCCACTTAAGTGATGCATTTATTTTTCCAACACATCTATTTGGTGAAAACACTTTATTATGCCTTAGTGGTTGATAAACAATTTTGTTCCCATTTTGGGGTGGCAATATTGATTTCCTTAGTGATAGTTGATTTGATTTTTGTGCACAAAATAAATTACTTTGGAGAGTGTATGAATTAGACAAAGTTGTTGAGAAGGCCATTTAATTTATGGTATCT
This sequence comes from Cicer judaicum, assembly GCA_037974835.1. Lineage (NCBI taxonomy): Eukaryota > Viridiplantae > Streptophyta > Magnoliopsida > Fabales > Fabaceae > Cicer > Cicer judaicum. The sequence continues at coordinate 6,118,996 of JBBPBS010000689.1, forward strand.
TAATTAAGATTTGGGAATGCTTTGTATGTTTTGATTTGGCTGTTTATCTTAGTATTTATGTTACATATTATATTCTTTTTTTCCATGTTTGAAGTAAAGTAAAATACTAATGTTCCTTTTGTTACTACACGGAAAGAATCAAACGCTTGCTGAATAAAATATTGAATAAATCTTGATTTAGTTTTTAAACTAATGATCTCTCATCAATTTAGTCTCCTAACTAATAATCTCAAATTTTGAACATACTTCAACTTACATTGTGTCGCCTAAGAAGTCATCCTTATCCTTAGTATATGTATCTTCACCAATTACTCTATAAAATAAAATGCATAATTATTGTATGTAATTATGTAAAGAAGACCCGCATTTACCTTTATTTATTTATTAATTTATTGTTATTTCTACTTTTAACTATTTTTTTAAGTATTATTGTTTTTTTTAGACGACAAATTAATCATTGTAAGTCATTAAATAAATGTCGTCAATTCAATACGACAATCTGAGATGAATATAGTCAATACAAATGTTGTTTTGTCTATTAAATGTATTAGGGTTCACATATAAAATATAAGATATAAGATGAGATGAGTTGATATATTTAACAAAAAAAATTAAATCTTGAGAGATTAAATTTTTTATTTATAATAGTTTAGAAATTATTTTGAAGTATTTATATAGTTTAGAGACTCCTAATATAAGCAATTACCGAAGGGACAAATTTAATGGATGAATAAATAATTTAAAATCTTTTTAATTAATTTTAATACTTTAAAATTAATTGGTAAAAAAAAAATATTTATTTAAGGACTAAATTGAGCGTTTTTTCTAAAATATTACTAAATTTTTTTGCCTAACTTTTATTGTTAGTTTCTAATTTGTGTAATCTCATGAATATCTGTATTTTTGTGCTGGATGCTTTTGTCAAAAAATTACTTTATATGATGATACTTGTGGTTGATGTTTGATTCTTTTTTGCCAACAGAAGTAAGCTAGTAACGACTTTTTTGCCAACAGAAGTAAGCTTGTAATTAACAAGGAAGGATCAAATACATGTGACTTATATTTTACAATTGCAGACATAATTGATAAAATAAAAGTGAACCTAAAGATTGTTAACAAATGTGTAGTGTAGATGGTGAAGAAAAAAAAAAGATTACTTACTAAAATATAGTACTCGACTCACGATTATAGATTTTCTTTTCTTAATTTCTGTTTTTGACCTGTAAAATTTTAAAATTTCAAATATTTTTGGCAGACGTAAAAATTAACTTTTAAATAAGGTAATGTTTCTTAAAAAGGTATTTGTTAAAAAATAAAATATTTATATTAAAAACAATAAATTTTATATTTAATAAAAAACACAATTTTTAATACACTTTTATTTAAATATTTTTATTTTTATTTTCTTAATAAGAATTTTTATTTTCGAAATACGATGATGATATAATAGATAATATGCTGACATGGTCTGCTTAGACAACCAAGAGTTTTTTATTTAAATATCTTAATTTTATTTTTTTTATTATTGAATTATCCTACTTTTTGAAAAAAAAAATTATATAAATGAATTACTTTTTTAACCAAATAGGAAGTAGCTTCTTCTGAAAGCGACAAAGCGAAAGAATTTTTTTTCAATTTTAATAGAATGTCGTTTTTACGTGGAACAACATGCAATTAGACCTTTATTTATTTTTTATTTTAACATTTATTATTAATTATTTAATAAATTAAAATTAATTAAATTATTTAAATAATAAAAATACTAATAATAAATTAAAATCAAATATATTAATAAATTATAAATAAATTTTATATTTTAATTATTATTATAATAAATAATTATTATAATTATATTTAAAAATATTAAATTATATTATAAATTTCAAAAAAATACATCAATATAAAAAAAAACATCAAAATTTAAACAAATAATAATAATTAAATAAAAAAATTATATTAATAACATGAAAATGAAACGAAATACATTAAATTAACGATAAAAATACATCACATTTGAGGGGAAAAAAACATCAAATTTATATCAATGATGTTCACCTAAATGACTTCGAGTCTCATATATATGATGTCGTCGAACTCGTCTAGTTTTCTGAAGGTTCTTCCAATTCATCTTGATTTTGATCATTTTTCTCCATGTAAGTTGTAGGTGGATTATAACTACTGCCACCTGCTTCCATAAAATTTTGAGACCGAGAATTATACATTGAACCAAACACAACATAAGCCGACTCAGGAGTTGTGCATTGAGTTCCAAATAAATTATAAAAAAACCCATGTTCTAGCATAAACATATATGTCTTATTATAACAAGTGGTGCGATCGTGGGATATATCAAGTTAAACATATGTCTTGCTCACATGTTATCGGAACATGTTCTAACATAAAATATAATTATTGGAATCTTATATCTTATAACGAAGGATATTGGCCACAATATGAAGGTCTTAAGGTGTGTCACAATCCACTAATGCGGAAAGTCAAAAAATATCACCCAAAGAGCAAACGCATAAAGGGTACCAAGAAAATGCAGATTATGTCGGGTCTGTGGTCATACTAGAAATCATTATTTAAACGCTGCTGACACATCTACTCAAATTTGATGTATTTTTTTTTTCGATTTTAATGTATTTTTTTCTTCAATTTTAATGTATTTTCTTTAAAATTTATAATATAATTTAATTATTTTAATTATAATTATAATAATTATTTATTATAATTATAATAATTATTTATTATAATAATAATAATTAAAATATAAAATTAATTTATAATTTATTAATGTATTTTATTTTAATTTATTGTTAATATTTTTACTATTTAAATAATTTAAATAATTAATAACAAATATTAAAATGAAAAAAAAAAGTCTATTCTTCACCAGGAAAGCGACCTTTTATTAATTTATTAAATAATTAATAACAAATGTTAAAATGAAAAAGTCTATCCCTAGCGACCTTAAAGTTGAAAAAAAAATTATTCACCTGATTAAAATGTAAAGCATTCACGTAATTTTTTTTTAAAATAAGACAATTCAATATTTAAAAAAAAAAATTTGAGATATTTAAATAAAAAACTCGACAATTTAAATGAATTATGAAAAATAATCAATTTTATTTTATTGTTGTGTTTACAAAATTGTCAAAAGTGGGATATGACTAGTTTTTCATGTTGCTATGCTCTAAAATTGTTGCTCTAGAACATATTGTTTCATCATATCATACATACACAAACTTATTTGTTATATTTTACTTCATGAGAGAAATACTAACAGATTGGTACGTCATGTTTTTCTATCAAAAGGAGTTTATTAGGAGTTGTTAATTTACTTTCCAATATTTAACCAAAATATATAAAAAATACTAATAAATTGGTACTTCCAATAAAATTATTAATTCTATTTTTTTTTACCGAATTGACGGTTTATACTACTAAATTTCAAAATCTGAGAAAAAAGCCAACAAATTTAAGTGGTTGGAAGAACATCCTTTCATTGAAGAGCAAAGCCAAAATGATAGTGCATCAAAACAATTATTTTGACCTAAATCAACTAGAAAAAAAGTCAAACAACTAGAAAAGCTTAGGGTATGTGCACTTTGTGGGGGAAAAAATTGTTGATTTTATTTTCTAAAATATGTATTTATTTCAAAAATGGATCTAGAAACCTATTATATTGGGGTCAAAAAAATTTGGTTTGAGTTATAGAAATATTTTCTTTCACTTTTTATAATATTGTGAGTGTAACTTTAAAAATTAATTCATTGGAAATTGTGAATAATATAATATTTATTATTGATCCAAGAAAAAGACATAAATTAATAGGAGCAAGTTAGTAAAAGAAATAATCAATACAACTGAATTTTTAAAAAAGAACTTATGAAAAGTGACATAAAGTTTTTTAAAAGAGTAAAATCAATGCATCTTTTAAAAGATACATCTTTTAATGTATAAATTTTAAAATAATTAAAATGTATTTTTTTTTTTTTGTTTAAATAGCGTCCGAATTCTTAAGATCACAAAAAAAAAAATTGCATAAAGTTCCCACAATGATTTGCATATTAAATTGCAAACTATATAAGATATAATGCATAAATCATAAAGTAAAGTGAAAATTGTCATTATTCGTAAACGTCTTTAGACTAGTGTCTCTTTCATTTTATAGTTGAACTTGGATCTTACAAATCCAATTTGTAAAGTAGAAGACTCTTATCTTTTACTTTTTTCAAAGTGACTCTTATATTTTCTCAATGCATCTTTTATTGTAAATTTCTAATACAAATTATTAAAAATAGTACAAAAATACAATGCACTAGTATATATATTAAATAGATAAATATCATTATTATTGTAATTGACCAAACATATTACTTTATTTTCTCTTTAGAATATATATATTATGTATCTATTTAGAATGTAGTGAGTTTAACAAAATCAAAATGGCTTGTGATTTTCCAAAAGTACTAAGTGTAAGTTTTGTCAAAATCACGATAGACACACAATAATTCAGTGAAACTCCCTATCAATCCAAACACGCACTCAAATGACTTGGATCTAGTTATAGAGCCTTGAAGCTGCACCCTTATCCAAGAACCATTTAATCTCTCCCTCAGGTGAAACCTTTTGAATAGGAAGATAATTATCAGCATTAGGAGGTTTCTCAAGTGCAGAGTAAACAACATCAGCTTTACCAGCACCAGTGACAACCATAGCAATATTTGAAGAAGCATTAATCACTGGCAATGTAAAAGTGATTCTCTCAGGAGGTGGTTTAGGTGCATTTTTAAGATAAGTAACCCATTTATTATTCTCATTTGTTGCAGGGTACCCTGGAAACAGAGAAGCTACATGTCCATCAGGTCCCATATCTAATAACATAAGATCAAATTTTGGGAATCCTGTGAGAGATGATGTTGATATCACACTGCTTGTCACTAAACGTCTCACTGTTGTTTCATAAACATCTGCTGCTCCATCTGCTGGTAAGGCATCGTCAATCGTGTTCACATTTAGTGGGGGGATTGGTACCTTTCAAATTCAACAAATTAAGTGGATTATTTTTTGTTTTTAAGCTGATAAAATGATATAGAAATTAACATACAATTGCGAGATCTCGGGTTCGACACACACAGTATAGGATATCTAGTCTAACAATGTAACATTTGCCTATTAAGTCGGACTTTATTATACAATATGAATTAATATGGTAGTAATATTTAATGTGGAAAATGTTGTACATAATTTTATGTTTTATTATAGTTTAATAATTAATTGAACAAAGTCAAAGTAAAAAATTTATGACTTTAATAAGGATACAATGAGTCATGTCAAAAAAGTGTTATTAGGTTTATATATAAGTTTGAGTAATCTTTCCTAAATAGATTTGTAAAATGGAGAGTGTTTTTCTTTATAATTTTTTAAAATTTTATTGGGTTTCATGAGTGGTTTAAATAAATAGTCTTTTTTTATGATAAAGAAATAAAATTATAAAAGAAAATAAAACTAATCTTACAACGAGCCACCCCTATGGCTTCAACAATCTAATATGACTCAAATGTGAGGGACAACTTTGTTAAATCTTTAAAAATCATCAAAGGAATCACTATATTTTCCTAATGAGTCTGCACACTCATTAACTTTTCTAAGCATGTAAATAAAATGTTAATATTATATTAAATTTTGTTATACTTAGTATAACTGATATAAAATCGATCGATATAAGGTGAGAAGTGCATCTCTTACTAAACTCTTTTAAACTTTATCTATTTTGAATGAGTTAATATCATCACCATTTTTTCTATTGTTAAAGTTTTTAGTGAATAGATGCATATGTCTCATTTATATTGTATAATTCAACTTTTATACACTTAAAACATTAGTAATGGAGCTTTCAAAAAAATTTAGAAATGAAGAGGGTCACTAGTTCATTTGTAATGTGGTATCATATCCTAAAATAAAATCTTGTCTAATAATATCTACACATGTCTATATTACGAAATATGATTAAATGCTTGTACAAATTTTTTATGATGTGAATGGATAGTAATTAAACTAAGTTTGGCCAAAGAAATATCCAAGTGTGACATAATATATAATGTTATGTATACCCTAGAGATGAATCCATCATAAGCAAGTTTGTAATTGCTATCTACGTGAGTCTTTGGCACCACTCTCTCATCTACCAAAAATATATGCCACTTAGACCAATCGATAGTGTCACAATATGGAGGTTCCACCAGCTTCCTGAAATTGTAACATAAAAAAATCATTGTCAAAATTTTCCACATATAATTAACTTTGCAAAGCTTCATGCTCTTACTTTATATGTGATCATCATTAGTAACAACCATTTTATTTTTCAACTATAAAAGGAAAAATTCTATTTGTTTCCTTAATTCAATTAATATGCAAGAGCAAATATTTGGATTTTTATAATCATACAGTTGTCAGACGAAAATCAGACAATTCTTATTTTGAAGTGAATTTTAAAATTAATTTAGCGGAATCAAAATATAAGTCATCTTAAATTTCATTCAATGGTTGAAATTTATGGACTAAGTGTTTTGCATAAGCCCGAGAAAATTGAGTTCAAGAATAAGATTATTGGATAAAGAAAAAATTATACCTAAGATATTTGACAGGTCCAGGAGACAAAACGACAGTGAAACACCCTTTTTCTTTAATGTACTTATTGGAAAGGTCAGCAACATGTTTGGCCAATGACACAGCAAGATGCTCTTTACTTAGCACCTCCACATTCTTGTTGTTATTTATTGATGCCTTCACTAAGCCACCAACATGAATTCTCCTAGGTTTCAATTGAATAGGAGAAGGCACATTGTTCCTTAGAGGGTGATAGAGGTTTTTTAGTCCTACTTGGGGTGACAACAATGACATAGTTGAGGATTGTGTGTGTGACTTGTGTTTGGAATGCAAGATGCTTTGGGGAGTGCATGAAAGGGAGAGAAATGTGGAAGTGGCCATTGATTAATTTAAAACACTATGAGCTGAATGAGTATTTGAATGGAACTTGCATTATACTTGGTCATTAGCCACCTTATTTATGTTAAATTTCTTATATTCTTTTATAACTATAGGAAGCAAGGTATGGATCCTTATGTAAGTTCTAGAAGCAATCACGTACAAAATCTTTCAAATGGATTTGTTAAGGAACAACCTTTATATAGAAGCTGTTGGCTTTGTTTAATTTATTTTTAGAGTTTAATTTTTATGCACCAGTATAAAAAAATCTACGGTTCGTTATAATCGATAGTCATTTTATTATTTTAGTAGTGGTTAAAACAAAAATTAAATATTTTTATTAGTTCGATGGTTGTAATTAATTAACAATATAAAATATATTTATATTATCGTTACATATATATATATTAAATTCTTATTTTTTGAAGGTAAATTCATATAAAACTAACACTTATTTTACTAATAGACTTTAAACATGCAAAAATATTTAATGTTGATATGATAGATGGGAATTCTGGATACAAATTAATATATAATTTTGTGTTATCTAAAATTGATAATGTATTGATATGTCTACGAAAATAGTACACACCGACAAAACTATGTATTAATTTGTCTCAAGAAAGTTGTTAAGGTACCCTCGTGATTTGTTCCCCCAATTTTCTTTGTGCTTTTAATTATTTGTCTTTAATTATCTGCTATTTGTTTATTTGGTGACAGTAATAATTAAATTATTATTATTAGTCTAAATAATTTTAATTAATTTAATACTTATTAATTAATTCTTAGAGATACAAGAATCTATTATACTATTTCTGCGATAGACTACACTTAGTTCTAAGTATATTACTAATACAACAAGCTCATGGTGCCATTGTCAAAGATTAATTTAACATTATTAAACGGGATTTTTTTGTTACTTTAGAGATTTTTTTTCTTGTTTTAGTTTAATTTAAATTATTGAAAACACCAAAATTATGATTGTTCAGCTTGTCTTTAGTTTTTATTATTTTTATTCTATTTTAATTTATGCTATTAAAAAAATTACTGTTCATTTATTTTTCTTTTCTTTCATATTATTATTTAAATTTTATTTTTACCCTAACTTATTTTATTAAAAAACAATAAAAAAATTGTTCCTTTAATTTAGTTGTTATTAGTTTTATTAAATGTTTTTTTACTTGTGCATGTTCATTCGCTCCTCTGAGTCTTTTATTGTTGATCATTTGTAGAAAAAAAAATATGGCTGAGAGAAAAGCTATAAGAGATTATATCATGGGCAACTAAGAATAAATTGTTTTGACAAAATTTCTCTGAAATGGTTTTAATGACATCAAAATTATTTAAAAGATTATGATTGTGGTTAATGACTAATGTGTGCTCTTGAGTGAATTCATATTAGAAAACAGGTTACTCGTCATTAAGATAAAAAGGAGAAAAATCTGACTCAATCCATCAAATTTTCAAAATTTGAGAATAGACAGACAAGATGATGAACCCTTAACAGGATGAACTTTCAGAGATGCAAAATATTCAACATCACTGAAACAATGATTTCTTGTCATAAAGAGAAGATAAATCAATGTCAAATAATGAAAGAAAAAGCAATTTAAAAGAAGATGTCAAAGGTCAGAGTTTATATGACAAGGATGGACTCTAAGAGGATGGACCTCTAGCTCACTTCATCCTCACATGTTGAAAATGACCCAATACATCAACGTACAAAAAGACTGTAGCTAACAAGACAAAAATATAGTCTTACATATCTTGAAGAATGAAAAAAGAAAAGGACAGCTCATGTCCGAAAATCTAGGAGGATTGAACCTCCTATACGAGGATGGACTGAAACAGTCCAAAGGACAACTAGATGACATTTATGTAATTAAGATTAATGACATTGGACTTTTGATTAAGTCTCCAACGGTCAAAAAGTGTTTTGACACGTGGATAGAGCATCACAAAAGCTCTATAAAAGGAAGGGAGCTCTTCATCATCAAACACACAACAACATTGCATAAAAAGAACAATTATAAAAGCTATCAAGAGCATTTTCATCCTCTCTTTATAAAGTTGTGTGTGTCATCTTCTATATTCTCTCTTTTATTTATTCAGCTCATATTTAAAGTCTTAAATTTCCATCATCTGGTTCTCGTCCTCTCAGAGAGAATATTGATTTAAACACTTGAGAAATTTTTTAAACAATAATATCTTTATTCAACTCCCTTTTAGTGATATGTTAGCTACATCATAAATCACACCTAAGAGAAAAATACTTTGTGAATATATATATTATAGGCTGAATTTGTAACTTTCAAAAGACACTGAAAGACATTTATTCCTCTCCCTTGTCAATATTGTAACTTGATAGGATATGATAGTCAAGACTATCCAACACAAGACTATATGGTTATCGTCATAAAAAAAAATCACTTTTGAGGATAATCTAACATTTATTCCTCCCCCTTGTCATACTAAATCACTTTTGAGGAGAATCTAACACAAGACTCTATGATTATCGTCATAAAAAAATCAAGAGACCCCAATTATTTTGAGAAATATTATATTAACCATCGGTGATGCTATAGTAAATGTGGTAATGGGGAAGGTGACTTAATGTTGTAAGAAAAAAGAGGTTTTTAATGTTTTAAATTCCTTTTAAAATTTCTCTCATATTATTTCTTTATATTTTGATAATGTGGTTGTTACTAAAGATTTTAGTAACTACTAGATGTAAGACCCTTTTAAAATTTCTTTCATATTATTTCTTTATATTTTGATAATGTGGTTGTTACTAAAGATTTTAGTAACTACAAGATGTAAGACCCTTTGAAAATATCTTATCTTGCATGATCGTAGTATAGTGGTGGGTGGAGATAAAATTAGAATTTCACCATCTTTCGAAACTCATTCATCACATAGAAAAAGAAAGAAAAATGTGAACTATGTGGTTAAGAGGTTAAGAAAAGGTAGTGCCTTAAAGGTGAAATATGTCCTTGGAGAGTCGCATGAGTGATTCTTAGGCTTTCGTCATGCTCGTAGCATTAAACAAGGGATTCGTAGGAGGCCACCTACATTATTAAATTTTTATTTAATTCTAGTTCAAATTTACTATTTTTGTATGTTTAATTCTTTTTAGAAAATAAAATGTCTAACTAGAAGCGCTTTAAGGAAAATTACTTTTACTTTCTCTCATTTACTTATTTATTGTGTCTATTTAAATATTTTACATTGAGAACCATGTTTTATGATGACATCTTTGCTTGCTTGTTTTATTTGAATTATGTGTTTGAAATTTATCATATAATATCACTATTGTGTTTGATTTTTTAGCAAGGTCTAGTGATTAACATGATAAAATAGATAAGTCTAATTTGAAGTAAACTAAATTATTAACATAGGACAACTGAAAAATAAAAACTTCGTGAAGTTTGAAAATTACTTGCACTAATAGTCAAACCATAGGAAGAATGGTATCAAAAGAAACAAAAAAATTGCACGACTAAAAGGGATTGAATTGTCTAATTAAATAAATAAAAAAATATCTCTAGTACTTGAGAAAAAATAAATCTCTATGTTCTATGATAAGGGTAAATTTTTTTGAATAAGAATGATTAAATAGATTGATTGAATAAAGTTTCAAGACATTAAATACTTAGAAGCAACAAAGTTAATCACACACTTTGAAATCTGAGAATTAATTTTATTTAGTTGACATAATGTAGAAGATGCTTGATTCAGTCTTAATATTTCAAAATGATATTTGCTCAATATTAACGTCACGTGGGATTAAGAAAAGGAAATATAATTTTTATCTTCATCATGCGCCATAAAGCAAATTTAGATATAAAAATTAAATGAGAGTTGAGAGATCAAAAGTGGAGAATATAATATTACAAGAGTGTAATATAAACTTTTATTTTTACATAGACTATAATATGATTCACCCTATATTGTATGATTAAATTTTTTGTGTTTAAGTTAAATAAGTTTTCAATTCCTATAATTTTTTTTTAATTGTGTAAAAAAAATCACATTTTTTAGTCCATATAAAGTTATTTTAGTCTTTGTTGAAATAAAATATTCTTTAGCTTTTAAATTTTTTAATTATTTTTTACAATCATGTATAGATCCTTATTAAAAATTCATCGACACAAATTTAAATATTTTTTACTTGAGATGAATTAATTATAAAAATTTTAAATGTCTATGTTTAAGATAAAAGTACTTCAAATGTTGACTTAGAAAATGAATTTTCAACTCATTTTTTTGTTGAGAAACTTTTTATAATGTTGTAAACATGTATGCAAACAAATCATTCAAAAATATATGTTGATATCCTAACAAAGGATTAAAATAAGTAAATCATCAAATTGCCCACATAAATTGTATGGTTAAACATTTACCACTTGAAATTTGAAAATAGACAAATAACACCTCGAAATTAAAATATGTTGTACAATATAGTCCTATGTCAGTTTGTTTCATTAATGAAAGTGACGTGTATGTTAACTACTTACACGATGAGCCTAGTTGTTAGTCAACTTATTGTCACCTTAAAAATGGGCTAATTTGACCGATTTAGGAAATACATAAGGATAATTTATCGGATTGTAAAAATGAAATTGAAACCCAATTTAAAAAAAAAATTGAAACTATGTCATCATTGCAAGAATAACATATCCATCTATATAATTCATTATTGTTTTTCTTCCATGATTTCATATATTCTTATTTCAATAAATTTTATTTATATAATTCATTCTTCTTCTCATTTCATAGTTTTTAAATAATAGAAAATGAAAGAATCAAAAACTATTATTTTTCTTCCTATATGGATGAAAGTTTAAATTCGATCATTCTCAAATGTCATTGTAAAGTCAAAAACCACTTATTTTTCTTCCTCTATTTTTCTCTCATTTTTTCTACTATAATCTCAAAGTTTACTCACTGATCTCTCCAATTTCTTTAATTTTCTCCCCCAAACTGAGGCACAAGAGAGACAAAACCAAATTGAAATACTATTTTCACAATCTAGACTCACTCATGAAGATTAAGTGTTGTCTCAAGAGGTACATGTCCAAGGAGATGCATCGAAACTAGAAAGAATGAATGATAACTCAATGATTATATTACACATTTTTAATATGATTGTTGTGACTAAATTGCTAGTAAGTGAACAATTTTAGGTACTTATTTGTGTACATTGATTTTGATTTTTATAGGTTAAAACATGTGGATTTAGAGCATCAGTTATATACATTCATCAGAGGATCTACACTACCATTCATTAGGAGACCTACACCAGCACTCATGAATGCACCACCACCTCCATCCATTAGAGCATCACCACCCATGACATGTTTAACTCTTGGACCACCACCTATGAGAGTGTCATTTCCTAAGTCTACTTTAAGAATAAATGAACCATATTTAATGTATTCCTTGTATAATTCAAGGATTCAATTTCTAAATCAAAGGTAGTAAACATTTGAAGAATAAAGCAGTTGAAAAATAAAATATTTTGAATATTGTTTGTTGTCTTAGTGATGTTTTGCTATATTTTTGACGATGTAATTGACATTTATTACTTATTAATATTTCTTTTGAAATCATTTAGATGATGTACTTGACATTTATTTATGGTGAGGTATATTTTATATAATGTGAATGACACTTATTACTTATTAATTGACACTTATTTAGAGTTAAATGAGCTTCATTAATGCATTTTAGTATTTAGTTTATTTTAAAAAAGAATGTCTTGAGACTAATTAATTGTAATTTAACCATTTCGTGGACTTATTTTCTTTAAGTTATAAATTTCAAATCTCAAATTAAATGCTTTATATTTTTCTTAGATAAACACATTCAAAATGATATATCTCATAGCAATAGGTTCAAAATACAAAATATAAATATTATTGTCAAAATATTCAATGACACAACTTTGTTTGTCAACCTAGTCTTCGACACCTCTTCACTTCCATGGTCCTTAAATAATGAGACTAGTTTGTCCATCATTCTTACTTTTCAAACATCATAAACTTCATTGTTCTTAGTTGATGATTTTTTCATCAAATTGTCAACCATGTCCAATAGCTTTGTCTTCCACGCATCTTGGTCTACTTCACCATTAAGAGAACCTAGTTTCTTAGCTTCATCAACCCATATAAAGAAATTGCAGTTATATCTCAGTCGAAAAATATTAGAAAAATTGGAGAAGGGGCATGAAAAGAATTATCTTTCAAAGTTCTTTTTAGTTGCAATAACTCTAACAACAACATTTGTTTCACAATGACATTTGAGAATCACATAGTTTAAGTTTCTATTCATGGAGGAAGAAGAATAAGTGGTTTTGAATTCTTTTATTTTCTGTGATTGGAACACCATGAAAGAGAACGAAGAATGAATTATATAAATGAATACTCTTGAAAGAAGAATATATGAAAGAAAAACAAGAATAAATTATATAAAAGGAGATTTTATTGTTGCAATAATGACAAATATTAGTTTTTTAAAAAATAATGAGTTTCAATTTCGTTTTCAAAATCAAGTAAATTAGTGTCTCTTATTCTCCAAAATCAGACAAATTAGTTTATATAATGAATTGGCTAAAAGTTGAACTCATCACGTAAGCCATTAACATTCACGTCAACCTCATTACTGGAACAAACTAAATAATGGACTGATGTACTTCAATTGCAGGATATTATTTACTTATTTTCAAATTTTAAAATAAATGCCCGATCTCAACCGTTTCCTAGGACAATTTGGTAATTTATTACATAACAATTTTGTAGAAATTAAAAAAAAAATTAAAAAACTAAAAAGAAAATTTCAAAATTTTATAAGAATTAAAAACTTATTTAATTATTTGAATTTTAAAAGAAAATTCATAAAAAAAGGAAACGCTTTCAAATTAAATAAAAAATCACCTTAGCCTCAAATTACCATGATTTGTTTTCAGAACCACCCGAAACATGCCTTAGATATGAATTTCAATATATGGATGTGTTTTTTTCAAACCACCAAAACAACTTTGTTTGGACAATCCTATCAAATTTCGATTTTCTTTTTCTGATCGCACAACGTTGACCCTCACAAAATTTAATTTTAGGGACAATCACCTTCACAAATTATTTGTTAGTCCACGAATAAATATTTATAATAAAAAAATAAATAAAAAAAACTTGCACACAACTCCTCCGAGATCTTTATGTTACTGCATTGATATTTTCATTAATTCTAAATATTTTCAACTAATAATAAAATTGTTTTTGGAAGAATAGTATTGTGTAGATTTATCGTATTTTTGTTTGGGATTTATTTTTAAATTATTTGACTTTTTTACTTAGTGAAATATCACTTAGTCCATAACCTGAGGAGACATCATATATATTTTCCTAATAGTTGACTTTGACAACAAACCACAACTTTATTTATTTATGCAATCAAATAAAATATATAATATCAAAAGTCAATCTTTTTTCGTTAGAAAAATTGAAATATTAGATTCCTTTATAAATTGGAGATTATGTATCTTGGAATTTAAATTGGAAAGAATTTCAGGTTTATATGATTTGCAAATTAAATTTGTATAATTGAAATTCGTAGTATGATTTTTGTCTTTTGGACTTAATATTTTTTGTCTTAGTGCTCTTATTTATAGAATAAATTTCTTATCATACAGAAACTATAGAGTTGTAAATTGGTGAATTGATTTTGATAGAATAAATTTCTTATCGTACAGAAACTATAGAGTTGAAAAAAGAAAAGTAATTTATGGAATGCCATTGCAATAACAATATGAATAGTGAATTAAAAGAGAAAGAAATTCCTTCTTGTTGTTTGAAGGCTAAGATTTCAGCAGCTGAACTTGAATCAAAGTGTCATTCTACTGTTGTATCTGGATGGTTCTCAGAATCTCAGACTCTCTCTGGTCATCATCTTGCTATTTTTTTCTTTTTTTTTTTGCATTCTTAATTTTATGCATCACACCTTCACTTATGTTGAAGTGCTTATTATAATTGTGTAAAACCTTATGGTCTTTATCTGTGTTTTAGAAAATATTGTCACTTATTTTTTTTTTTTTTCTATTTTTTTTGTTCTCTCCATCATAGGTAAAGCTATTTATTTCAACAATCCAATGTGGCCAGGTTTGTCCAATTCCATAATATATAGTATTTTCTAATGTGACTATTGAGTTGTTGTAGTGAATGTTGAATGGGAATATGAAATCCAAGTATGAGATTGAATTGTTTGGTTAAGGAGGGTGAACTATATGTTTGTTTGATATAAAGCTTTTTTTTTAGCAACAATTTGATATTAAGCCTAAATTTGCTTGTTTTTGTATAAAACATTTTCCTAAATTAGACATTTAATCCTTTAAGTTAGTTTTTAGATTTTTAATTTATAAATATTTGATAAATCCTTAAGTTATAAATTGAACAAACTTGGAGTTACGAGATGTTAAATGCATTAATTACAATTTGGACCTTTTTTTTTTTCTTTCCTGTTTTACAATTATTTATAGAAAAATTGATTTACAATCATGCTCATATTTTGTGTATTGTTATGCTGATGGTTTTGGTTTCTATGATTAGGAGAAGCCCATTCAATCAAAGTAGAAAACGTATTGTTCAAGGAAAAATCTTTGTTCCAAGAGGTTTTGGTTTTTGAGGTTAGACATCTTCCTCTTACATGGTATTCAAGATTATTTTCTTCCTATAATATAATTAATCAACACCAAATTTTTTTGGTTTTGCAGTCATTAACATATGGAAAAGTGCTTGTTCTTGATGGGATTGTTCAGTTGACTGAGAAAGATGAATGTGCTTACCAAGAGATGATAACTCATCTTCCTCTTTGTTCAATTCAGTCCCCAAAAACAGTTGAGTTATTTTTGTTTTATCTTATCATCATGGCAGAGTTAGATTCCCTACAGTCACTAGTATCCATTTCAAATTTAAATGTGATTTTCATAGCTTTAAATATTGGATTTTGAATGTGGACAATTATAGTTGATGCAGCCGTAAATGCGGTTTAGAACAGGTGACTTCAAAAGTCTTTGCGTCGTAGATGCAATTGTGGTTGTTGACTGCAATTTACATTATAAATTTTAAATGAAGTCCAATTTGTTTAATTATTATTATTTAATATTATTGTTGTTGTTGTGGAGCATATGTTGTTTATAATTGCACATATTGATTTTTTTATTCTGTTTTATACATATGCTAAATGATTATAATGTTGTTGATTTAGGTTTTAGTTGTTGGTGGTGGAGATGGTGGAGTTCTGAGGGAAATATGCCGCCACAGTTCTGTTACTCATGTTGATATTTGTGAGATAGATCAAATGGTTATTGATGTAAGTTATGGAAGAAAAAAAAATTAATTCATCAATCATATAATTGATTTTTAATAAAAGTAAAAAACTCGTTACCATTGAAATCATTGATTAGGTTTCTAAGAAGTATTTTCCAGAGTTAGCTATAGGATTTGAGGATCCTAGAGTGCATCTGCATGTTGGTGATGGTATCTATTTCTAATTATATACTGTTCTCAATTTTTGATTTTTCAATTCTATTACTTATATTATAAACATCTGAATTAATGTTCTTTCTTTTAACCAAATTTGTGAAGCTATTGAATTTTTGAAACTAACTCCTGAAGGAAAGTATGATGCAGTAATTGTCGATTCCTCTGATCCAGTGGGTATGTCATTTCATTATTAATATTTTTTATTCCTTGTGTATGTTGCCTAATACTATTAGATTTTTGGACTATTATTTACTATGAATTATATTTTTTATTTTTTATTAAAAGTTTATGGTAACACATTTAGTTTGTTATTTGGATGAATGATTGGTTCTCTACATTATGCGCAATTTTGTTTTGGATTTCATTAAGGTTTACTCATCCTTTTTATTTTTGTTAAATTTCATGTCTATTTCATCAGATAAAAGGAAAAATTAAACCCAGAAGTGTCAAATAGGGCTATAGGGGCGCTATAGGGTATCAGAATTTGAAAAATTGCTATTGTTGTGTGATACATTATTTAGTAGTTCAAAGAGTTGTTAAATAACTGTTATAACTATACTATAACACTGTAAACTGTTATTTTTTGCGATCAATAACAAAGAAAATTAAAATAATATTTTAAAAAGTTGGAGGATCAAAATGAGTGAGAATCTTCCTTCATCTGCTTGTTGATTTAATCAGCCACTTACAGAATCTGTTATTATCTGTTTGGTTGTTTAGGTCCTGCTCAGGAACTTGTAGAGAAACCATTTTTTGTGACAATAGCAAAATCATTAAGGGCTGGTGGAGTGCTATGTAATATGGCTGAAAGTATGTGGCTTCATACTCACCTTATTCAAGATTTGATCTCCATTTGTCAACAAACATTTGCTTCTGTACGTTATGCATGGACAACTGTTCCAACATATCCAAGGTAAGTTAGTTACCCTTTTCAATTTGATTATAAGTCTTTTTAATTGTTCATTCTGCTCATGTTATGTAATCTTTGAGATATTTACTATTTTCAATTCACTAATTTGCTAGTGTCGGTTCTACCTCTTTTTGCCTTTTGTCATATTGTTAATCTTGGTTCTCAAGCAATTTTTAAAATGTCAAATGGAATTGGACGGTTTAATCGGTTGAACCATAAATCGATACTGTCTCTGATTCGATTATTTAAGCGACTCAATTGTAATTTTGATATCATTTGAACTATTTAAAGCAGTTGAACCATAACCAGAAGGTCCGTAAATTCATGTCCAATTTGATTTTTAATACATTGTTTTCACTTTTCAAGGTTAGCATTTTATGTTCTTGAGACAATTTCTGTAAAATTATTAAATTATTGTTGAGATTAAAGACTCCACCAAATAGCTTAAAATTTTAGGAGTTAGTATTTTATATGGTATTAGAGTTTGAATAGGTCCTATAAAGTTGTGCTGTAAAATTAGCAATTTTTTGTCTTCTTCAAGAGACATTTTTTTACATTTTGTTCTCAATAATAAATTAAGCTATTTTTGTATATGGTATTATGTTCTCTTCTTGTTTGGCATGCAGTGGTCTGATAGGCTTTATCCTATGCTCAAAAGAGGGACCACATGTTGATTTTGTTAACCCCATCAATCCTATTGAAAAAGTTGAAGGCGCTTCTGAGCACATAAGAGAACTTAGGTTCTATAATTCAGAGGTTAGTAAGTAAATATATGGTCCACAGATATGTAATGCTTCTACAAATTTATTTTCAAAAGTCATTTGAGTAATTTGTTAAAGAATCAATAACAAAATTATGACTTATGTTGAACCAATTAGTAAGACATGAATTTGCTCCCTATATCGCAGCAATTGTTGAAACAAAATTAGACAGTTCAGATTTTAAACTCATTATTTTAAATTTAAAAAAAAATCAAAATCTTTTTGTATTATGAACCGTTCGATTTTGATCCTTCGATGTACTGGTTTCATGAATATAGAGTACCTTTGTTGATAATTTTACTTGCTGGAGAGACTCTTATCAGCATAGCAATTCAAGTTACAATATCTTGAATTTAAGGATTTGAATATCCTCTCCAATAATAAAATTTTATTTCCTTTCCAAATAAATAAAAGAAAGTAATGTCTTGTGTTTCTTTTTGCAGATGCACAAAGCTGCATTTGCTTTGCCAGCATTTTTGAAGAGGGAGGTGAGATCGCTCTGTGACACTGCATCTGCAACACATTGCAATGGATGCTAATTTGCATTAATTTTTAGGCCCTCAATTCTCTGTATCGGAAAAAAATTAGAACTAGGGGTGATTGCTGTCTAAACCAGATCCTATATGAATATAATTTGGTCACTTTGTTGCTTTTGTTTTTTTATTCTACAACTTTCTAGTTATATTAACGATAACCAATAGCACATTTTTTAGGGTTTCTATCAAATTAAAAAGATTAATCAAATTTGGTTTTAATTTTGTATACTCAACGAGAATCATCGCCCAACAAGTGGGCACTGCCTCTTGTAAACCGCCGCTAACTCACACCGGAGTTGGACTCACCAAAGTTGTGGAAGTACCACTTGAAGATGTCTAGGCTCATAATAACTCCAAGCATTCAAGAAAAAATGAACAGAATGCACAGTTTAACCTGAAAATCATTTAATAACAATAACATATGTATATTTTAATATTTACATAAAAGCTTAACTCAAAAAATAATATGGACATCATATTCTACCAAAATATCATTGCATGTTCAACTTTCCTAAATTATAAATCAGGCATATCCAACAAGATTATCAATATACTATTGATCTTCAGCAGTAAAATCAGGCTCCGCAGGCTTCTGAAGTAGCATAGGGGGTATCGATCTCTCCGCCACCCTTATCTTCCTTGCAGTGCCACTACGCCGCAATAATCTGAGTGCATTGGCTGCAAACCTTGAAGCATATATTGTGGCACCTAAACTTGTTGAGCTACCACCAGCCTTTGCCAATGCATCTTTTAGTCGGTTCTCCTCTTCGACAAGAGACTCTTCAAGCTTCTTCTTGCTGTAGCGCCTCCATGCAGCTTGTATGAAACACGCTGCCCATGTTCGCCATTGTTGCGAGTAGAATCTGAAAGTGTGGCGCAGCTGCTTGCTGTGTAGGCGCCGGAACTGAGAAGCCACAAACTTCAGATCGTCAGCTTTTAGCGCAAAGGCTTCAACTTCTACAATGGTTTGGACCGTCCTAGTGGAGATGGGAAGGTTGGATGAGGAATGAGGATCTAAGGCCCATGTGAGAAGCTCCTCTCCACAAAAGTCGCCGGCTTTTAAGTACTCGGAGTTGAAGAAGCCGGTTCTTCCACCATTAGTTGTCATGGTCAATAGCTTGCCTCGCATTATGAAAAGCATCTCATCAACAGGATCTCCTTCCCGGACGACGTAGCTTTGTTCTGTGTAAAGTACTGGCTTGAGACGGTCACACATTGCATCCAAGAGTTGTTCATCCATTTTTTCAAACATTGGCACCTAAAGTTCATATACAGAGAAAAACATATGGTTATTATTAAAAATGTCAAAATAAAAAGCCAACTATATAGTCTTTGATCTTCCAATAGCAATGATATTTTGTTTTCATTTCAAGGGTTGTCATTAAAAGCCATAAGATTTGTCCGGTAAACTGATGGTTAAAAAAATTGGAGAAACTTACTCTCATTAGCAAATCCAAGCAAAGGTGACGCTTAATGTCCCTTCTTAAATCTTTGGGAAGATCATGAATCAAACTGTCTTCATCTACACCTCTGGTTTCTTGCCATTTGTACTGATCATATCTCCTGATTCGCTCTCTCAGACTGTCGGGAAGCAATCGATGAGACATCCACTGTTCTGCATCCCTCCTTTTTACTCTCATCTCCTCCAATCTTGTTGTTGTTGATTGTAAATATGTCTGTTTCAAAACAAATCAAGCATAATCGGTTAAAACCTAGAAGAAAATAACTTAATAAAATAACAGCCTAGGGGTTTTGCATGGCAAATCAAAGCTTAAAAACAACATACGAAGAAAAATAAAGTTTAGTTATATAACACAACAATAATCACTTGAATCTATATCTCTAAAATAATACGATAAAATATTGATCATAATGCACAAAGAAACACAGCATTATAACTAATTGACTAATAATGCTTACTTCCAAAATACAATGTTAAATTGTAGAATACGATGCACAATATCTCAACTGTGATTTGCATGTATGCATGCACAAAACAGATAATACTTGTTTTTCAAAATAGTTTTTCAAAATTATTTTATGAAACAACTTTTAAAACCCAAATAATCAAACAAGCCCTAAAAGTTATGGGTATTTTCAAATGGTGAATAAGAAAAAATAGTTTGACTTTCCAACAAAGATTCTCAACAAGAGAATCTTAATACAATTAAAGACTTTCCCGCAAAAAAAAAAAAAGCCAAAATGGGAGAATTACAAAATAAAATTTGGGAAATCATAAATGGTAAAAGGGACACCGCCACACCAGCAAACAAGTTAATAAAATTGAATTGAAGATCAATAAATAGTACATCACAGTTTCATTGCATAATTAAAAGAAATTTTGGAGATATTTGGTACATACCTGCATATTTCCAATGAGGAATGAAAATAAAACCAAACCAGATATCGATATGGAAACTGCAAAACAGATTTCCCAAAAATCGGTGCTTGTTGCCAGGTTCTGACCAAGAGAACTGCAATAAAGGCATCCAAATCCCATAAAAGAGGATGAATATTAGATAATGACTCTTAATACAATTAGGTTGCAATGTAATATGATTTTCCTTTGACTACAAGTTCATATAGTATACTGAAAATGAATAAATTAAGCGCACACACCTCAAATTTTTTAGGCCCCACCAAAAACAGTAAAAGAGTTTTTGTGGAAAATCTCTCGACTCCACAACGCCAGATTGAAGGGCATCGAGAAAAATTCCAAAATCAAATAGCTTTTTATCTTCCTCCTGTATTGGGCAAGAAGTATTCAAGAATGAAGAAATTGACTTAAACCCGTCCCGGTGATCATTACAATACATATCTGCCTTGTTACACATAATATTACTTCGACATGCTTCTTGCCAGCACGTGGTTTCTCGTTCTATAGAGAACAAGTACCAGAAGGCACCAAGGACCTAAAAGAAACAAATAACTTAGCAATCAGAAAGATATGAAGATGACACCATTTCAAAATTCAAACATCCAACAATATTATAATCTGTGAAGGAAAAAAAATGCAGCGCCGATGTGCTAGATTTAAAGATGCAAATTTGGCAATAAAATAAAGTGATACAGAGCTTAAGAGTTTGAAACTAAAATGTAGTACATAGTGACCTAAGAAGCATGAACACAAACACAGTCCACAACAACACTTCAAGACTGATACAAGTACAAAATAACCATCGACGTATCCAACACAGGAACAACTCCATATGCTTCATAAGTGACCATAAACAAAATGCACAAAAACTGTCTAATCGGTATACAGAGGAAAGTGCATGAGAATTTATTCCTACACTACAAACACAATCAGGAAAGCTGAGTTTGAACCATTTTTATAGTACAAGACCTATCAGATAATGTCTCTACTCAGGGAATTAAAATTACAATTACTATAATACAACTTCCTAAGCACAACTTGCAAGAAACAATTCCCAAGAAAACTAGAAACCCTTGAAACTTGCAAATACAACACTAGAACTCTTGAATAACAAAAATCTGACCTAAAATACTGCCCATAAAAAGAAGCTTAAGAAATTGAATAAAACATCTTAAATACATACAGTTATTAATTATTTTCTTTTTATTGTCCTGCTGCTCCTGCATCATCATGCTTTCTAAAATACTTAAAGAAACATATTTTGGTTCATCTATATCTTATAGCTTAATGGAATTAAAGACAGGTCCAACAATTGAAACCTTAAAAATATTCAACATAGCACTTTAGTGCCATAAAATCTTGGAAATAAAAATCTAATAGTTATACCCTATTACTAAAGTAGGTGTGAAGATAATGGGAAAGGCAAATAGCAGATGGCTCATGCCCATAACAGCCACAAGAGCAAGAATCTATAACTATGAACAAAAGCTTTTAACCATTGATCAGACAAAACGAAATAAAACCACCAGCATAAAGGTAAAAAGGTATATAATTAATGGCTTCTTTGGAAGGAATCTAAACCCAGAAAAGTAAGGTAAATAGATCGAACAAAAACATATAATAGAAAGCAATATTGCCAAAAATAATTCCATATAAACTATGCAAGAATGTAGCAAGCACTTACATGACTTGCAAGCATGTAAAGAAAGAGATTAAATGCTGCTCCAGCCCAAGCTGTTTCAGTGAGAATGCCAGAGGTCCTTGTAACTTCTTTATATAATGGGATTATTCGCAACACACGAGGCACATATTGAAAGAAAACAACAAACTTCAGCAAGTTTTTTGTGTTTAGTGATTTAAAGCCACTCATCTTCGGGATGATAATTAGAATCACCACCTAGCAATATTTTATCAGATTGAATGTCGATAAGCTTACAAATGAATAATCACAATGTAAAATTTTGAATCTAAACCTCATAAACCCTTTCAGATGATGAATATGCATACCTGTGGGAGGGGAAGAATCGCAAGAATGTCAACTAAGAAATATGATGACAGATACTTCTTAGCAATTTCCCAAGAATCTTCGACCAAGACACCTCTTCCAAATACTCGAGAAGAGGGAGCAATGAATCCAGTACGAAACTGGAAAATCATGTGGATTATATAAAAAGCATCAGAGAAAGTTCTCAAAAAAGTTGCTGTAATCTCCATCCCTCTGTCCAATGTAAGGCATTTCTTCTCACCATCAATCACAGGGACATAAAAGAACAAAGGATCCAGAGATACAGCAATAATACATAACAAAACAAATATCTTGTTCCACTTTTGAAGGAACGGACCCTGTGGATCAAGGATTTTCCTTTGAGAACCAAAGTTTCTAGAAAGAGCACTGTTATGCGAAAAAGAGTCAAACGTTGTTCTGAACCTCTTTATCCTCTCAGAACCAGATTCAAATCCCCTTTGAAACTTCTCAGAAAACGAACTTATTGTACTTCTAAATCTCCCTGACTGTGTGGTCTTAAACGCAGGATATTTTCTCTCAGAAACCTTCTCCAAATTAGAATCCCGAAACCTGAACATAAACATAAAAATCAAATAACAGAAATTGAATGCATGATTCTAACACTCCTCCACACAAGATGGTCTAATCAAAAGTCTTGACTCAGGAACTAAACTTCTCACAATTGTTAAAAGCTTTCACAATTTACAAATTCCATAGCACTTACTATGCAAGAGTGGCTCTTTCTAACACTTGAGATAAATAAATGAACTACATCAACAACAAATGCTTCTAATATTGCCACAAACAACAAAAAAAAATCACAAAATGTAAATTAAGGCATGCATAATCAAACTAACCTAACAAACTTCTCTTGCTGAGTAGTACCCATAACTGCAGCCTAGTCAAAAAACAATACAAAGGAAGATGAAGAATCAGCCTTGAATCTTACTGACAATGTCCTAAATTCACCTCAAATTCTCATTGCCTACTCCTGAAACAAAAAGAGACATTGACTATCAGAATATATATTCTCTTTTTGTCAATCAAACCACAAGCATATCCATATGTAAATATCAAAAAACAAAACCGATGAAGTGTGTCATCAGTTTTGTGGTGAAAACCATCAAAGTTGATTTTGTCTCTATCCAAAGTGAGATGAAAATTTGAGTAGAAGTGATAAAAACTAGATCTTGCATTGAGTTTAAAATTTACACTGAATTTAACATCAAACTTGCTTTCAGACTAATTACAGTCAAACATAAATCACTTGATTTCAAACTCAATTTGTAACCAAATAAATTTTACAAAATCAATTCCATTCAAATTGAAATCGTGTTTACCAACAAAATGCTCAACCAAAGAATCGGATTGAAACTTAACCAATGGGATCAATCATTTCCTAATAACCAAAACAAATTCAATTATAATTTGAACCCCAAATTACTCACTCATCATCACGTGAATGTACACATCATCATCGTCATCATATAAGGCAATGCAGTGCATGAAAATAAAAGCCAAAAGATGATTACCAAAAACAATATATCATTCACAAACCACCAAAATAGTACAATTATAAATGAAGGTTGTTCCCATAAGTTGCATGAATGTAGCAAATAATCAAAAAGGGAAAGATTCCAATTCCATATAAAAACAAACAGCCAGTATATTATGTCCGCTTTGAAAATCCAAATTTGTTGAAATGATTGTCCAACACATTGATTAAACAACCAAAATGGATCCAACACGAAAGAACATATAAAAAATGAAGTAAATAAAATGAATAAGAGAAAATGGCATCGTTTTAAAGTATTGATGGCAGTAAAAATCTATCTACTACAGAGCATAAAAGTTAAAAAAAAAAAATAGAAACATGGATAATGAAAAGAAGAGATTGTATTGTATATACATACGGAAATAGAATGAAGAAGAAGAAGAAGTAGTAGTAGCGAATTGAGAGAGAGTGAATGAATATGCAGAAGAAGAAGAAGAAGAAAGGAAAGTTCGAGGAAAAAGAGTACGAAAGTGAGTGATAGAGAGAGAGAGAGAGTCACGGGTTTTGGTATTGGATGTGCAAGAAAAGAAAAAATAAAAAAATGAGAAGAAAAAGAATTGGGGTTTATTTCTTCAGTTTTTACAGACACACGAGGAAGGGAATGGAAGGGGGGTGGAAGAGAAGAGTAGTTAGTGGGGTGTGTGTGTGAAATGTGAGTTGAATGGTGAACAAATACATGCCATCATCCAAAATATTCAAATAAAACTATCAATATTTTATTTTCAAAAAGAATAGTTAACTTTAGAGAAAAAAGGATATCCACCTTTAATATAAAATAATTTTGTAGTCACATTATGGTTTGAAAAATTGGCTAGTTTTATTTTGTCGTTGGTTTCCTAAGTAAAGGAGTGTGACTTGCAGTCCGTTCCCGTCAAAGGACCTACATTGACAAACAGGCGTCATGAACAGGTCCAACTCCTAGTAGGAGGAAAATAGGAGGTTTTAAGTTCAATTCTCTTCCAATAAATGTTATTTTATTTTGGAATCAACATTGGCAGTGACAATTAATGCTGCAATGAGTCAGATATTATATAATTATTAATCGGTCCAAGTAACAATTGTGTAATGGTTCTTTTAATTAACTTATAGTATCAAATTTCTTTATATGTATGCTTATTTTTCTCTTTTATTTTTATTATATTACAAATAATAAAATATTACTCTATTTATAATACTTTTTTATTGAATTATATTTATGAGTATGATAAAAAGAGACATTTTCTATAAACTTTTACACCATCAATAATCAAAATTTAAGTTTAATCATTAGTTTTGAAATGCAGTTATAAATTAGAATTATATAATAGAATGATGTTTTAGTCAAACAAAAATGTAGTCGAACGAATTACTGTCATGGACAAAATACAAACAAATGAAAAGAGTGATGCTCTATTATTATAAGTCGATGTAAAATAATTATTTATTAAGAATATTTTTCATTAAAAAAATTAATGATTTTTTTATTTTTTTTTACTTTCAATGTATAAATCACTTGAAAGTTTGTTTGTATTAAAAAGTCACGTCACAAGGGTGTGATCATCTATAGTCGTTTTGTTTTTCAACAAATAAATAATTTAATTGTTAATTTAATAAATGAAATTAATATTAAAAAATTAAAAATTAAGTTATATTAATAAAATTAAACAAAATACATTTAATAGAAAAAATACAAAAAAATTGTTAAAATAATATAACGCGTTATTTATTTTGACATGATTATTCAACCGTATTAATTTTTTTTTAATTAAATATATTTTATTTTATTTTATTAATATTATTTTATTTTTTAATTATTATTTATTTATTAAAATAAAAATTATAGATGGTCGCATCATAACGATGCAATCTTCTATTATAAAAAAAAAATATTTTAGATGGAGTATATAAATTTTAATGTATAATATAATAAAAAAATTTAAATAAAAATAAGATATAGAAGCAAAATATCCTATTAAACTCTTATATACAATATTTGTATATCATAGAAT
>JBBPBS010000689.1:6162597-6189028 GCA_037974835.1 Cicer judaicum
TATATAATTTAATTGATAAAAATTTAGTGTTAACAGATTTTTTCAGAACACATATATAGTAAAATTTTGTTCATTATATTTTTTAATATATTCATTTATATATATATATATATATATTCTAATTTTAAATAAATTTATATATTTTAATAATTAGAAGTAACTTTTTAAATAATTTTTCATATATTCGTATTTTATGATTATTTTTAATAAATCTTTTTTTTGTCAAATAGAAAATATATTTTTATTTTATAAAATATTACTAAAAAAATAGATTGACGGAAATAAATTATAAATGAATTGACATTAATGAGTAATTGAATTTTTAACGTATAAAATCATTACTCACCATAATGACCGTAAGTGAAATAATATAATTGTCCATAAAAAGAGGTTTAAATAAAGAGTATGTCGATATTTAGAAGTGATTAGTCGGTTTTTTTATTTATTGAATTTCATGATTAATAATATAAATTATTACTATTGGTAAATGACTAATAATAATATTATAAAATAATTTATAAATTTATTGTAAAATAAATTATAAAATAATTTTATAATTTATAAATTTATTATAAAATAATATTATTAGATAAAGAGCATTTATGTCGATATTTAGGAGTGATTAATCATTTTTTTTATTGAATTTAATGATTAATAATATAAATTATTACCATTGGTAAATGACTAATAATATTATAAAATAATTTATCAATTTATTATAAAATAACTTATAAAATAATTTGATAAGCATATAGATTATAAATTATTATCAAATTGTAAAATAATTTATAAATTATAAATAATTGTAAAATAATTTTATAATATATAAATTTATTATAAATCAAATAGATTTTTGAGGTTTGAAAGAAATTGTGAAAGAAAGAGAAAAAATAGAGTAGGATTAAATGAGATTAGGTATTGAGAGTATGATTGAGAAGGGAGAAAGGATGAGAGGTCCACGTCAGCTTTTTGGCTGATGTGGAAAATATTTGTATAGGTGGCATTCGAGGGGGTGAGGTGGCATTCAGAGGTGAGGTGGCTTTTGGGGATCTGTTTTAAATATATATAATAGATATTATTAAATGGTAGCGAGACTAAGTTTTTTTAATTAAAAAACATTTTAAAATTATTACAATTAAACAAAAATTAATATGCGACCAACTCAAATCACATGACAAGTTAATACCATTAAACAACAAAATATCTATAAAAGTGATAAATTCTACAAAAATAAATAAAGTGAGGTGTGTGGAATATTGATTGTATTTGTATTGGGTCTAAGTTGAACTATCAATATGAAGTAAAAGAATATTGCCATAAGGCGAAAAATCAAAACAACACTATAATCAGATAGGAAACTAAAACGTCACACCAAAATAACGAAATCACAATAAAAAGTACGAAAGAAAATTAAATATGTGAAAAAATTATTTATTTAAATAACGAAGAATGAAAGAAACAATTTAGATCAATGATTTCAAATCAAAAGTTGACCCTTAATCACTCCTCTTAAATAATAAAGAGAAATAGAACCCCAAAACAAAAATGAATTGGAGGCTAAATTTCGAGGGAGAGAATGACATGCTAAATACAAATAATTTAGAGACTAAGTTACATATATGAAATTTTGTCAATTTTACATTATTTAGTTACAAAAGTTGGATAATCAGATTTAACTTTTACTTTTGAAAAAAGGAATGAATGTAAAATTTCATTTACAAAATCAAGTCTAATCCATTAAGTAGGATTGGCTATATATTATTTTATTGGCAAGTTATAGATTATAATTATTGTATAAAAATCTATTCAATTGTTGCAATTTGAAGCATATTATATCAGGTTATGTGTCTAATTACTATTCAAAGGATTTTGTTTCTTCTTTGTTAGGTCATGTATGTTGGCAGTCTGAAAAACAAACAAAAGATTCTCTCGCTTAGAGGCGATGAGTATCGTGCATTTGCCAAATTTTACTTCATATTGCGTTAAACATGTAATTCCATTTACTTCATATTGCCAAAATTTTCTTTTTATCACCACCAATCCAAATATGCAGCGCTTGTGAGAGAATTCTTATGTTAGACTAATGTGGATCTCAACAATCCTCTACAGAGAACTCTAATGGATGGATCAACTTCATTGATTGATGAACATATGGAGTTGCAAAAGTGTTTATATATATGTTAAACATAGAATTCCATTTAAGTTTTATAGAATCCCAAAACAATATATAAATTTTTACATTTATGAAAGTAGAAAAATACCCTTTGTTCATTCCAATTAACAGATACCAGAAGTGAGAAAAAAAAATGGACAACCAACATAAACAACTTTCCCTTCTCTTCCCCTTTCAACGGTGGGCAAGACCATAATTTGCAACTATACCTTATTTTTGCGCATTAACTTCCCAAGCCTATCAGGCTCTAGTGATTAGACACAGACATTAGAAGTGTATATTGATAGTAGATATTCCTTTAGTTGCTCACTTCAGATATAGGCTTGTTTCAAAGAATCTTATCATGTGTGTAAGTGTGCTAGGCTACTAGTGTAAGTGCGGAATATGAACTGAGAAAAGCTCAATTGAATTGGAAGTTGCTCTCTTGCAGTGTCTAAATACTTTTAATATTCAACTGTCATTTGAGAAGCCACCATTTGTCGTTTGATATTTCAAACTCAACATTTCACAGACTACATACAACGATCAGCAAAAACCTAATAATGGACCTAAAAGGAATCAGATTAAAACCCTTGCATTGAAGTTTTGGATTTTTGGCTTGCTCCTTTTCTATGCCAGCAGAAAGGCAATACAATCTTTAGAACTACTATTTTCTTCATTCATAGATGATTCATTCAAATTTCAAACATCAAAGTATAGACCCACCATCAATAATTGAAGCCAGGATTCAGGAACTCTGGGTTGGGAAACAATAATACTTCAGAGAGTTGCGTCTTATTTCTTTCAACACTTTTGTTGACGATTTAACTCGCTAACAGACAGTTCGGTCAAAATTTCATAATAAGGAAAAAATTCTTAAAAAATGAAGAATGCATAGGCAACTAATCACAATTGTTCCAATGTCCAATAAATATCTTTCTATAAATTACACGGTTCTCTCCAAAAAAAAATATTGCTCTAAGCAAGAGATGTAATATTCTAATAGTTGACCTATTTTATGACAGAATTGCATGGACAAAGGAGGAAACTGCAGAATAGATTAAAAAAAACTACCTGTAGGACTTCAAGATATACTGTACAGAGCTTCCCCTAATTAGTACAATAATAAACAAGCAGAAAGAAATATTACGCCAGTACAAGATCCCCTTCTGCTTCTTCTTGTTCTTGTTGTTCTGGCAGTCTTCCTTCCAGATACGGGAGAAGTAATCGCCTAATTTCTTCTGCATTGAGTGTTTCGTACTCTAATAGTGCATTTGCTAGTGCATGTAATGCCTTCTCATGCTAAAAAAATGTCAAAAATGGCTAGTTATGACTTTTTACATGCCAAACAGTAAAGATATCAAACATTGCATAATTCAAGGTTGCTAACATTTTTCAATGAATTTATGCACACTAAAAAGTTGATTCTTCTTCTAATTTTCTAAGGCATCAACGATCCTCACTTAATGTATGCCAAGCTTACTATATAAGTAAACCATTCAATCCTTTTTATCAGGCTCAAAATCAATAGGATCCATTTGATGCCCGTTCATTTTAATTTAAAAACCAACCACACTTTCGCCACAAGAACATGATATCTCAATGAAAGCAAGAGGTTTCTCATTTTACATAAAACATTATATATACAATAATATTCAACATACCTTCTTCAGAAGAGCTTTCACACGATCATATGCTTCTCTAAGGAGTTTAACAACCTGCAGAACAGGAAAAGCTCAGCTCCAATTATGAATTTTATTGTTGATATTCTTACATGACTTTCATTATCGAAATGTTAAAAAATATATAGATTTGTAATACTTGCCTCTGCATCAATACGTGACTGCATTTCAGAACTTGGTCTCTCCTTTATATGAATTGGTCCAATTGTATCACTCATCCCACAACTTGATACCTTGTGAAGCGAGTTTAAAATCCAACAGAATCAAGCAATGAATGTCAAGCTCATTTTTATATGAAAGGATATGTACAGAATTTCAGCAGAAACTAAGATATGTTCGGAATTTCACTTACCAGTGAATATTCAATGTAACAATTGAACATTGCTAAAAGGAATATACAAAAATAAAACTTTGAATAATTTCTGTAGAGAACTAACAAATGCCACAACTGCACTTTCCATAAAAACAAGGGGAGCAGAATATTACCATGTATTGGGCAAGCTCGGTAGCAGATTGAAGATCACTACTTGCTCCAGTTGTGACATTATCCCGACCAAAGATAAGCTCTTCTGCAACTCTTCCTCCCATACAAACATCAAGCCGAGCTAACAACTGCTTCTTACTTATTGACGTCTCATCACTTGAGGGAAGCTGAGTGACCATTCCTAAAGCAGATCCACGTGGCATGATTGTTGCCTTGTGAATTGGATGTGCACCGTCGGTGTTAAGGGCAACAATTGCATGACCGCTCTCATGGTAAGCAGTAAGCTAGAATTTTTACAACCATTAATAACATTAACGAACATACATCAATGAATTAATATTTTATTTACAGTACACAAAAGGTTGTTATTTGACAGATAAATACTTGCTATTGCAAAGTGGTACAAAGAGCAGAACATTTCATCATACCAGCAAAATCCAATTATGCTAAATAAAATACACCAAAAAGAAGCCCAAAATATTGATAAATTATTTGTTTTTGAACAACCAGTAGGTACAGGGATTTTTTTTTACAAAAAACCAATTTACCTATCATATCAACTTACCAGCTAGCAACTGATTTAGGAACTAAAATATTTGTTAGACGCTCATCCAATTTTCTATTTGCATAAATATAAAAGGTTGATATTTTCTCAAACTATTTCATTGCACAGTATATGGAATGGTCAAGTTACCAAAACTTTGCGTCCAAGTATTTTTTAGCCTTCTGATGTTAAGCCTGCTGCAATTATAAGACATGTTCACTATTATGATCATAGAATTCTAGTATACCTATAAGCATGCTGAAACCTCACATCGTGGGTTTACAACTACAGTGAAAAGTCTGGAATTTTTAGGTAATGTAGCACAGAAGTTTCCTTTCCAAATTTTTAGATAACAAGATTAAAAAATGTAGTGGAAACCTATAGTTTACATCAATCAAATAAGCCACAGTTTTCCTTTCAGATACAGATTCCTACACATACCTTTTTGGACTCTTCAGAAATAAACATTGTTTTTCGCTCTGTGCCCATAATTATTCTGTCTTTTGCAAACTCCAACTGTGCAGCTGTTAATTTCTCTGCACCTTCCACCGCAGCTTTAATGGCAGCAATGTTCACCAGGTTTGCAAGATCTAGTTTATGTGATTATATAATTACAGAATACACCATTCAGTGATTAGAAGAAGCATAAGATTCACGTTGATAGAAATAATGTCATTTCAAATATATTTAAATCATAATTCACCTGCCCCATTGAATCCTGGGGTACCACGAGCTATTGCTTTAACATCTACATTTTCGGCTGTAGGTTTATCTTGCAGGTAGAGTTCCAATATTTCTTGCCGGCCACGTACATCTGGATTTGGTACAACGATCTGGAATTCCGAGTTTGTTAGTGCTTATCTTCTATATAATATACGCATTAACAGGGTACAACAATCTGGATTAAAAGATAAAGTGGAAAGTACTTTTTACCTATGTTTTTTTCTTATTTTCTATCTCTTGTTTAGTTTGTTAATTCTTGCTATAGGAGGACTTATTACCATTTTTCTACTGCTCTTTTTTCTCTTAAAATATTCATTTATTGGAGAAAAAATGAATATAAGAACTTACATGTCGATCAAATCTACCAGGCCTCGTTAAAGCTGGATCAAGAATATCAGGCAAGTTTGTTGCAGCCATTAATATTATTCCCTAAAACATAAAAAATGGTGAATAAATTTGGAAAAGAAGAAACAAATAAATTGCAACACTAACTGTTCAAAAATACCTCATTCTGCTCAAACCCATCCATTTCAACAAGTAGTTGGTGCAATGTCTTCTTCGTGTGACCCTCCCACTGCTTCCTTGTTGATCCAACTGCATCAATTTCATCAATGAAAATAATGCAAGGAGCCTACAGAAGGTAGAGGCGAGAATATATGTTCCACAATCAGCAACATGTAAAGGACTGTTATATAGTAAACCAGAATAGGAGACTGTATTGAGAGACCATCAACCAAAAGCAACAAACCTTCTTTTTGGCTGCTTGAAATAAGGATCTTACACGTCGAGCACCGACTCCAACAAACCTGAGCATGAACATAATTACGAATATAATCATCCATAACAGCCAACATATTAAATTCCTTAATGCAATGAAAATGGCTACAGTATACATGCAAAAAATACCCATCCATAGGCTTACAAGTTACAACCGTCAAAAGAGACAGATTAAAGTTTGAAATTTTATAAGAGATCTTATGAAAACATTTCGGAATCTAATTTACCAACATAGAGTGCCACACATCTAAAAAACAAAAGAAATTCTGGAATGTTTATAACTTATCACAATGTTACATATATCCCTACCAGCACCTGTCTTCTCTAAGCAGCACACCTTGTGCCCGGCCCAACATGTTTTTATGTTTTTTCATGTTGTGAGTGAATAGAACAGAGAAGGCCACACATTATACCTGGGTCAATTTTTTTATGTTTTCCCTTCTGTTTTATGCTAATAGAGCAGAGTAGACATTATTTTTTTGTAATTTTCCACCTCTGTTCAGCCACGACAACTTCATCTCTGTCTTGATGATGATGATGATCTTTGATTCCTATTGACTATAACTTTTATTTGAGTCTTAGTATTTAGTTACTTCAAGTCTTAGAGGCTTTAACTTGTTTATTTCCTTGACTTTTGTTGGTATTTACATCTATCTTTTGCTGAAGACTTGAGACTTTTTAATGCTAATTATGAATATTTCATGAACTTTGTGATAAGTATCAAAGAACTTGGGGAACCCTCCCTTAAAAGCTAGCTATCAAGGGGGAAGAACCAAGCCACTTAAATACTCCATCGAGCATCCCATACTAGTCAAAATGGGACTTGCGCACCCCACAATACCCAATTTCCTATCATTTTGTTACGATGTGTTTAAAGTATTAATCATGTAATATGTCCAAAAAAATAGTCAAATACTGACCATCCCGCCACACGCTATCCCGGTATCCCGGTTTTTGGGTTGGCAACACCGCACTACTTTCCAGCATCGACAACATATTCGTTAACAAACAGCAGCATTCTTAATACACCACTTTTGGAATAACATAAAATGTGCCACCATTCTAGCATACCATGTGCCCACTTAAAATATTAGATACAGAAAATATAGAAAGCAAAAGAAGACTTACATCTCCTCAAATTCCGACCCTGCACGATAGAAAAATGGAACACCGGCTTCTCCAGCAATAGCCTTCAAGGTCCCAGATAAAGCAAACAATCAGACCATAATAATAATAATTAATTTCAATGGATTAATATATAACTAATATTGAAGTTATAGCTCAATTGAATTAGATAAGAACCAGAGTCCAGATTTATGTCCTTCCATGAACTTCCCAATGTGATACAGTATAATACAACTAGGACCATGGTAGTTAAAATCAGGATTCGGCACGTAAAATCGTGGGATTTTACGATCTCGCTCCCCTTCCCCGTGCTTGTCGATGACGAGCAGAAACCCAAATGACTGGAAAAGACGAAACTGTCGCGCATGACAGTGGAATCGGCGATTCTGCACGACTCTGTGTTTTAGCAGTGTAGGGTTCGCAGGTCAGGTCGACGACCCAGTTTCTAAAAAAATGTAACTGCCATTTTCGAAACCCTAATCAGACCACGATTTTAGGGGGCACAATCACTGGAACGGTTAGTTTCTCCCACTAATTCCTAATTAATTGCAATTTCCTTTCCAATACAATGATTCATTGCACTTCTCAAATACACACGTTCAACTCCAGTAAATTCTTCCCTGTCTCTATAAACTTTACATGATTCAGAATTCCCTTACACACTCTCAAAACCATTCCCTCACATTCTCTCAAATTCTCTGTTTCTATCAATAAAAAAAATTAAATATGAATATAATGATCCCAAATCTGAGTTTCTGTAAGTACTTTGTTTTTTTTTTACTGAATTATGTTGTTTGATAGGCATATGTATGAATTTTTATTGGAATAAATATGAATTTCTAAATTTTGTAGGATCTTACGATCCGTGTTACGATATCACGATTTACAATCTTGTGACCTTTCCCGATCCTGCATAGGATCTAGATTTGGACTACCTCAACTAGGACGATGTGCCACATCAAGAATCATAATGAATCTAAAATGCACGTAGAAGACCAAAAGGTTCTAATTACAATACAATAGTTA
Organism: Cicer judaicum; assembly: GCA_037974835.1. NCBI lineage: Eukaryota > Viridiplantae > Streptophyta > Magnoliopsida > Fabales > Fabaceae > Cicer > Cicer judaicum. The sequence continues at coordinate 6,171,111 of JBBPBS010000689.1, forward strand.
TGGAGTTTTAAAAAATGTCAAACTAGCTTTAGAAAATGTCGGCCTATAGAATTGAACTGACCTTGGCTAGCAAAGTTTTTCCAGTTCCAGGTGCCCCTGTCAAAAGAATCCCCTGAAAAGAGGATCAACTTAGCATTACTTCATAAACAAAATATTAACAACCAAATTGCACTAAGAAGCATGTTCATCAGCATAGCATGCAATAAAAATTATAAGAATACATAATATCATGATGACCAAAGCCTAACACGTTTATTAGTGAGAACAACACAATGTGCATATAGAGATGGAGTGATGGACTGAATATGTTATCAGCTCCTAGACAGTGATGGGAATAAGGATTGTGTTACCACAAGATATACATGTAAAGTAGAAAGAAATGTGAACAAAAGCTATCGGTAAATTAAAAACAAAAAGACCAATAACTTATGTAGACCTTTGGTAACTTTCCTCCAAGGCGTGTAAATTTAGATGGATTTTTTAGGTACTCTACAACTTCCTCAAGTTCTTGCTTTGCATCATCACAACCTTTCACATCCTTAAAAGTTTTTACATTCTGCAAGGAGAGAGAAAGAAAGAGATATATATTAAAAAAATGATTCCATAAGGTGTGGAAGAATTTCTCATTTGCTCATAAATCGTATATGCAAGACCTTCATATATGACTAATAAGGAAACTAATAATTCATTTGGTAGTACCAAACATACTTCAAGAACAAATGAGGGTGGTAACAAATTCCAGATTAATTATTGACTGGTCAACAAAATAGTTAGCATTGGCATGATTAGTGGGGATTATCTTATTTGGATGATTAAATAATTGTTCATGTATTACATATATCATGCTATTGTTCATTAACCTATTGCAGTTACAATCTTGTCATCCAAGATAGTAACTGACAACCCAAATTTATTGCTAATACATACCTAAACTATCTTCCAAAAGACAGAAAAATCTATATGCCATATTGTAATAGAGTAATAGTATATCAGAAAGAACAGATTAACGTGTTAACCTTTTCTGGCATTACTTCCTTGTTTAGCTCCTTGGGGGTATAGGAAGAACTTGAACCAACACCTGAAGTGCCAATCCCACCCAAGCTTCCGATGTATTTTTGAAGTGCAGTAGCACCCATAAACCTGACAGGAGATATAGTAGGAATACAAGTATACAAAAATTAAAGATTTGATGTTATACACCAGAATGAGAAAAAGAGAGATAGGAAAACTAAATTCACGTACCAGACCAACCCCACAGCTACAGTAAACAAAATAGTTGAGATAAGCTCCTGTGCAAAACGCGATTTGTTGGATACTTTCTGATCAACCTGAAAAATGAAGCAGCTTCATGAGATTCCGAGAACAGACCAAACGAATTGAACAATAGAATCTGAAATGCAAATGGAAAACTGAACATTTTAGTTCTATAATATATAAGTATGCTAACCACTCAATGCATAAGAAAAGTTTTCAGATAAAATTGTTACCATAACCACATGCAATGGCTGCTTCTCGGATATTCCAGGATTAAGAAAAGTCTCATCTGTGTTACCTGATGCCCGCTGCTTCAACTCTTGCAACTGAAAATATATGTTTGCCGTAAGTTGTCCGCAACATGATAATAGTATACAAGTAAATTATGAACTGAGATTATCAAATGAAGATGTTATTATGATCAGGAGAAAGTTCATATTATAGTTAACAAAAGGAAAAATTGCAAGAATCAGCGGACAACAATTATCCGTTAAGCTAATCATAAATTCTATCATGTTTTCTTAGATAAGAAGACAACAACAGCAACAACCAAGTCTTATCCGACTGAGTAGTGTTGGCTACATAGATCAAACGACGCTATAATGCTCTATCATATATTTTTCTAATTCATTAATCACTAAGTCTTTCCTAATAGTTTCTCTTGTAGTTATTCTAAGATAAGAAGAACAATCAAATAATTCAGACCCAGAATATATCGGAGAAATACTACCTAGTAATTTGTATAAGTAGGAAAATAATAATTATCCAAAAATTTTAGTAAAAAGAAAACCACCAAATCTATTTTCTTATCAGGTTTGTCAATGACATTGTGGTACTGCTGTCAAGAAAGAACCAATCCTCAAAAAGTCCTGATGCTTTCTCCTTCTAGAGCTTTTCTATGGCATTCACCCAAGTTAAATAATGTTTGGATCTCCCCCTAATTTCTCCATCATCTTGGATGATAGTGTCATGAACAACTATCTGAAAAGCGTAAGCTCGACAAGAAAACTAGAGCTATGTAAATGACAGATTACAATAGACAGACATCTGTTAAGAAATTTGATCACAACAGCCACTCAAGGAACTCACCGATTACAATACACACACAAATCTCTTAGATAATGATTGTGGAAAATAAAGCAAAACAGAATTACTTTTGATCAGACTAATATCAACAAATAGATACAAAACCAGATGCCTAGTTGCACACTTGCACTCCACCTCCACTAATGAACAATGGGGCACTGTAAATTCAGTAATACAGACTAAATGTTGATTCAAAACGCAGAAGAACAAGAACATAAGTAATCCAATTTCATAATGATTACCAATGTAGGAAGGCTAGAAGATTTTCCAGACTCCTCATCAGGAAGATATTCTGCAATACCATTTGTGACTACTAAAGCTCGAAGATATTCTGCAACTCCTCTACTATCCACAGCTCGATCCCTTTCTTCAAATCTCTTTATCACAGACTCAGGACTATAATAAACAAATAAACATATATATAATTACATAAACATAAATTGAAAGGAAATGAAAAACCTAACAAATAACTAGGCAGTACCATTCTAAAACCTAGGTGGATTTTCCCTAATGTCAAGTTTCCTTTTTCCAAAGTAAATTGTTGCATGTCCTACAATCTATAACAACACTCAAATCCAATTTTTTCCAAACACAATACAACATGTAAATTTTCTTCTATCTTATTCCTATACTATCATTCATATAATCTGTGTGGATAAACAGCTAAATCAAGAAATAGCATATTCCCTAATCATATAAGTGTGTAACTACTTATGTATAAGTTATTTCTATAACAAAAGATAAAATAAAGTCAAATTACTTTCATATAAACTGTAACAGTTTATAGAAGCTATTTCTTGATGAGTTTACCGAAATAAGCTAAAATCAGCTTATTGACATGTTGTAAGTTGTTTGCATAAGTTCGAGGCTGTACCAATAAATGAACTCAAATAATTTAATCCAAACCAGCCCTAAAAATTACAAATTTGAAATTTGGAATTGAATTCCACACACACAAACCTATGCTTATTGAGCTCAATAAACAATGCACTCTGCTTAACAGCATCCTTCGGATTCGCATCGGCATCAGAAATCAACTTTGCCAACCGTTTCTCCTGCCGCCAAAACGGCCACCAATCAAACAATTCCGAAAATGCCCTCTCCAATCCTTCCCTCGCTCTCACCCAAAGTCCAACCAAAAACACCACTATCCCTAACCTTCCATCACCAACAGCCAAACTCGCATCCTTCTTTTCACTTTCCGAATTCTCGGAGTTCTCGCCATCAACAGCTTCAAATCTCGATTCATTTGAAGCCAAAATCGCAACGGTGTTGTCTTCTGTTGTTGAATTTATGATAGACTCGGCTGCCACGTCAGCGGAATCGGAGTGAGGTTCGGATATGTTGTTGTTGTTATTAGGGTTAGGTTCAGAGTGGGGAGTAGTTGTGTCTTCGCGAAATGTGCAGAGGAGGGGAGTGAAGGGGACGCGCGGGTGGAAGCGCGTGGGATTGAAGGAGAAGTGGTGAGGTTTATGAGTGGAGGAGTGGTTTGGAGAGAGGAATGGGAGGGGAGGTTTGGAGAGAAGGGAAGTTTGAAGTGTTGCCATTCTTCTTCTTTCTCCTTTCCCTCTTCGTGTTGGAGAAAGAAAAGAGTACGAAGGGAAGGGATTGTTGTGAGGAAGAACAAGATGCACGTAATGTAAAGTGTAGCCTTATCCAACACACTCAAATTGGCGCCGGCTTCACATTTTTTGTGTATGTGTGGATTTTTATATTTTATAACAACAACATCAATATCTCACTATCGACTAATACATAATTGGTATACATTATGGACTCTAACTCTTTGTTTTCTAATTTGGTACACATTAGACATAGCCAAGAGAGTTTTGTGTAATTGAATTTATGTATATGTATATCAAATGTCTGCCTTTTAGTATCTAAATTGTACCTATGTATTTATTTGACAAAAATTAGGGTTGAATATAATTTAACTTAATTTTGGAATATCTGATCGAAAAGAATCTCAAATTTTGAAAAAACATATTCTTTTCGTGAATAATTTTTTTATTTGTAAAAATTATTTGTTATAAAATAAATGATTCGTTTCAATTTTGTATTATCTATTTTTTTTATTATATTGTGTAACAGTAAATTAATCCATACTTAATAAAAATAGTTCAATAAAAGTATTACTTTCTTTCTTATTTTATTTATTTTTTTTATTTATGTGAAATAATCAAATAGATTGATTATTATGCAACAAATGAATTTCAAATGTCATTAAAAATAATTGATTTCATTCACATTTTTCCTACATAGTTTCATTTCCATGGTTCCCACAACCTTAAACTTCTATTTTATATCGGAAGGTCGGTTCTATCTCCACTAAGTTTGGTAATTATTGGAAGGTATGTTCTATCTCCACTAAGTTTGGTAATTATTGGAAGGTATGTTCTATCTCCACTAAGTTTGGTAATTATTGGAAGGTATTCTATTTTATATTCTTATGAAGTATGTGAATTTTGAATTTCTCTTTCGATAATACCGGAATCTCTATAATACTTTTAAACCGCTTCCAAATTTTGATAATATACCAAAATCTCATTTTCGATGATACAAATTTGAATACAATACACTACTAAAATTTATCACCCTTTTATATACGATAAATAAAAATGAGATGTTAGATAAATAATAACGTAAACATATATGGTGCCCTATTACAACCCAAAATATCCTTTCCAATTCTTTTATCCATACAAAATATAATGTATTGAAGATTTGACTAACCTCACTCAAGAAATGTGATTCTAGAAAGCCTAAGCTTCTGATTAGACTCTATCAACTATCTATAATTGCTGAATCGTAGGTGTCTATTTCTTGGATCATTGTTGTTCTTGGGTTCCTTCTTTGATTAATTAGCTATGGGTTATGTTTGCATAGAATAGAAGTATCCAATGAAATAGTGGTAACGCTAAATTTAGAAATGATTTAGAGCTTCGCCGAATAATGATCCCCTTAATCTATGAATTCAATTTATGAAAAACTTATAGCACTTTAAATAACACGCTTTCATATTATTACATTTGTAATGAATAAAAGCTGAATTAATTTCAATTGGGATTAACAATTATATCAGGTTGCCATAAAATTGCGTTGTTTCTTCTAGGATTAACATTTATATCAGGTTGCCATAAAAATCAACATTTTATTTCATTAGCATTTGCAATTAACTTTTGAAGGAAACTACTATAAAACACAATTACAAGCAAGTGGATTCTTTTTTACGAGAAGTCAATAGAAATCATGAAGACCAAATAAATAAATTTTAGTTTTCACAGATGTACCAACGACAAATTCTTCAAAAAAAAATTGCTTACATTCAAAATTTTAAAAATTAACTATGGTTGAAACAAGCTGATATTCAGAATCACATAATCAAATACAAGAACCCAGAATTTTTAAGACAGCCCTCATTTCTACCAACGTGCGTGCTGAACGTTAACCAATGTTTGGTTTATTCAAAGCAAAAGGGCAAGGCTATTGAATGTGACCGGGATACTGCATCATTCCAGGGCCAGCTTGTGGTGGCATCGTACCAGGTGGGTTGTATGGGTTATTATGCATCCGTTGCATACCCTGTGGTCCTGCTGGTGGAGCTGTTCCCCATCCAGCCTGATTTTGAGGTATAAAATTCTGGTTGTTCATTGGTGCGTACTGAGATGTATTGTATTGTTGAGGAGGAGGCCCAGTCATGGGAGCTTGTTGTTGCCCTGAAATCGAGGGCTGCGTGTTCATAATGGGTGGTGGTGGATTAGGAATGGTATAGTCTCTGCTTCTGTCATTATTGACCTGTAATCACAACATAGCAGAAATTTATATATTGTGTGATAATAACCGCTACTGGATCATACTCCCTGAAAGCTTGAAAGAAGATGATTTCACAATATTCAATACCATATGGGGCACCCCCTACCCAAAAACATAAAAATGGAAACATCTTACAGAAAATTTGATGGAATTTGAGACACTATCAAGAATTGCTAAATGACATAAATCCCTATTATATGAGGGTAGGCAGGTTACCTTTATACTCAGATCAGTATGACGTGAATAGGAGAGGTGAAGCTTGCAAAATCCCCCGTCATAAATGCAGTGTCCTTCCAAGGCTTCCTTGGCCACAATGGCTGTTTGAATATCTGTAGTCCATAGAATGCCAAGATATTAACAATATCCTTAACTGCAATTATTATAAAATAATAAAACAAGTACAATATTTCTAATTACCAACCAGACTCAAATCACCATAGTTCAGACTAAAAATGTGCATGTGTGTGTGTATATATATATATTAACAATTGCTCCTTCCATCAATTTGTAGGATCACAAATACCCGATTTTCACAAAACCAAGAAACATAGATGTACATTTCAAAATTTGAATACTATCACCAAATAAACAATTTAAAAACCTGACCAACATAGAGGATATTGACAGTAACAAGCACACTGGTATACACAAATAATCAACAATAGAAACATAAACAAGGACGAATGAATGAATTGAAAGAACCAAACCAAACCTGGATATTGAATCAGAGCCTGTAAACCGCCATTCTTATCAAACATTGCAATCTTTTGAATGGGTCCAAAAGCAGAGAAAACCTATCACAAATAGCAGGGAAAAGGCAGTATAATATCAGCTGAACTGTGGTGTCAGTCAATCTTTTGACAAATAGACAACTGCCAACTGCAGCTCAAAGTACCATGTGCAAGACATCCAAGGTAACAGCATACTGCATGTTCTCAATTGATGCAAGAAGTACATTACTCTCAGCCTCCAGTCTCTTCCCATCCAAACCCATAACGGACTGCAAAAATTTATAAATTACAAAATAAATTTTATAAAACTGCGCTCCTTAGTAAGGAAGACTTCATTGTCAATGAGGTGCATATCAAGTTAAAATAAGCAATTGAGAAGGCTTCATTGTGCACATTCAAGAAGGTTACCTGCCCGTTTCCTTCCATAGCGGATTGAGCAACAGGAAGGTAAGGATTTGTGTAGTCTCTGAAACAAGAAAAACAGGGGTTACATGATTAAAAACTGAAAAAAAGATATTGAAACTGCCTTGCAAATAAAAGGGTTAAAACATTATATGAAGGGCGAGATGTAGAATCAATGCCCGTGACAATGAATCAATTAAAAATAACCAGGGGAACGATAAATTGTAGAACATAGAATGCCTTAGATGCCAAAGAAATCAGTAATACCTGCTTCTGTGACTTTGAAACTTGACACTTAAGTCTGAATGCCCGGAATATGTGATCTTAAGGGTACATGGTCCCACATGCCCAGCAAGCAGGTAGCTGATACCAAGGAGAAAAAAAAATAAAGATAAATCACAATAAACAGACAACAATTGAGCAATAATTATGCGTAAGGTATAAAGGCTATCAGCAGTACCAATGAAGATGCAAATAACTACTATATTTTAGTCAAATTTGACAAATTTTCTAGTCGTGATTGGTTCAGTTGGAATGATGTAGCTAACCATATTTCACATATTCACCGATTCAGACAATTACAACACGTGCAAAAATAGTGTATAAACTCCAAAGTCAATAATCAAGACATGCATCACATTAACAGACATAGATTCAAAACAGTCGAACTAAATACCATGCCAAACAAGTAATACAACTGTCACCTAGGTATGCTTCTTCCATCCAAAGCATCCTTTGCAGAAGTAGCAGTTTCTGCATCTGAGAATTGCACCAGTGCCTAAACAGTTGATTATAGAATATAAGCTTGTGCCCTGCCATAGAAAATAAAGCCAAATGGATGAAGTGTGGCTAATCATCAAACCTGGAATCCAGCTGTCTTCTCAAAAGTAGTAATCTTATGCACAAACCCAAAGGCTGAAAAAACCTGCATACATGAAAAGTAAGCTTTAAGAATTTCAAAAATTAACAAATCTGGAATCTAGAATTAACCAATCTAGTAATCTAAAACCAACAATAAACCTGCATAAGATGAGAACATTAACAAATCTAGAATTTCAAAGTAAAACAGTTCCCTGTTTACATAAACTAATGGACATCATGCATCTACTACAGGCCATGAGGATGGTTTTACTGCAGAACCTACTAGTGCTGATGGTAGGCCAAAATTATGGAGTCAAACTCTAGGGAAAGACAATGGGTAGTAAGATAATGAGTAGGTGAAGGGTGAGCTGGCAGTAAGTTAGTTAGAGGGAATGAAACAATAAAAAAGAGGGGATGCAGAGAAGAATGTCTGATGTTGGCGAGAAAGGTAGAGCTACCCATGTTTGATGATACAGACCAAGACAGATGGATTACCAGAACTGAAGTTAATTTTAAAGCACAGAACATCTCTGAGGAAGTGAATCTCAATTTAACTAAGCATAGCATGGAAGGATCAAAACTAATGGAATTTTGTGCCTAGGAGAATCTAAATCAAACACATTGTTAATCTTCTCCAAGAGACCGAGGACCATTTGGCAATTGACATGGAGGAGTTAAAGTGTGATCCGATTGCTCATTGTGATGGTCGGAAGTTTGAAAACTCGTTTGAGGAGCTTGCATCTCTTTGAAAACCCAACATTGTCAAGTATTACATGGAAGACTTTAACTAATTTTGTCTCAAGTCCAAGGGTTACCTCATGAGTGGCTTACAATCATCCATCAATAACTGAGTGAGGACATTACACTATACGCTCTCAGCTTTAGTTCATACAGCTAGTCGGAGATATAAAGAGGAGATGAATGATAAGGAAGTAGGAGGTGAGACAATACATAGTCGTTTTTAGAATTCAAAGGGAAGGGAACAAATTGTTCGAAGTGAGCCTTGTAATAGTTTGAACCAAAAGAAGTTACAATTATGGGAAAACATAGGAAGTTTGGGTTAAGGGCATACTCAAATCCACTCCGGGTTGTCTCTTAGGGGTTAGCCACTACTTAGCCCACACAAATTTAGCTTTTGTGTCTCTCGTCAAACTGAGGAAGTATGTTGCTAGTTGTCAAAATAGTTGGGTGGAATGTCATATCTCCAACCCAGAATAGCCATATCAAAAATATAAGGTGTAGGTCTTTTTGTTAGAGAAGGTTCTTCCACTTTAAAATGCCTAGAGAAATAACTTCACTTGGTTGTGTTAATGAGAATGAAACAATGAATTCTAATGGGGAAATCACAACATTGGTAATCAAGCCAACATCAGTCATATGGCATGCTCAATGTCACTACTCCTCATTCAGGGAAAGGCACGAGTAGTTGATAGTCACCATTGAATGGCACTTCTAGTTATGGTCGTCTCATACATTGGTTTTATGATTGACAAGGAGCTACCTCAGGGAAAGAGGTGGAAGAATTGTATGGGATGGTGCGAGGTGGAAGTGCTTACACATAGTGGAGCAAGGACCACCCAGAATTTTATTTCAACAAACTCTACTTAGTGTTTCAACTCCAAGATAGAGTCTTATGTCCTAGAATAGGAGGAATGGGCATCCTTTTAGGGGTAGCTTGGTTAAGGAAAGTGAGGTAGGTTTTAATGGATTGGCAGAACATGACATGCAATTTCAATAAAGATGGAACAAGTTACTTTGAGAAGAAATTGCCACGAGAAGATATCTCTTTCACTGGTCATAGTTTAGTTACATGAGATTCCCTTCGTTGCAAAAGAAAACATACGCCCTTTCTCGTTTAAAGGAATGGGCATCCTTTTAGGGGTAGCTTGGTTAAGGAAAGTGAGGTAGGTTTTAATGGATTGGCAGAACATGACATGCAATTTCAATAAAGATGGAACAAGTTACTTTGAGAAGAAATTGCCACGAGAAGATATCTCTTTCACTGGTCATAGTTTAGTTACATGAGATTCCCTTCGTTGCAAAAGAAAACATACGCCCTTTCTCGTTTAAATGAAATTGGAGAATTACATATTGTTCTTTCATACACAATTTGGTTGGAAGGAGATCAAATCATGTTATGTTCATCAAAGGTAGAAATAAGCAGCCACAAGCGTTGAAGCATTAATAAAGCTTCTTTGGATTCAAAACCATATTTGGGAGGATATTTCTATTGATTGTATCAAAGGCCTTCCAACCCAAGGTTCATGAAGCTACATGTGCATGTCGGTGGCTTGCCTAAGTATGCCTGCTTCATCCTCCTCAAACATCCATATGCAACAAAGATAGTGGCTGGACTTTTTTCTCAAGGAGGTGGTTAGATCATTAGTTCCTCACACTATAAGTAGTGATCGTGATACCTTGTTCTTGAGTAACTTTTGGAAGGAACTTTTCATATTGCAAGGCACTCATTTGAAAATTAGCTCTTTATGTCACCTGCAAACGGACGGAGATTGGATTTTTGAAGTTCCATCTCAGATGTTTTGCATCTGAACTACCAAAAAATTGGGCAGAATGGGTGTGGTGGTCTGAATTATGGTACAATGAATTCTTCCACGACACTGCCCAATCTACTTCCTTTGGAATTGTTTATGTAAGCCAGGCTACCACACTAATTAAATTTTAATGCAATAAGACCAAAGTTGAGGTAGTGAACCAAATATTAGTGGATTGGGATGAAGTTCTTAATTAACTCAAGAACAATTCACTTAAGACAGTAGCAAATGAAACAGTTTGCTGGTAAACAGTGTTCAAAGCTCAATTAAGATAGGTTGAATGGGTATTTTTAAAGCTTAGACTTTATAGAACGATATAGACCAGTGGCCTATAAATTAAAATTACCTTAGATTCAAGAACTTTCCAGTTTTCCATGCCTCCCAGCTGAAGAAGGTATTTAGGGATCATTTCTTCAAAGCTGCCTTACCTAAGGACTTGGGGGTATACTAGTAAAGCTGGGAAATTCAGTTGTGTCTTGGCTAGTAGAGAGATAATTGAAGGTGGTTCTCCTATTACGCAGTGGATGGTTATCTGGAAAGGAGATTTAAATCACTCACGATACTACTTAGGAGGATAAATCTGTTCTAGAGGACAATTTCCAGAAGTCAGCCTTGGGACAGGGCAGTGCTTTAACTAGTGTTTTGGTAACGGATGGGCTAAGGTATGGTTGACCCAAAATATTGAGTCTACTATAGGAAAAAGAAAACGGACAATAGGGAAATGACTAAGTGAAGGATGACCCGGCAGCATGTTGGTCAGAGGCGACGAAAGAATAAAAAGAGAGGATGCAGGGGAGTTTATTATGTAGTTTGGGTCAGAGAAAACTCTAAGGAGCCAATAGGCTCTGGCTTATAGTGATCTTCTATTTTCAGCGTTAACTTATTAGTTGCACTTTTCCATTTCAATCTTACAGTATTTGTTTATACTCACTGTTATTTACAGTGTTAACTTAATAATTCCTGTTTTGCTGTTTGGGAAATCCTAATGGCATGTATAAGAATAAAAATATATCTCTTGGAATGTTTATAGAATACTATTCTTGTAGCATATTTTGCTGAACGATGAAATGGAGAATTGTAGGGAAAGATTGTGGGTTAATGGAACATGAAGAAACCAGCATAACAATTGTTTCGATAGTGCTAGCATTAACTGCAGAAAATTAGGGGCAGGCCCTGGGGGGAATATGAGTGATTCCATTTTGACAATTGTTTTCTTAAAAAATAACAACTTCAAACATATATCTAAAATAATCATGATACTGAAGATTTCAAAGGTAATGAGTGAGGAATTATTCAGTTTGTCACTTAAATTCAAACAAATTCTTTGAGAAGAAAATTGCTTAACAATTCACTGCACAAATGAAAAAAATAATGGTAAAACCTAAACTACAACAATGTAGGAGCTGAGGGAGAGAATAGGGAAGAAAGAGGCAGTTCTAAGGAAAGGAGAAAGGAAACAAACACACACAAGCTCTTTCTCCAAAAGCACTAAGCTGCCATCGAAGATTATGCCTTGATATGGGCCTGCCGATTGTTTACATCCATGTCAAAAATATTTCCATAGTCTGACAAAGCAAAACCTAATCACAAAACTAAAAGACCAGCATCCACATAATCACATTTTTAGCATATATAGCATAGACCAAACGCAATTGCTTACCAAGTGCAAAACATCTATGCTCACGAGGCGTGCATCTGCACCCTCAATTGTTACCAACAGTACATTTCCAGCAACATCTGCAGCAGTTTTATTATTCACTATTTCTTGTCTATTAGAATATTGCAGATACACAGTTTTCCCCCGTACTTGAGCAGGCTCTGATGAGGAGGCATAATATGATATCATCGCAATGGCTTGATTTATATCTGCCTGCAGGTTATGATAATATGATTTATAACTAAAATCAGCAGCTTCATTTGAAAGGAAAAAGAAAACAGAGGAAGAAAACAACACATTCAACTTACAAATTCAATAAAAGCTTGATTTCGATTTGCTCCAACATTGCACTTGGTGTTCACAACTTTACCAAATGGCTTCCCAAGTTCAATAAGCTCCTCTTCTATACATTCCCATGGCAAGTTTCTCAAATGAAGCACCTTTGATGGTGGCTGTGTGTAACGGAACTGTGGTTGAGTAGAGACTGATGCCATTTCAGACAATAATTTTAAACCTGTTGAACGGAACCACCAGCAAAAACAATTTTCAAAAGATAATTAATTTGCATAGCATGCTTGAGAAAGGTTCAGACTTTCTGTTCCGCCAGCATCCTATCTAAATTAATTGTATCAACTTTCAAGAACATATTGTGTCCATATTAAAGGTAAACAAACCATTAGCCTCTAGAAATTTAGACTGATTTAGACTCCATTGATTCACAACAGCAAAAGAATAATAAATGAAGGATCAAGTTGCAGCATTAGACTAATTCACACTCCACCAAATCACAACAGCAAAAGAATAATTATTTAAGGATAAACTAGCAGAAACTTTCAAACTGCGATGAAATGTTTTCACCTCACGTACTAGTTATGTCATTTTACAGTGTAACTGTAAGATTTATCCTTTAGCATTTAAAATCTCGCATCAGGGATAGGTGGAATTAAACTCATGTGGCACACAAGTTCATAGAAGGAGCTAAGGGCAAAGAAGCAAGAAGCGATACACTGCTACCAGTAGTCACAATGCTTTGGGGAATTCCAGCAAGTGCAAACAAACTAAACATACGAACACAACAGCAACAAAACCATAGGCTTACAATGTCAAACTTCATTGCAAGGGAAAAGACAATATCCAATCATGGTTGTAAAGTATCTTACAATACATGTGAGGCATATCTCGATTTGATTCAAAATTGAACCCAATATGCATCTCCAGTGTGTAATTATTTTGGCCATGAATCTCATCTTAAATCCAGACTCATTATAATAAATCTCAATTCACTACGATGAATCTCAATTCACAATAATCTCTAGCTAAACGTAAGTGTAGTCAGCCACTTTTTTATCAGCTTTGTATAGTCGATCACTTTTCATTTGTCATTTCATTTATGGCTTGAATTATTATTTTATTGGTCTTAACCCTCCAGTTTCTAAGGGAAAAGAACTCTGGTAATCCGAAGTTCGGCTGAAAGGTGACTAAAGCATGACCAATGATTGTTCCAGCAAGATTCAAACTCGAGTTCTCTCCCAAATGATTCGTCCTAAACTGAAGCAAATTAGCCACTACAATATCCAAATGTTATCATACAAGATAAAAAGGGATATGCACTGTGAGTGTAAAAGAGTTTTACACTCACATCCAATAGTAACCGTGTATTCCACTAAATCACCCAATTTCGCCCCACTTTTACGATATGACATGGAAAAATACATAATTCTCTCTCATTGGTTGTCAGTGAAAAACTCTTTTACCCCAATAGCGCGAATGTGCATTGCACTCATCATACAAAACCCCGTTCCAAGCATTATGCTTACAGAACCTAACATGTTAATATTCAATCTATTGACATATATATAAACTAATACAACTAAAGTACCAAACCATAAAAATAAACAGTCCACATCTCGGGGCATAAAACCTGCATGAAATCCCAATTAGACATTTATACATTCTATTATGGACGAAATATCATTACAAAAATAAATAAATCCATCACAAACCATGTATTAAAAAACGACGAAGTAAAACGCTATGATGTAAGCTAATAACAAACAGCATCATAAGAAATTGAATGAAATTTGGATAAAATTTAATGAGATAATTGAAAGTTAAGGGTTAATTAATATCTAGCAATCGACACACGCATCAGGAAGCAATAATACAGAAAGAATTAGGGCGATGGTAACATATAAATCACCTGAGAGATAATACGGAGTGAAAGGGATTTTGATTATTGAGATATTGTGGAATTTAGGGTTTCAAAAGAGGCGCTGTGTATCGTCCAACACGTAGAAGTAGCTGAAGCTAAAGATGAGTCAGGATGGCGTGGGTTGAGATGTGGTTCACTTCATTGTAGTTGTTAACCTTTTTTATTATTTATTTTTTGGCGGTTTGATTTACGTAAAAATATCAACTTAATTTTTTTAATTCTTTTTATCAAGCAAATATTATTGTTTTTTCGTATAAATTATAATGTTGAGTTATTTTCAATTATAATTATAATTATAATTTGATTATTTTTAGTTAAATTTTTAAAATAATATTGTGGGTAGGTTTTCAATTATATAAAAAATAATATAATAAATTTTTATGTAATTTTATGACATAATTTTAAAAATCTAAATTATATTGCACTTGAACTATCTTTAATTTAATTATTTTTTAAAAATTTAATTGAGGTTATATTCTTATGATTATTGCAATTAAAATCTTTAAAAAAAATTGCACGAGTTTATGAAGAAAAAAAAATTAATTTCAATTTTATTTATTTAAAATTATAATAATTGATATAAACATTTACAAATATAAAAGTTAAACTTCATATAAAAATAAAGATAAAAGACTAACTTGATAAAAATAAATAAAAATTAATATGTTATTTTCGTAAAATTTAAAGGACTATCGAAATTATTTTGCCTTTTTTTCATAAACAAGTATTATTTACTTTTTTCATGAAATTATTAAAAAAGAGGTTTATTATTTATAGTGTTAAATACCTTTTTAATTTGGGAAAAAATTGTACTTTTTTAATATCATATAAATTATTATTTACTTTTTATTATTCACTATTTTAATTTAGTTTTTTAAAAAAATTATTAGTTCTAAAATATTTAAGTTGACGTATATCTACTTTTAATTCCGTTATTTTACAAAAATTGATGTTTTAATCTCTTTATTTTAAAAATTGAATGTTTGGTACTCTTTTACAATTTTTTGAAATTTCAACCATACCCAATTTAAATTTATTTTTTGTTATGCAGCTTAATCATTAATAATGTGACTATACTTGGTTAGTTTATGAATTATCCATGTGATTAACATTTCTCATTGATTATTATATATTATTTATTGTTTATAAAATATTATATTTTTAGTGTTATATATATGTATATGGGAACCCTAAATTTTCAAATCTTCCTTCATCTTCAATATCACACTGGTTTTGGTTTTGCAGCAAGCTCGGTTGATCTAGCTTGGTTTGTCCTTTAAAGTTTATTATGAATAACTTTATCAATGCCTTCATATTTTCAAGAGAACTTTCCAAGAAATCCACAAACACAATTGTCATAAAGTTTTGTTATTGAAAAATCAATTAACATTAACCAAAGCAGAAACATCTACAACCAGATCAAATTTATTAATAAACTCATCTATATTCTGCAAAAGCTTAATCTGCAAAAGCTTATGCAAGAGGTCAACCTTGAAATTGTGTGTTTCATTTTTTTTATGGAACTTGTGTTTCAAATTATGCAAATTCAAAACATAGATTAGAGGAGGTAACATCTCACATTAATGTTTTGAAGATGATTAAACAAGTTAATTAATTTGTAATTATAATTCAAATTGTGTTACTATTTAACTTGTGTTTTTGAGTGTGTTATTTGAAGATAAATAATCATATACAACAACACGATATCGTTAAGGTGTATACAAGATAATTTTGGTATATGAAAGAACATTCAAGTTATTAAGAGCAACAATGTGGACAAATCAAAGTCATTTTGGTGTTTGACAGTACCAGCCTTATCAAATAAAATCACTATTGATAATTTGTTTTAAATTTAAAAATTAAATAAGTCATTTTCAGAAATCTCAAAGAAGCAAACAACATCAAGATCAATCTTTCGAATGATGGCCTATGAACATTATAGCAAGAATAAAAAAGGACATTGATGTTAAAACAAAACACATGTCTATTAAAACATCACTCTCAATATATAGATTAGTAACGACTATATGAGTTGTTATCATATGAATCAAACAACAATTATTTCACGTGGAATCAATTAATCACTTAAACAATCATACTTGAGAAATCAAAGTTCTTCAATGAAGCAACAACTCCAATTCTCTTTCACTGGATTCAATGATTTTTTTATTGAGTTTTCTACTCAAAATTAATCTCAAACAAGTGTTGAGTAGATTCTGATTCGTCAATTTTCTTTCATAATTTCATTTGAAACTCAATACTATATTCTTAAAGATAGTTTGAGTGGTTTGTAAAAATCTTTTCGTGATTAAAAAATAATGTGTAAAAATCATTTATAGACTAAAATATAATAGTAAGAAATCAAGGTGAAAATTGTAACTGATCAATAAAGTTTGCGTGAAATAACATTTTTGTGTAAAACACATTAGTGGAAAACGTCACACAAATTGTGATGATTAGAGTAGCACACCTAGTGTGAATCAATGTACATAATTGAGTATTATCTTATACTAATTATTTATCACTCACAATCACGTAGAAATAATCCTTTTAATTTATTTTCACCAACAAAAAATACAATACATTTTTGTTTTGTAACCAAAATTAATTTTGAATAAATTTAAATTTAAAAGTGGGAATTAATTTTTAAAAATGAGAATCACAATTCAAACTCTCTTTCTTTATGATTGACATTGGTACGTCAAAGGATCCACATGTTGAATGGTAACAAAATCTCACATGTTGAATGGTAACAAAATCTCCAAACTTGAAGTGTTTTTGGAAATGGACTTTAGAAAGTTTTATTGTGGTGTAGGATAAAGTTTTATTGTTAAAGAAGATGAATATTTGGGAATTTAGGGTTTTGATTTTTTATTTATTTATAAATTACTAAAATTTAAATATTTTATAAATAACAAACAATTATTAGTAGAAAATGTTAATGACATACATAATTCATGAACCAACTAAGCATAATCACATAATTAATTATTAAACCACATAATTAAAATAAAAAAACACTTCAAAAAAAGGTGGGGTTCAAATTTCAGAAAATTGTAAAAGAGGAAACTGAAAATCTAATTTTTAAAATAAAGAGACTAAAAATTCAATTTTTGTAAAATAGAGGTATCAAAAAGTGCATTTAAACTATTTTATTGTTATGTTTGCTCTTTGCTCTTCTCAAGTGTATGAATTTTTGAATAATTTTTGGAAGTCATAATTAGTATATTATAAACATCTATCTTATAAAAACTCTATAACTGTTTATCAAATAATAAGTTAAATATAAATTTTTAAATTTTTACTGCTTAAAAATTTATATTTAATATTTTTTTTAAATAATTATAAAT
>JBBPBS010000689.1:6196269-6235742 GCA_037974835.1 Cicer judaicum
GGGGGGGGGGGGGGGGGGGGGGGGGGGGGTGTTAATAAAAAAAACATAAAAATGAGGATGCATGAGAACTAGTGAAAATCTTCATCTTAACTAGTGATAAATTAAAATTCATTAATAAAACTTCGAATTCAACATGAACAAAACTCAAACAATCTTGTAAGAAGTAATGCATAGGACCTACACAATCACGACTTGTTACTAAGATGATTCACATTGTTTTCCATGTTCCCTTTTTCTAAAGCACCCTTTTCCAAGTCCAATATGTCTAAGCTTCCCTTATGATGAAGATCCAATTTGTTTGGTTCTTCAACAACTCTTCTTTTCCAGTACTTGCAGTGGAGAACTAGCTGGAGGATTCCTAAGGGAGTTCCAATCACACTTGGTCCCTATTAAAAGTAACAAGCAAACATCATTGTCAAAAAGATTATCTTAATAATTATGTGAAATTTTATTTATTAGTATTAGATTATTATCTGAAAATGACACATACCGCAACGAATATATCCCGAATGAGAAGTCCATAAGTAAGCCACAATAGACTGGCCAAAAATGAACACAATGATAAAGGTAGTGGCATGAATTCCACACTCTTCGTTTTTATCACTTTCTTCTGCAATTAACAAAATCAAACAAAATTATCTTCATCACTATAATTTTACAACCACCCTTATTAGAAAGAAAAAAAAAAAATTATCCTCATTTTTCCTAACATATAATATTTTAATTTACTAGATTTATAAATCGTGTAAAACTAAATATGAATGTCTCTCTAAAGTTAAAATTCTAGTCATAATTAAGGGTGTTTTAGTGACTAACTCTTTTAACTGAATTTAATTTTAGATGATAATTTTTTTTAAACATTACTTATTTTATGTTTTAATTATGAATATTTTTAAAGAGAGCTTAATACATGGTTTTATACTAAAATTCCATACACCAACTCTATTTTTGCATATGAAAACTATCAAAATCAAAATATACTAACAAAAATACAATGATGCAACAAAATAGTTGTTTTTCACTTTTCAGTTGATATTAATATAAAATTGATTTACATCGATGATACATATAATTTAAATGATACTTTAAATTTCAATAATAAAATTTTAATTAAAAATTACTCATTAAAAACACGTGTATCAACAAAAGTTACACATTTTTTATTAGACCAAAAAATGGTATATATTTATAAAGATGCAAAATTTAAGTTTATTCTTGTAATTAGAACTTAAAATTTAGATTTTAGTTCGATAGTTTGATAACATGTCAAAGTATTTTATTTTATTTTTCAAAAAACAAAACAACTTTTATTCATTAACTTCCAACTAAACTCTAGATTATTTAAACTTCATTTCTCATAAAATAAAAACCAAAAAAATATTATTGGATTATATACTCTGTTCCTCTGTTTTGTTTTTCGTTGTAGTGTCTCTCTGTAATTTCCTTTTAAGTAAACAGAGATATTGTACCTAAATATTCAGCGGAAGAAAAAAGATGACTCACCATGACAACCAAAGGGGATGCATACATTGCTATTGACACCCCCAATCCTGTACTACCAACAAGTAGCTTTCTGTGTCGATGATCAGGGAAGGCAAAAGCTGATGCAAGAGCAATGGCACAAAACACTACAAGAACTGGCACTGCTACCATAGCTACCTTCATCTGTAAAAAATATTAATAATTAATTTCACAAACCACATAATTTTTCACCTGTGAACTGGTAGCGAAGTAGTTTTGTTGTTTCTTTGATTTAGTTTTCATTAAAAAACAATTTATAATATTAAGAGAACTAGTTCAAATTATCTCATAAATGATTATAAAATGACCATCACTTACCACTTAAATTAATAATAATTTTTCTCTTTTTCAATTTTTTGAAACAAAAATTTCATGCTATAAGAATTTTGACTGACAAAAATTTCATGCTATTGGTTGATTCAAAATATATGAACTTTGCATTTTCATGCAAATAAAATAATTACAAAATTTGTATACACATCATTAATTAAAAATAATCCCAACTTAGAGGCATAATAAATATTACTTACCTTTCCTTTGGGTGAAGAATACCAGAAATAAATAAGAACATAAGATAGCTCCAAAACAATCCCAACTCCATTAACAGTTACAAGAGGAAAATTTTCCCACTTTTTGCTTACAACAGGTAAACCATACCAAGTAAAAAGGAGACAGTTCACTAGTGCTATGATATAAGGAACACATGAAAATTCCTCTGTGCTTTTTTTCCTAATGACCCTTTTGAAGGTAACACTGTAAAAGTAAAATCAAGGAAAAAAATTCAATAACTGTGAAGTATTAAAAATTAGTTTGTGATATTTTAATTTAATTATAATGTTATGTAATAACATACGTAGGTGCAGCATATAGGGACACTGAGGCGACATTCCCTGCAACAAAATAAATCCCAAATTGGTCACTAATTTTTATTTATTTTTTTGATGTTGAAGAGAAATGTATTATAGTGATTAATTAGTAATGCATAATAATAATGCTAAAGGGTAAGGAATTAGTGAACAGAGATTAAGTTAGTACCAATAACAGCAACAGCCATACGAAGGCTTTCTGCCATGTTTAAGATATTTGCTATCTCTCTCTAGTGAGATGAAATGAAGATATTTTGTGAGAATACACTTGAGGATGCTCTATTTATAATACTTTTAGTTTACTGTTCAATACCTAGGCATGATTAAATTGTTAAGGTAAAAAAAAGATAGAAAATTCAAAAACAAGGAGAGAGAAGCTTCTCTGTTAAACTTGAGAAACTATTCTCTCAAGAGTTAAAGTAGTGGCTAGTCCTTTTTATCTTCATAAAAAGATGGTAATTTTTTTAATAGTAATATATATATAAATAAGACCGACTTTAATATTTTGGAGATTATTTTTAATTTTAAAAATTGGACTATATATAATAACAAAAATATAATTTTAATAATTAAATAAAGAGATAAAATAAATTTTAATTTCTATAAAACTTCAAAATTTTATTTAGTCTTTATAAAAATAGATCTCAATTTTGTAGTCCTTGATTTTTTTTATTATCTTTTAGTCTTTATTTTAAAAAGTTATTTTTTTTTAAATATAATATTTCTAGTCCTGTAAAATTATAATAGAGATTCGAAGTGAATAATTTTTTTTTTTATGAATTAAACTTAATCCAAAATCACCTTCATTTTATTATATTACAAAAAAATTTAAAACTCTTATCAATTGTTATAAAAATTGAATCATGTTGATTTGTGTCATGTTGATTCATGTTGATTTGTGAACATATATACCCTCGTTTAAGAATATTTTAAAGGGCATGAACTAGGATGGTTGTGGGAACACATTGAGTACAATGGTTGGTGGTGGAAGAGAGTCACACCGGAGAGTTAAAGTTATTTGTAAATACTATGACGTGAACTTAATTTGATTATGAGATAATGAAATATGTATATATATATATAAAAGAAAGATAAGATTTAATTTATTTTTATATTAATATTAGACATTCCATCCTCATTAATTTGGGAAACAAGTCATAAGATGAAAAAAATATAAAAACTAATCATTTTTTTATCAATATAAAAAAAACACAAATCTTGAAGAACCGTTTGAGTTATTCAAACTTAATCTAAATATATTCCATAAAAGATTTTAAATTATTCTAGCATCAACTTGCTCTTGAATACTAGGCTATATATAATCTATCTTAAAAAAAAAATATACTAGGCTATATACAATATAATTTATTTTTTTAATTTTCTTGTTTTAGAGGTTAATGGTAAGGTTCAACAGACAAGATACACAGTTTCTACTATCTTTGATTGGAGAATTTAGAGTGGTAGATGGCACTAGATTTGCACCATCCCTTTTTGACATATTTCCTACGTGTCACATGAAATTTTAAGTCCGTTAGAATATGTTTGGCTATGTTCCTTCTTTGTTTTTATGAATACATTTTAATAAGTGCTTTGTGCTTTTATGATGGTTAAGCATTATAGATACCAATAATGTTTTTAAAAAACATTACTACTTGAAGTGCTCTGTTTTTGATGATGTGGATTCCATTTTCTAGATATATGGGAATTCATATGACAAGCCACAGATTAAGTTTTTTGGAATTGTATTGTTGGCTTCCTATGTTTAGAAAGATAACTTTTTAATTTTTCTACTACCCTCAATTTTTAAGATGGTAAAGAAGATGCTTGAGCCAAATTTATTTCATTCTTGCATGTCAATGGGGTGTGACATCCCATCATATCATACATTGTGATTATCACTCATATTTTGACTTCTACAGCAAAACGTATATGTTCACCTAATGTACCAATTTTACATAATAATCTCTTCAATTCTTTTTCTTTTCATTTTTTTAAAATTATTTATCTCTTTTTTATAATATTGTAATCACTTAACATCTCATTTCAAATATTTATCTTTTCAATAATCAACTTTTGATTTTTTTTATATTAAAGTAATATATCTCAAATTTATTTTTAAAGTCAGCAAATCATCAGTTATATATATATATATATACTCCTTGTAGTCGCTCTTATAAGTAAAAAAAAAAAATAGTTTAAAATTTTAGTCATTATTATAAATAAAAATTAATTATTTTTAATTTATTTAATGTTAGCATTTCTAATATATCTTTACTTTAATAAAAAATATTTAATATTAGTAGTTGAATGTTTCCCATTCAAAAATATAATTTAATAAATTTGAATTTTATTATGTATAAAATTTAAAAAATTAATTACACGTAACTCATTTTTTTAATAATAGTGAAAAATAGTAATTTTAATGTGTGTATATATATATATGGCGACTCATTAATCACATTTCCAGTATAATGGTCTTGAATCTTAGGCCATTGTTGTCCAAACTCTCCATTGGTACGAAAATTACTAATTGGGTAAACCATCCTAATAGAAAGAGTCCAAAAAGGAGTCGATAATAAGACTACCCAATGAGAGGAAATAGAATTATATTATTCGAATTCTCCCACAACCCTTTGAACCTTGAAATAACAATTTCTAGTGGGTGGAATAAAACTCAACTCACCTAAAGGATTTAAACGATGTTCCATTAATAAAATCATTAGCATAACACTGCTCCATTTCACAGCTGAAAAGGTGGGTTTATACTTGTTGATAGTTATGCCTCAGGAACAAGAGCATCCTCCTACATTGTAATCCACTCTAGGTAGTTAGTTGTAGCAAATTATTAATTTTTTCAATGTACACATGTGAGTTTGGTTCAACTCATAACTTTTTTATCACTTTAATTAAGAATGAATATCGACTTGGTTTTAGTGGATTGGATTTCAATTCTATCATTTCATTTAAATCTAAATCTACAATTTATTGGTATAAGTCTAAGCTATTTTCGTGAGTTTAGACGTTGTTGTCAGTTAGTTCGAATTTTGGAGTTATACATATATTAAATTGTGTGATTAATTTTTTATTTTTTGTTGGAAAACTTATTTTCTTTAACTTTTTGTTTGTTTTATTTTCAAATTCATTTTTTAAGAAAAAAAAATTAGTTTATTCATACTTAAGTAGATTTTTATCAAACAACACGTTTATCATACTCGTAATGTGATAAATAAGTGAGACTGAAATACCCACTCTTAAAAATTTGAATTTTTATACCTACAATTTAAATTGAAGTGGTCGAGTTCAATTAATTGTGGGTCTATTTTTTCCACTTGCACCCGACCAGTCAAACTCATATATATTCAATATGCAAATTCGTGTGACCCATGATATGCTATAACTCGCCCACACATCAAATTGGCCAATTATGATGGCTTGAATTTGATCGGATCAATTGATTTTTCTCGACCCTGACTATAATTGGCATGTTTCTTCTTCAAACTACCAAGTCACCATATTGATTGCTTGTAGAAGCATCCTTTATTACAAGTGACTCTCAAGTCACACAACTCCAACAATGAGCTTTTTATGGGAGTTACTTCAAAGCTAAAAACATCATCAATAATTCATGTTAGAAATTTTCTAACATCATCTCAAATGAGAGTCTCTCGTCAATAGGACGAAGTTAAAGTCTTTTAAAAATTAACAAGAGTATTAACAAATTAATTAGTGTAATTAATACTTATTGAGTCTAATGTGAGGAGTCTCCACTTCTCTATACTTAGGATTTGTTTGTGAGTTAGATTTTGGAGAGTTAAGCCTATAGTTTAATATATATTGAATATTTTAAAAATATTGAAAGAATAATACGATAAATGAACATATAATATCATATTATTATTTTTTATTTTAAATTAAAAAAATAAATTTAGTCTTCTAAAATCATACATAAAATGTCATGTTAAACTTAATTTTATATTTAAAGTTTAAAA
Source organism: Cicer judaicum (assembly GCA_037974835.1). Lineage (NCBI taxonomy): Eukaryota > Viridiplantae > Streptophyta > Magnoliopsida > Fabales > Fabaceae > Cicer > Cicer judaicum. The sequence goes on from JBBPBS010000689.1 coordinate 6,202,646, forward strand.
TTTTGTAGTGCCGATAAATGATATAATTTAAGGGTTTGTTTAATTAACAAGATAAGAAACAGAACATGAATAAGTCATCATATCGTGTTTGAATTTCGTATTTGATTAATCAACATAATATGATTAATTTATGCATAATATTATTCAATCTTGTATATCTATTTGAAATTTCTTCTTGAATATGAAATCACTTCGAAATTAGTAGGATATGATAAAAATAATAATTTACTGAATTACCTTTATAAAATATAATTTAATATACAAAATGGAAATATAATAAAATTTAAATCTAATAAAATATAAATATAAAAAATTAAAAAACATAAAAATAAAATATTAATAATTAATTTTTTTAAAATTATGATTTTATCACAAGATACCTTTTTCTCTTTATATAGTATAATAAATTATTATTCAAAATTGCAAATATTTGAAAATTAATTAAAAGTTTAAATAAAATATAATTTATTTACAATGATAATTTTATTAATTAAAATTATTTAATTACATATGATTCATTTTAAAAATTCAAGAATGTGTTATTAATTCATTTGTTTAATACATTCCTATATAGCCGATCCATGACTAAACAATCATCGTTGAATTTCAACATAGCAACAACAAGCCAATTTGCTTAAAGTTAATGTGATATGATAAGACTCATTAAAAGTGATTTAAACAACTTCACCCAACTATTACATTTTGAGATGCTCTATAAGAAACATAAAGCTATAATAACCACAAATTAAGCATGTGGGGGAGACCTTTGTGGTGCAACATATTTCTCCTTTTTAATGAATGCGAACCAACCAAGAAAATTAAGCTAGAAATATATAATTCCAAACATTCTTTTTTGTTAGTCATATCAATTGACTCCTTTAATAGATTGAGATCGTAATGCAATTAAATACGTCTATATTGTGGAATCAAAATCAAATAATATAAATTTTAAATTTAAAAATAATTAAAATTTTAAGTTTAGATTATTCGATTTTGATCGGAAAATCGAGATGTGCTGAATAAAATACCCTCAACTACAATAATTCCAAATTCTCTTTGATTCTGATTTATTTGGTAAAATTCCTTTAAAAATAAAATAAAAACTTATTTGGTAAAACTGGCTTAACAGGCTGGAAACGAAATATCCTTAAGCATGAGCGCAGCAATTGGTTTCTGATGCTTTAGGCATGTTTGGTTTTGCATTGGTATTTGGTGATGCTATTCAAATAAAGAAGAATAATATTTAATGATATCAGAGAGGTTATGTGGTAGCTAGCATTGCTCTGTTCATACAAATATCGCCTCCAACGGTTTGCAATATGCTTGCAACTTGCAACGGGCTACAGCGTCAAACTTATACTTTAAAGGTGATTTTTTCCACATGCGCGATATACCATTAATCACATTAAAAAATATAATTATTTTAATTCAATAAATAATTAATTCAATTGAATGACATGGCCATTTTTCTAGTGCATTTTATGGAGTATAGAAGAGGTAAGTCAATTAAGTAATTCTAATGAGTATGAGGGTAAACTTCTCTTAATTTCTTAAAAGATTATATTATGTTCAATTTTTTAGACAAATTATTAGAATTAAATAATTAAGAAAAATACAAATTTAATAGAATACATCAAATGTATAACCTCTTACATAATACTTTTTTAGAGTGTCAACTTTCAATCTATTATTTTGAATATTTAGATTTAATGTAGTGTGATCGCACACAATCAGTCACTTAAATATATCTTGGTTGCTCAGTAAAATTAGATAATTTAGATTTCAAAATAAATTTTAGTATTTTTTTCTTGAATTTAAAATATAAAGTTTTAAATCTAAACAATTTGATTTTGATTAAACGACTTAGAAAAAGTGTATGATTACATACAATTTAAATGCTTATTTTAGAAATGCACGTTAATGGAAGAGGAGTGGTTAGAGTGGATATAGGTTGGAGCGAATAGGGTTCATAGGGATTGTGATAGTGCAGTTGCAGACAATATATAGATTTAAACATAAGTTTCAATTTTAGCTCGACTTAATGAAGCTAGTGTGATGGATCCATGTTATAAATTGAAATTCTTAATTATATGTACGAAAACAATTGAATTATTTTGGCTTGACCTAATGATTCTAGGAGTCACTCTTTTATGCATTTTTTTTTTATAAAAAATCTAAAATAATTTGTATCTAAAAATTTAGGTTTAACCCAATTTAATTTGACGTGTTTAAGTTTGGATCGAACTATCAAATCTATAACATAATGAAATTATGGGTTGGTCCAACTCAACCCAACTCATTTTTTCACCTTTATTCTTTAGACTATTTCAAACCAACTACTCAATTTAATAGCTTTAAATCTAAAGAATGAAATAATAACATATTTTGATTTTCCTTAAAACTTTGGTATAAATTTTATCAACATTTTCCTTAAACACGTTCAATGGCTAGATCAACATTTTCCATGACTAGCAAGTACCCAAATTTTCTATCTTGCTCCAGCTTCAATTTATGATATTATTTGAAATGAAATGATTGAGTTGATGTTGTAACAAAAGATTGTCATGTTAAAACTTTATCAATTAACAATGTAAAATCTAAATCCAAAATGGAAATATTTAAACAATATCAACTTGTTTTATCTGCACCATTGAGTATGTTTTACTATCCAATTGGGGTTCCTAGCTTGTATATATTCGGTAAGCTCAATGAATGGATCAGCTGCAGCAACACACACAATTTGTTTTACCACACAAATGTGATATCCATTTAGATTTAGATTTAAGAACATTAGAATATAATATATTCTAAGCCCGAATAATAAAAACATTGCTTTTTTTTACGCGTACTGTTTGTTTTTATGTGGCGGCGAGCACAAAATCTACAATGTTTTTCGATACTTTAACACGCTTAATTAATTGTCACACTCACACAAAGAAATTAGAAATTCAGATAATATATATTCATTCACCGAATAACTTCTCTTTGAGCATAATTAATTTTCCAAGACAAGTAGAAGTTTATGATATAATTTGATTTGTCGCGATCAAGTAGGAAATATAAGTCTCGACCCTATTCCAATCTTATCATTTATTTTTAATTAATTTACCTTTTGATATATTATTATCATTATTATGGCTAGTATTTTTTATTCTCATTTTATCCCCCGAGATACACCAAATTATATCTTAGTGTAACTAGTGATAGGGATAAAAAAAGAGATAAGAAGTTGAAACTAGATGCGAGAGGGAATAAATTTAAAAAACTACTACAAATATTAATATGTGATATTTTGGTTAGTAAGTTAGGAGATTAGTTAATTGGTTATATTTAGGAGCCTTCAAATCAGAATTGATTTAAATAAAAATTGCATGTTAAGAATATTATTAAAAGTGTTTGAATTTTCTTGTGAAAATTATTTAAATTAGATTTTATATTTATTTTTAAAAGTTAAATATATAAATTTTAATATTTACTTTAGTTATTTTTTATTAGTATAAACTATTGTATTAGACTACTATTTGTTAGTTTTGATTATTTTATAATAAATTTTATTTGTTTAATTTGATATATTTTTATTGTTGTTTCATATATTCTAATATTATTTTATAATATCAATTTTTAATATATCATATATAATATTTTATTTCAAACTTGTCACTTCAACAAAATTATCTAATATTAAAATTCAAATAATTTTTTGTACAAATTATAATTTGAATAATCTATTATAATTTCAAATAATTACATCCCCATTTACACTTAATTTATTTGTTGATTAGATTTAACTAATTAATTGTTTAATTTCAAAACATGTTCTATAAATTTAGCTTTTCTGTTTTTTTTTTAATCTTTTATAATAATTCAATATGAAATATTTTAAATTTTGTTTTCTCGAACTATCAAACTTAGTGTGATTTCTAACGCAAATTACTAGAGGGGAAGGAGAAATATCTTTGTCCTTTGTTCCATTAGAAGTGTTGTTTGTGTCTTTTTATGATATTTCTAAAGTTATCAATCACATCCGTCCAATCCCTTTTCAAGTCCAGCTGTGCAAAGCGTTTTACAAATTCTACCTCAACAAACTGCTCTCCATTTTATCAAAATCATGTTTTTGGCCCAATAAAGTGTTGACTTTACATGGGACCCCCACAATCCTACTTTTCTCAATTCAATATTGGTGATTAATTCTTATTCATATATTGATATATGAACACAATCAACTTAAAATTCTTGAATTCATGACTACTAATATTACTATATATGTAAATAGCAATATATTGGGACTAGGGTTGGCAAATAAATTTATTTATGTTCATAAGGATTCCATCGAATGTATTCACAAAAATTATTTCATCTACTTCAATAATAAACAGAATTAATATATATAATTTCGTGAAGGGTCATTAATTTATAATTTTGTTTTCTAAATTTATTGGAACACGTTAGATATATTAGAAATTAATTTATTAAGTAAAAAATTATTATTTATAAAAAGAGATCTTTTATAAATAAAAAATTCACAGTAATAGAATTTTGACAAATGACATTAATAAACATAATATAACTAAAATAATTGACATCGATGACTTGAGGATAAATTTAATCAATCTATTATATTAAAAATTATGTTATTTAAACACAACTAAACATACGTATACTGATTAGTGTAGCCGTTGTGTGGAAATAAGAGAAAAAATACTAAAATAAAATAAAATAATGTAGAAAACAAAAGCCTTATAAATGACAATATAATATTGATGTCAATATATACTTTTATCAAAAAATGATTTATCATATTGATCCATTTTACCTACCATACTTACAATTAAAAAAACATCCTCGCAGTGACATTCATAAAAGTAATGATGATGAAATAGAAATGGCATAAATAATTTTGATTGATTCCTTGTTGAACTTCATGGATTTGATACACATTAAGAGAAAAACCATGGTACGTACGTCCTGATTCATACATGAATGTTGCAACACTCACTCTTTTCGCTTTCCCTTACTACAACTTGTTGGCATGCTTGCTTCATTCCGTTGGTCATGCGCGCACTACTCTTTCGACTTCTCACTTAGGATCGATCAAATCATAATACCTACCTATATAGTTACAATTATTATGGCAGAGAATATGGAAAAATAAATTCAAAATTAAGCTCCAATAAATTAATAACTCATTTTTTTTTAATTCTACATGCGTCAATTTAATTCATTTTTTATTTAAATTAATAATTAAATGAGTTTAAAAAAAATTATTTTTGATAATAATTATATATTGTTTATCAAATGTGTAACGTCTTAATATCATGGTTTAAAAATATTAATAAAATAATAAATTATAAGCTTAGAATTAATTAAATAATTATTTCAAAATTAGTTCAATTAAAACAAATTAAATAATAAGATAATATGATACACTTAGCTTTGTTTTTGGTTGTTTGTTTTATTTAACAAATACATGAACTATGCATTTTGTAAGGTTTTAATTGCTACATGAAACAAATAATTAGAGTTATGATATGATGGACTGGTAACTACCAGTACCACTATGACGTTGAATTTGCAAAATGAAAGTAACATTGCTTTGATTAAAACTAATTATCTGATTAGATGGTAAAATTATATCGATAAGTTGCTGCACCCATATTCCATGATAAACAATTCCCGGTTATCACTTCAATCAACAATTTACAATGAGAAATAAATAAATTACTCATGTTGTGTGGAATTGATAACACCGTTAATTGTGTAAAAGTAGGATATATATGTCAATTATGTTAGAAGTATTTTAGAAGTATTTAAATATAAATAAATAAATAAAATACCTAATTAAAAACTCAAAAGAAAAAATTATATTAAAATAAAGAGTAGCAAAAATATTTTGTAGTTGCAATTACAATAACAGTTAATAGCGATTAAGATATAGATAATTTTTATATGAAAATATGAGTAATCACACCCTTTAATCTTTTTATGACACATTTATTTTGACAATTTGGGATAAGAAAAGAGTAAGATATCTTGAATGATATCTATTATAAAAATATATTTTATCGAAAACCTAATTCTATTAACATTGAGATTTTAAGAAATACAATCTTAGATTATGAATTGATTGATTTACTATTTTGTTTGTTGAATTGTCATTTTTATGATTGTTTGAATATGCATTTTTTGGAATGTTGTTTTATTATGAACTCTTGTGTATTGTTATTGTATATTTAGTTTAAATATTATGTTTTAAGATAATTTTATGACGACGATTATAAAAAAAAAAATATTTTTGTATTTGAGATAAGCATATGTTCCATATGCATGGATTTTGTACCTCATAATCATTTATCCATATGAGCTCTATGCTCTAGATGAGTCTTATACCCAACATTAGATGAGTTTTAAATTTCACATGGATGAGTGTTGCACTAGATGAGTTGATTTTCTGCAGAATAAATATATGTATTAGATTATTGTAAATGTGAATTATTGTTGATTTCAATGAATAAGTAATATAAATTATTAAAAGTAATTGATTATTATAGAAAAATTATTTATATTTCTAAAAAATAATTTTACAAGAATGCAAGTGTCATGATCGATTTTTCAAGTGAATTTATATTAATCGTAAATCAATCGTCTTAGTTGTTTAAAGTATCGATTATGAGCAGTTTTGTATCTAACCTACACCTCAAACAAGTTAGATTGGTGGTAAAATATTTGTAATTTAAATTTGATTATTTTTATATAAAATAAAAAGCAAAAAGAAAATAATTAAATGTTGATAGTGAAGATAACATCAAATAGATTGATGGCATGTAAGAAATGTATCGCCATATTAAAAAATTTAAAAATGTACATAAGACTTTACCCATTGATTTTGCTAAAAAATGTGTTATTGTTGCAAACTGATGACCACACAATTAAAATCGGTTAAAGATGAAGAGGTTCATCCATGGACAAGGATCGGACTAGATTTCTTTACATATGTCACTTAGTTAACTACTACTATAAACTCCGTTCATTTGAACTTTTGGTAAATTCCTGATTTGCCACTCAAACACTTTTTGGGTTGGCCAAGTGGTTAGGGACTTGGAAATAGTTATATATTTGGATGTCGGATTCTTCTATTTAAAGAAAATAAAAGGAAATTTTATTGAGATGAGAGAATTTATTTTTATGAGTTTAATAAATTATCTCTATAGCAATTAAACTCAACTGTCCTTAGTTTTTTGTATAAAAGAAAATTAATTATAATTTAATCAATAAAAAATTAATATATTTAAATATAAATTAAAATATTAACTTTTATTTATGGAGTTATAATTTAATTATTTTTATAAAAAAAATCGAAAAAAATATTAAACGAATACTTGTCCTTATAATATATAATATAATTATAAAAATGATATATAATATGATTATAAAAACATAGATACATGTACGGTTTTAATGTGAATCACTAGCAAAGTTGGGATATTTGTTTAGAGTTTTGACCATTCCAATTGGGGAAACCATTATGACTGCTCCATATATTGTTGCTTTGTAGTTGGATCTGTGTCATTGCCAAGTAGTTATCGAGTAGGATGCATGATTGATTACTCTACATGAACAATTAAGGTGGGCACACACCCAATCATATGCATTCGTACGTCTACAACATTAAGTCACCACATTTTTACTAACATGTATTTCTCAAAACTTACCATTTATGCAACATTTTCATTTTGGCCCTACTCGTTTCACTATGGATTATTTCATTTTATTGAAATATTTGTTTTATTTAATTTTTTTTTCATTTTATTTTCAAATTCATATTTTAAGAAGAAAAAAAATTTGAACTTTCAATATTTTTGTTAATATTTGAGTAAGTTTTTATCAAATATTCGATTTATCATATTGGTGACGTGATCACTAAGTGATACTGAGAGATTATGGATGGCAACAAAATATGCACGCGTGGGCATCCATCAAGACCCGCTTGATTTGTGCGGAAAAAACCCACTTTAATTGAGTGTATGTGCGGATTTTTCCTAAAACTAAAATTCGGGGGATAAGATGAGTTTGGAAGTGGTGGTATTCACCCCGCACCCGCCTCCAAACCCGCCCCGCAAGTAATATTATTAGAATTTTTAAATTTTATATACATATGCATATTGAATATATTTAATATTTTTTAAAATATTAAAAATTAGGCTTAATTACAGTTTTGATCCCCCTATTTTAGCTAAATCGTGAAAGTAGTCCCCCTATTTTGTTTCTTCCTAGTTTTGGTCCCCCAAGCAGAATTTTGGTTCAAAACTTCATGAAATTTCATTTTTTTACATTTATTTAAGTCATATCATGCTTCAAGATCTCATTTTTAACAATTGTACCTGAAATATATGATCATAAATGGTGTAATACGGCTTTAAAAAAAATAAAATTTCATCAAATTTTAGACTAAAATTCTGTTTGGGGACCAAAACTAGGGAGAAACAAAATGGGGGACTACTTTCACGATTCAGCTAAAATAGAAGGACCAAAACTACAATTAAGTCTAAAAATTATGATCTTATCTCTATAGAAAATATGTTTTAATTTTATTATTTTCTAATAATAATTGTTTTATTATATTAATTATAATAGATATGATTTTTAAATTTATAATTTTATATATATGAGTGAATGTGGGTGTGAGCGGGAAAACCTGAGCCATGTTGTAGGTAGAGACGAGAGTCTAAATATTACATCCGTTATGAAACGAGGACGAATATGAATTTTTTCCGATTAATCGGGTGCAGGAGGCGAAATTCGTTCCCGCCCCACTCTATTGTCATGTCTAGGAGAGATCCACTCTACAAAAATTGGATTTATATATCCAAAATTTTAAGTGATGTGGTTGAACGTAGATAACATAAATTTTATTCTTCTCACTCACACCCGACCATTCAAACTCATATATACATGTATATCTTTAAATCCACATAACTTTTGACTTATAGTATATAACACTAGTGTATGAAATTGAACTAATTGAGCAGTAGTTTGGATTCGGTAAGATCAACTAATTTTGTTAAATGTGACTAATAAATGCCCAAATATACATACATGTGTTAAGTAATCTATTAAAATATCTTAACCACTCGAATCTATTAAATTAATGCATATATGGTCTGATTTAATAATCAAATATTGACTGAGGATAGCATTTGGTTCGATCATTTTCATTCGGATATGTATATATCCTTTTACATACAAATGAAACGAATCTTGTCATTTAAAATGAATGTTTGTGAATGCATAATTACTTAAGCTCATTATCGATTATGTATTGGTCACTTCTTCACCAAATCTGGGTCAGGAATAGTAATAAGATGCTCAAATTTTTAAGAGTGATCGATCATGTCGGCCAACAAAAGGATATATATTATATGGGAGCAGTTGAAATTGATTTGGCTAACTTAACATGGAATTTTGACTAAAAGTGCCTATAAGATATATTTTTGAAGTCGACAAAAATGTAACAAAAACTACATCAAAATTTGTAACTTCCATGATTTATTTGACAAATTATAGCGACATTCAATTTTAAAATAGGAGACTTGTAAGAAAAATATGGTCAACAACATTATTTGGTTAGTCATAACATATGTTCTTCATTTCGTTGTGCTTTTTCTGTTGTCGTGGGAAAAATATATAGTAACGACGGTACAGTAAAATGATGGTTTTGAAAATATATAAACCCTTAAGATAAATGAAGATAAAAATGGAATGATAAAAAGTCAATAATAACATAATATTGACTTTTTTTATAAATTTTTTTTTTATGAATTATTGTTTCAAAATACATGAAGAAAGAATACTCTCCCCATTTAATATTAAATATCTCATTTGAAAATTTGTTATTTTATATTTATCTTTTCTGGTTTTTATTAGCAATCATTATTTATCACCGATAAAACATTATTTATTATTTTATTGTACCAAATTAATTTAACTACTCTACAAACTACTTTATAATTAAAAAAATTGTACATTCAATTATATTCTTAAGAATTGTATAAAATAGATTAAACACTTCATATAAAACAAAGGGAGTAACTTTAAAAGAGAGTAAGATCAATGGATTGTATGGTGACACCATATTTAGAAATATTATTTGTCTTTATACATCAAAAACTAATTTCATCTTATTTTTATATCAACGATTTGCTTCAAGAGTTTTTAGAGAAAATAAAATAAATATATTTTATAAACTAAAAACAAAATATAGAGACTCCAATAGAATTTTCAACCTCTTTTATAAAATGAAAATAATTCCTACTTGTCGTGGAGATATAAATGAAGAATCAAGATGCACCCAATTCAAACTAGTCTATACTATATATATATATATATATATATATATATATATATATATATATATATAAATTTTTCACGTGATAGGATTGTCGAGTATTGATACGAGCTTTTAGGCCCGAGCTTGAAGTTAAAAACCCAAATATCATGTTTTATTGGATTTTCGGGTTGGCTCATACAAATGACCTTATTTTGTGGATTCTAATTGTAGCTACCCAATTTTGTCTTCATATTACTTTAAAAAAAAGTTGATTTGATAAATGAGAAATTTGTATCCTATGATAAGACTATTTTGAGCTAGAATTTGAAAAGATAAGTTGGGCCAGCTAATGCTTAATGGCTAGAAAAGAGAAAGCATATTGTAATGATCCAATCAAGCTCAATATGTTTTGTACATTAATTAATAAAATAAAAATAAAGGAAGAAAATAATTGAAATTTTATATTAAAAAAAATTGGAGTTTACTAAATTAACAAGCCTTAACCCCTCAATATTATTCCAACATGGAGAATTTGAACTTTGGAGTGCATTATTTTACAGTAAGGCAAGATAACATTTTCTCCACCTTTGAGGATAAAAGACAATTTAATTCCACATTATTCTTCGAACTTTACGTACTATTAAATAATCAAATTCAAATATATGTGCAGAAAGTAGCATTTTTTTACTTAAGCACTACAAATCATATATTAATTGGTTGTATATGCACCATTATATGCAAATTATACATCTTATAAATAGTAATTCATGATTAAAACAAAAACTTATAAAGTAAATCTTAGAGCAAACGTACCTCTTTTTCTGGCTATAGTAACGCATATCTATGGATATAAATATATCAAATAAGTCAATGGTGGCATTGAGAGCAGCTAACATAGACGGCCGTTTAATGTTTTACTTCTTTTGAGACACTTAATTATGATATTGATATGTTAGTTATGATATATGATATTAAAATAAATACAAATGATAATGATAGGATATGTTTAAAATCTTTCATGCTTTAGTAATATTAGTTATGATATATGATATTAAAATAAATAAAATGATCATTAAATTATATTCAAATAACAAAAATTCTACTTAATTGAAGATTTGAGTTGTATAGTATTGTATATAAGAATATTTTCAATTTTGTTTAGTATCAAAGGCTTAAAAATATATTGCAAAATTTTGATATTTTTCTAACTTTGATGGTGAAACTTTGTTTGAAGAATTAGAAATCAATAGATAACTTTTAATATATGAATTAAAATCAAATATATAATATTGAATTACTTGAAGACTTTTATTTGTTTTCTCACTATATATTATTCATTTAATTTTTGTATTTAATAGAAAAAATTCTAAATTAAATTTTTTAAAATCTTATTTGAAATCTCCTAATTCACATGATATATTAGATAGTTTTGTTTTGATTTAAATTTTTATTTTTGATAAAAATTGAAAATGATTTTAAAAAAATTCAATTGAATTATTTTGAAAAAATAAATATTACAATAATCGCATAGGTATAATTAAATTTTTTATTTGCATAGAAAATCTATCAATTTCAAAGATGGACCTAGTATGTGTTCAACTAGCATTCGGGTGTATTTTTGGTGACCAACAGAGATATAATTAGTCTCATCAGTTACTCAGTGGTTTATATTTAAAACAACAAAATGCCAAAATTTGAAGTCCCTTGAAGACATACTGAATACGATTCTTCATAAAAGGTCAAGTTGAAAATAAATAATAAATAGGCGCATCATATTCAATTAGTAAAACTGTAATTGATTAATTCCTTCGACATCTCACAATAATCTATATATTTTGAGAAATTCTTACAAATTAAGAAAAATGTTCAAATGAGAAAAATAGAATAATAATATTATTAAATTATCTTTATTTATTATTAACGTATTTAGCATTAGCATGGATAAAAAATAGAATATATTGAATTGAAATGCATGTAGTATTAATTAGACGATAAAACTTTTTAATATTACTTTAAAAACTAAAAGTGTCAATTATTATAAAATACATGGAGTCAGGGGTGAATGTTGCACAAAATATTAAAAGCGTGACGAGTATTAACTAAAATATTATAATTGAAAAAACTAGAAAAAGTAGATATTTTAAGTGGAAAAGTTAGATATTCAATTTACGCAAGTTTTATAATTTTCACAAGTCACATAAGTTAATAGAGTTTCACATAATTCAATCAAATAAAGTGTATCCATTTTACAATTTTTTTTTTGTTGAAAATTTTATTCTTGAAAAATGCATTAATTTTTTTATTTTTAAACATCATATTACTTCTAAAAAATACAAAAAATTTAATTACACAACACATTCAAACAAATAATTCACAATTATCAAGATTAAAACTCACATAAAACGATTCACAATCTCACATCTATACTACGATTCACAATCTCATATATACTATACTAATTGAAAAAACAATAAACAATTCACAATCACAATGTCACAATTCACATACTAAAAGGTTCACAATTCTAATTCTTAAGCTAAAATCCTTCACAATTAAAAAAAGTCACAAATACAATTCACAATTCAAAAAGTTTCAAATAAAATTCACACGCTACTGCTACTTCACAATCTTAAACTAAAACAACTCACAATTAATAAATAATATAAAAGAAAATAATAAGAATTTAAAAAAAAATATAAAAAATAAATTATTGAGATAATCTAGACAACGAGGACGTTAGAGTCCATAATAGAGATAAAAAAGAGAGAGTGGAAGAGAAATCAACCCAATGTGTAAGGTCAGCCAACATACGCAAATGAGAGGACTAAGAGAGAATAATAGAGAAAGTCAAAGAACATAAATTAATGATATGTGTACTGTGTTAATAATTTTGCCTACTAACAAAAAGAAGACGTGTATTGTAAAAAACAAGAAAGATGCGAGGCTCGTGTAAGTGAAATGAACTATTATTTTTATATTTTTAGAAACAACGAAAATATCGAATATTTATTCTTATTATTATTTACATAAATGCATTATTCATGACTAACATTTTATCTCCTCTATTCTAAATCACAATAATTCAAGAGTTAGCGATCTTCTTATTAACAAATTATAATTACAAAAACTTTAACAAAAATAGAAAATTTCTTTAATGTACACAAATTTAAAGACCATTGGTGGCTGTCAAGATGCCTCGATTAATATCGTTTAGAATAGGGGAAGACTTTCTAAGATGTTTTTTTTATGACACTTTCGTATTTCTTCGGTTTGAAATGACATGTGAATAAAAATCAAAAAGAAAAATACTATCGCTTATAGGTGTTAGAGATAAAACAATTTTTAAATAATTTTTCTAAAAGTTTATTAAAAGGGGGAAATATTCCATTTTATATGTCTAAACTATTACTAATATATCTTTATTATTATTATTATCCAATAATTGTACTAATTTATTATAAAATCACATGCAATCATAATTTAATTATATCATAACTTATTGAAAATTTAAATGATAATATTTAATAAATTTTAGTTAAATTTTAGTTTTTTAGTTTAAGAGAGACCATTCATAAATAAAATTTCTATTCGAGGGTGATAACTGATAAATGTGATTTTTATATTATATGCATAAATTTAATTGCGTGAGTGAGATTGATGATTAAGTATAATAAATATAGTTAGATGAACTCTCCGTTTATATACAACAAAAACGATGGTAAGTGAGACATTACTTACAGAATTAATTATGTCCAATTTTATTAAAAGACAATATTTAAGTAATGGGCATTGGGTAAAACCAATATAGTTTTTAAGACTTACTTGTTAATTATAGTTTAAGTCATTAGATTATTTAAGTATAGTGGCTTAAATTGTTTGAAAGAATTGAGACTAAAAATAAAAGATCTATTTGAGTATAGCTTATTGAATATTTTATTAAATTGAGGTATTATAGATGATTTTTCATGTTTAGCTTTCCAACATGACTAGAAAATATCTTTAATTATTTTATTTTATGCTTACTATATTAGAAGAGATATTTTTCAAATAAGAGTAAATGTTAGAAGTATGATGAGTATTTGAATTGCTAACTCGTCTTTTAATATCATAAATTCGTGTTGAATTACGTCTTGAGTTTAAATTAGAGTTTATAGTTTGATTATATTTCACTTGAAGATTGTTTAAAAGTTTCTAAATATTTAGTATTCTAAATTATTGTAAAAATTTGCAAAAAAATAATCTATTTACTTACAAAATTTATTTATTTACAAAATCTATTTATAAATTTATCTTAAAAGTTTCTAAATATTTAGTATTCTAAATTATTATAAAATTTTAGGTTTTAACTTGAGACATAGTATGGAGTTTAACCATATCAGTATCTGAGTTTAATCATATTATTTCTTTTAAAAAAAATCTAAAAAGTTAAAAAATATTTATTTTAAAATTTATTTTTCGGAACTTATGTTTTAGCAGTGCAGACACTTTTTATTGACGCAATATCAATGCTTAGAGAATTAGATTTTAACACTCCTACATTTTATTATTTTTTGTATGAAATACTGAATACAAAAAAATTAAACAAAATTAGTCTATTTTTTTATCCTACATCTATATTTTTTAAATACCCAAAATTGAATTCTAAACAAAATTAGTTTTTAAAATTTCTAATATATCAAAAAAATTAATTTGTTTTACATACTATAAATTTCTGTTATGAAATTCTTTTATCCATTGTTTTTTACATATTAGAAATTGAGTTTTTTTATATACCGGAAAATTTGGAGTTTTTGAAATTTTTGTTATGAGAAAGTTTTTCTTAATTGGTTTTACATATCAGAAATTTTAAATTTTCTAGTATGCAAATTTTTTTTTAGTTTTTTAGTATTAAAAATTTTGAGTTTTAAATTTTAGAGTATTAAATTATTTTTTTTAAAACGCTTTTACATACTAAAAATTGTGAAATTTTGAAATTTCAGGTATGAGAAATTGTCAGTTTTTTTACATGCCAAAAATTTTATTTTTGAAATTTTATATGCAAAATTTTTTCTCAGTTTTTTTAAACAGTTTTCAAAATTTCTGGTATTAAATTTTTTACAAAATTTGCAGTATGAGATTTTTTTTATATTTTTCTTATATGCAAAAAAAAAATTCAGACTAGAAATTTCAAAAATGATATATCAAAAATTTAAAAGTTTTAGTATATTAGTTTTTAAACTGAATTTTTGGAAAATAAATTTAATACGAAATTTTATATTTGTGTGGGGTTAAAAAAAATTCAATAAAAAGAAATGAAAAGAATATTTCAAAAATTGTAGAGGTATGAGTCAAAATATGAAATATAAAATCCAATTTTCCAACGTATAGACTTATTTATAAACTGAAGGGCCAATTTTCACGTGAGAGAACTGGGCCCGGCTGCATGTTTGAGAACTAATAACTTTTTGCACCACATTGTTTCCACTACACCTCCATATAAAGAATTTCATTTTTTAGTATGAATTTCACAACCCTCTGTTTAATCTATGTGGATATTGGTTTCCCAACACGTTATACAAAAAGTTTCACCAAAATTCAGACAAGAACCTAAAATCTTTGTGTGACATTATATTAGAGGATACATTGTGCAACCTCACGATCTTATTGATTTACAATTTAATCAATTTTTCAAAAGAAAATTGTATATTCGTGCAAGTAAAATATATTGCTTTAGTCGATCTATATACGATTATTCAATTGGCATCACAACATGTGGGACTCTATCACATTAAAAATAATAAAATAAATTTAAAATCCAAAGTGTCTAATGACTGCAAATGCATGTGTTGACTAAATGATTGCATGTAACTAGTAGTCCTTACATTAATTAATTAATAGAAGAAACAAATTGAATTTGAATTGCTACTGTTGCATTTAAGGTACAAAAAAGTGATTCCGGTTGTAAGGTAACAACTTCTCTAACAGAATGTTTGCTGGATTTGTTGAGCGAGTTCCTCGGCACTTAGTTGGCATTCAATTCCAATCTACATAAACAAAATTTCAAGAAAGTATAATTATTAATTAATGCATACTCAATAATTAGCTGTTGTGAATTAAATAAACAATATTGGAACTTATATAATTAATCACTGCTTTTATTAGACAAACATTTGTTATTTAAACCAAGGCAATGACATGACTAATGATGTTACGATAAGTACATCCCTAGCATCTAAGAGATGAGCAGTGAAAAAGATGCTCTGTGTAGTTGTGTTGTGAACTGCATGTCATTGATTATTACTATTAAATAATATTACTGTAGTAATGTACTTCACTACTATAGGGTACTAGCAAAAACAAAATAACAATATTACCACATCATTCAATATTCATTCTTGTCTTAATTTGTTACCATTTTTATTTTTTTCCCAACCCAAAAATATTGCAGTTATAATGTCAACATGGGATTAACATTAATATAGTTAAATAAATTTTTTGTTTTTACAAAATTTGACAATTTAATTTCTAATTTTCATAAAAAATTCGTCAATTTTTAATCATTTGAAAATTTTTGTTTTTATTTTTCATCTCTAATTTTAAATCAACACTTTTATGTTCTATAGATTTTTAAATAATTTTTTGTAGTAATATTTAAGATATTACGAAAAAAAATTATAACTACTTTAAAAACAAATAAAAATAAAAAAAATAAATATGAATTTTTAACTGCTAAAGATTAAGAATTTATATTTAATTTATTATTTATTAAAAAATCTAATATTTTTATAAAAAATGATTAAACATGTCTTAAATATTGTAAAAAATCATTCACTAAATGATGTATAAGAATTTATTTAAAATAGAAAATTAAAACTAAAAATTTAAGAAATTTAAAATTAACAATTCTTTTTTATAAAAACAAAATAATATTTAACCTTTTCCGATATAATTTCACCCTACAATGTTCACAAGAACATCGGTACGCACCACAATTAAAGTTTAATGTAAATTATAACCTACACGTATGGCTGCAACGGGTGCTATATAAATTAAAAATATTTTAATATGCAATTGCAAGAGTTTCAGTGCAGCACATTTTTTTAATTCCTAGAGATAACTACATTTGGGATGCATGTGACAAAGATAGTGCAAAAATTGGGGACCAATCTTTTTATCCAAAATATTTATAATAACCATTATATTCTAAAAATAAATATGTTAAAATGAAGTTATTACCTTAATAGTGAACGAGTTTAGCATGGTTTCATCAGCAGTACTAACACTAACATGAACGATTTCAAGTGCTAGATCTTCAAGAGCGGAGATTATTCTCATAGCTTGTCCTGGAATTCGTGACGAAATAGTTTTCAAAAGCACATGTGGACCAGAAAACTTAACCTCAACATCAGCAATTGAAGACTTGGAATTTGCAACAAGTTCATTTATGTTGTCATTGATGGAAGAATTAGCTGAAGAAGTAGGAGATGAAAGATAACCACCACCACCACATGGTTGCAACCATGGTTGTGGAGTTTTTGGACTACTAATAGGTATTATTATTCTAGGACTTAGTGGTGAAATTCTTGGACTTTGAATTAATAGTCTTGGACTTAGAACTTCATTGTAAACTTTTCTTTGTTTCTTGGTTTCTAGGCATTGTAGTAGTTGATGTAACTCGTTGATGTAGTCAACTACTCCTTCAATTATTGATGCTTGGTCTCCCTAAACCATATTGGAGAGATAAATTAATCACTTGCATTTTTCTAAATTTTTTTAATAATCAAAAGACATGTACTATATATAGATAGACATCAAACACATTATTGAAATTGACATATAAATATTATTAAACAACTTAAAAATAAAAGTAATTGAATATAACTACGTGAATTAGTGTCGTACAACTGTGCTAGACACTTATATGTGTCGAACAATAATATAAAATATTTTTTTTAGACAAAAGTTAAAGTACACTGACATTACATGATAGAAGTGATATTCGAACTAGTCTACTACTCTAAATCTATCATTTATCATTTAAAAGATTATAAATATATTAAAATGAAAATCATAAAATAAAACCTTGGGATCCTAAGTCAAATTCCAAAGAAACAAAAATAGAGAAATACAACCATTGTGTTGTGAAAAACCTTATCATAGCTAAGTAGAACATAAATTACTTTTAAACCACTAAACTATTTTACTAAGACTTTGATTTCTTAACGAAGTACTCTATCAAAATATATGTAAAAATAAGTCAAAATAGAATATTTAATCTAAATTCATCCATTTTTTAATTTATTTTTACTTATATTTTGAAATGAAGGTACTATACCTCGTAATTAAAATAGCAACCCTAAAATATAAACAAAAAAATATATGAAGTTATGCATTGAACAAAATAGATTTGAAGTTTATGACAATTATGTAAATATAAACTTACTCGTTTGACATAAAAGCAAGGCATAAGTGACCTCAAAATCGACAATTGTTCATTCATTTGCTTCCTTCGATTGCGCTCGACCGCAATATGCGACATCGATCTATGTTGTCCATCGTTGTTGTTGTTTTGTTCCTCAGTCGAAGTTAATGCAATTTTTTGTCTCTTGCATTTGAATGATGTTTCAGTTTCATAATCTTGTAATGAAGAAGTTGTTGAGTTGGGAGGAACAACATTATTGAAGTTTTGTTGTAAGTTTTCCAAAATGGAAAAAAGATCTTCTCCACCACCAAACTCTGCATTACTGAAAATATCATGTAGTAATAAAGTGTCATCATCTATTGGAACCTTTTGAGTTTCCATTTTGTACTTTACTATACAAAAACTGCAAAAGCAAAATTATGTGATTCTAGTTTCAGTCTTTGTGTACTGCACTGAAAGAAATTATGATTTTTGTAAATGAAACAAAGATAAGGTTTTCAAGATAGCAGAGATGAAAAAGCAGAGTTTCAGACACTACAATAGTTTTCAAAAACTTCAAATTTAGAAAAATATGTTGAGAACCGTTACAACTTACAAGCAGTACAGTAAATTGGTATATATATATATATATATATATATATATAATAAATGCTTTGTTGGGTTAATGCAAGTAATTAATTATATTTTGATGAGTTAGTTATTTGTCCATTATTGTACTAAACATATGGATTTTAAACAAGTTATTGGTTGAACACTTGAACTTGAGTTTGAATTTTAATCGGAATATTACCGTTCTAAGTTTAAATCTGATACATCTAATTTTTTAATTATTAACTTAAATTAATTGAATTATTCACTCACTCCTTTGGCTTTAAAAGAAAAAGTTATGAATTTTCAATATGAGCGTATACTTTTGTAATTTAGAAAGAAGGACTAAAGAGACACTATATTAAAATGGCCGGTCATAAATACCTCTGCTATCATTCATTAATGTACTTACAGTGTAATATTACAAGCTATTCTAAATTTTCTATTATTGAATAGTGTTTTTTTGTTTGAAATGGAAGAAGAAAAACTACTAAATTAATTGGTTTTTAATATAAGGAAAAATGATAGTCATTTTGTATCTCAATACAAATATAACTTACTTTTATATTTCAATGTGGGGGTTTCTTAGCTTTGAGAGCAATTCTTTCGTATACACAAAAATTTAGATACAATATTTGGACAAATACAAAAATATACATTTTTATTCTTATGTGTGTCTTAAACTGAATATCTAAATTTTTGTGATCATACAAAAATTATTTTAACTTTGATGAGTAGTGTCAACCTACTTGAGATGACTGTCTTACTCTACACTTCTCATGCTAAAATAATAACTTGCTTTCACTTATTTAATAATATATTTTAAAATATTATTCAGTTAATATAAGTAATTATTTTTATTATTATAACAATGCAGGTGGAATGGAGTACTTCCCGGGACAGAAACCCCCCTACGAGCCGACCTTGAATTTGACTTCGATAGATAATGCTCACTTTGAAAAACTTGATAAAAGGTAAACTTGATAAATAATTTATACTAATGAATATAATTTTATGAACACACTAGACAAATGGATCCCAAGTTGTATTGATCATCTTGTTGAATTAGAAAAGCAATGGTACATTTTGGTGGAGTCCACTTGAGAATACTATAAGCTGAAATGATTGAGCAATACATTCCACTTCAATATTCCACTTGAATAGTGAGAATATATTCTACTTGAATCGTGGAGGGATACTTGAATCGTGGAGGGAGATTTGGTGGGTGGGCTCACTCTACAAGTGGAATTCACGGATTTTATTAATATTATTATTAATATTAATATTGTTATTATTGGGAAAAAAAATATATAGTATTATTGGACTAAAAGGGATTTAGCGATCCTTAAAAAGATGAATGAGAAATGTGTTGAAAAAGCAAAGGAAAAGCAAGTACGAGAAAAGAAAAACGTTTGATCTACAACTTTGATAAGTTATTTCTACCACTGAGTGAGTTTGTTATTTTAATATAATTTTACATTCTCTTATAGTTACTTTGACATACTCATCTTAGTGGAAAGTTGTTATTGTTGATTGATGTTCGCTATTGTTATTAAGAAAACTTTAATGTACTTATTAATTATTATAGTGAAAATTGGAAGATTAGATCACGTGATTTTTATTCTCTCAATTGGATTGGTGAGAGAAAAATATTTCACATTATTAAAATAGTTATCTCGAGTTTTGTCGAACACATTTTCCGTTAAATTTATTTACTCCAATCTCTACTGCAGTATTGATGAACTCAGTTTTCTAATTAGGTATTATCATATTTTATTTTCTTAATTTGTATTGATTTAATTTATATTTTATATATTATTTTATTAAAAATAATATTTAATTATTTAAATTGATATAAATTACATCTATTAGAGTCGTTAAAATTGAAATGGTATAAAATGACAAAATGCATATAAATATAAAAAAAACTTATAAATATGTCAAAATTGAAGTGTCTGAAATACTCATATATTCAAAGTTGTTACGTTAAAAATAATAAAATCATTTATTGAATTTACATTTAATCAAACTCATTTGTCAATTTAAAATCAAACAAACATCACAATAAAACAGAAAATTAAAACAACAATACACTACAATATAAAATTATGATGAAAAAAACTCATGACAAAAATTTAAATTTATGTAAAAATCACTTATTTCAATAAATAAACTATTAGAAAAAATGATTTAAATGGTAAGTTTAGAATAAAAATATCCTAAATTATCCTTTTTAAGTGAAGAAAATATCATAAGTAGAAAAAAAAAGGTAAGGAAGAAATGCGCCTATTAGATTTTCCATTGGTATAAGACATGAAGATTACATCTAATATACTTAAAAATTATTGTAAAGTCTTTGTTTTTAAAAAATATTTTATTTTTATCGTAGTAGTATTTAATTAAAGTTATTATGAATTTCTTTTATATCATACCATCCATAAATAAAATGTGAAGGGCTTGTAGTTAAGAAGAATAACCGCATTCATACTAACTATATATATCAATGAGTCAGATGACAGTGAAAGAACTTCAAAGACAAAATAAGTTACTTTCTTTAAGGGGAAAAAGAAGAAGAAATGACACTGCAAAGCCTTTATGTACCCCCTTCACATTCGTAAATTGAAAAAATTGAAAAATCATCATGCAGTCACCAAGCACATTTTCCTTGTCAACTCGAATGTCAAAAAATGACAAATTTAAATATTTAATAATTCTTAATAAATAACATAACTATAATTTGCAGATACATGTTTGTTGAGTTTAATTTGTATGTATTAATAATATAAAATAAATTTTAGTTACAAATATTTAATATTATTTCTTTTTAAGTATTTGAGAAGTATGAATTTTAGTTATCAATAAGTTATGAGTGATTAAAATTAAAATTAAAATTATGTGATATTTTTAATCATAATTATTTATATATGGTTGTATGATTAAAATTTAATTATTTAATTTAATTTAATTTATATCTCTATTAATAATGTGTAAAATGAGAAATGTGGCAAAAGTGTAAAAACAAAGATTTGGAATATATAATCTTCTTCCAAAATATTGGAGGGGAGGAAATGAGAGGACTTTGAAATGAAAGGAATAAAGAGAACTATAAATAAATTAATCTTTTATCTTATCTAAAAGAATTAAGGTACAGAATGATAAAAAAATATTTTTAATTTTCTATTTTAAAATATTATAAGAACATAAACATAAAAATAATTTAAAGAATTTATCTAACACTTTTAAAATAATCGTTCAATATAATTTTTGGAATTCTTCAAAATTAGAAAGATTTTGTATTAATAAAAATAAACTCTTCAAAATTATTCTTTCCTTCTATTTTTTCCTTCCTTTTTTCCTTCTAAATTCTATCATCTCATCCCCTTCCCTCTCTTCTTCAACTCTAAAAGATAACCTTTGATACACTATTTATTGGATAACTAACTTTACCTTTTTATATATAATCAAAAATAAATTAAGGGAGTAGAAAGGGGAACTCTTACCCATAAAAAACTCTCAAGTCTTTTTATAGCAGATTAGATTTGGTGTTAAAATGATTATATGTGCATTTCAATATGTGAAAAACTAATATTTAGTGTTAGATTGAACACACGTTTGATCTCATTTAGCCGCCCGAACAAACATTGACTTAGAGGCATTGCAACAAATCTAAGGATTAAATTTAACTAAAATATTAAAATGTTGTAGAAAAAATGTATATTTTATGTTCATTCATTTCCCAATCTGAAAACACATTAATTACCACCCACGAAATGTGTGTGAGCAAATCATTACTGCTCTCTTCACCTAAACCTTACCTCTCTCTCTATGCAATCACAATGGAAAGGATGTTAGAGTCCCACATGGTTGATTCTCTGTTAGATTTCCATGTTGGAGCCTACAATGAGAAGTATGTTGGGCCCCACGTGGTTCTTTTGTCGGATAGTGCAATATATTTACAAATTTGTTAAGAATTTACATGGTTTCTTTTGAGTCCCATGGGAGTTTTTTTTTGTAATGAATTATATGGGTGATTTGAAACAACTAAAAAGATAATAGTTTATTGTTAGTATGAAATGAGGATATTATTTGATTGAATATTATGTTTCAAATCTAAATCTCAAATTTGATAATTTTGTGTAAATTATTTTATAATATTTATCATTTTTTCTATAAATAAAAGAAAAGGAAATAATTTATTATTTATTAATTCAAAGGTGGTTAAATAATGACAGCATAGATGGTAGCTAAATATGTTTTTATATTATAATATAATATATTGAGAGAGATAAATTAAACAATAACTTAATATAAAATATTAATATATTTTTATCATCATAATTTAGGACACACATATATTGTGCACAAAATATCTGCATCAAAATTCAATGGTAAAAATATTAAGAATTCAAGGCAAATGAATTCTATGAGAATAAAAAATAGAAATGTTTTAATAATAAAATAATAATTTTTATCAAAAAAGAATAAATAATACTTGAAGAAAAAGAATAAATAACAAAATTTCTCGTACCTAAATTTTTGTAAGATATTATTGCACTTTTATTTTCCTAAAAGATATATTTGTAATGTAAAAAGTGGGAGGGAATATGATCTTCCACATCAATTTTTGATAAGCTTCTACTTTATTTTTAAGATTGAGAGTTTATAAAAGAAAGTATTAGAGTAAGTGTTGCTAACCATCTCTACTTCTATTTTTATGAATCATTTTGAATAGTGCATGCTAATCTTAATCTATATGGATCGTATAAGCAATAATGAAAAAATGCAGTCCGACATAATTGACAATAAATTCCGCTCAGGAAACATAATAGAACCCATAGAAAAGGATGCATCTATTGTTCTATTTTGTCTTATAGTAGCTAGTATTAATTTAGAAGATCTTTCGTCCCTTTCTTGATATGTATTGGAAAAGAGATGCCTGCCATTTCATGTGCAACCATTTCACATACCATTAAATTTCATAATATATAGTTTGGAGTTATGAGAATGGGACAAGGTGAGTGAAAAATTAGCAGAGACGGCATAAATGTTGTCTACTTATTGAAAAATAAGTAGTACGTACCTTTTAGCACAACAATTTTGAATGCTATTATTGTTGGTATGTCGTGGCTTGTACTTCATACAAAGCCAAAATTTGAATTGGCTCTCTTTTTTCATAATAGTGACTACATATGCTTGCTTAATATTTGTTGTTTTCTGTTTTCGTCTCATAGCCCCCACATTTAGGATGCAATGTTTCAAACATATATGCAGGGACTTTCACTATTAAATCCCATTTCTCACATTGTTTCCTTAATAACGATAACCCTTCTTTCCTTTTTCACTATATATAAGTAATTCTAATAGTCTAGAATAGACTAGAAGGGACGTTATAAAAATATGTATGATTGGAAGTTAGTTTCCAAAATAGTGATTAACTAACCTTCCAAAACTAGTTGCTAGTACAAACAAAAAGTTAATTAAAAATGTGTCTAAAAATTAATTTTAAAAAATAAATCGAATAACTATACTTTTAAAAATTTACTTTCAGAAAGTATAAACTGAGAAAAAGATATATTTTCATAATATATTGTACTGAAGCACACATGACATAATGGACTGGGCTCTCCAGAGGTGTAGGGTTGGTGGTAAGGAAAGTCATCAGAGAGGGGTAGCCGGAAGGGCAAGGAGATGTCAAGTGAAATCGCATATAAAAGAAGGGTGTGTGTTATGCGAATGAAGGGCATATAAAAGAAGGGTGTGTGTTATGCGAATGAAGGGGGGATTTTGGTATTTTAAATTGTAAATGAGGAGTGTGTGTGTGTGGAAAAAAGCAGGGTATAGATAGCAGAGCCTTCACTGTTATTTTTGCCAACCCAGTCAGTAAGATGCTAAATATAGTTATACCTAAACATGATCCATATTCTTTTGCTACGAAATTCTAAGGAGGCTGGCTACTTTCCCTGTCTCCAATATCAGTCTGGAAGTATGCATCCGAAAAAATCACCAAATTATGTGTCCAGCCGGATGCATGCTTCTAGACAATTTTTGTGGTCTATCTGCACACTTTCAGAAACATAAGCTTTTTAGTAGCAAAGGAGGGGGAAAGCAATGCTCAAATTCTAATTGAGTGTAAATCATTTGGGCCTTGTATCCCAATTCATAGAGTAGCGTCCATAAATTCAAAAATGGCTACAAAATATAAAATATTGTTGCTATTAAATAGAAAATATCCATTCTAAACTAACTAGAGGTACATTGCTATTGAATGTTGATCAATGATCATTTATGTAACGATATCCAAAGTTCCCATACCAGATAACTGTTGCATGGAGACTGCAATTCAGGATCCTCTTTGCATGGTTGAAGCGTAAACATCAAAAGATACCATTTTGTTTTCTAATGCATAGAAAATCCATTTCATTAGCTTCACTATGAAAAAGCCATTACTCAGCAAGAGAAGCTAATACCGAGGATACAATATGCAGTGATCCAGTGATGACAATAACACCCTTTTCACCGCCTCTTCTGTTCAGAATCTCATTTGCAATCCTTAAACAGCCCTTTAAAGAAGACTCGGTAGCCAATATGGTCTTACCATCACCCAAATTGTTTTCTGAACTTACTGGCTTTTCCATTAATAATTCTCTGTACTCTGTCATTCCCTCATGACAAATGCCAACGCCAAGCTTTTCAGAAGCTTTAATCCAAGAATCTCTCAACAAAGAAACTGGAGTTATTCGAGTTACAGCTCCCGCGATCGCAGCTTCAGTCAAAATAACAGTTTCGACATATGCACCTGAACATATGCCGTAACATATTTACTGTTAGACATGAAATAACTAAAAAAACTACAAATTGCATTTAGTAATTTGACTTCTTCAAAATGAGTGTACTTCAAAGAAAACAGTATGGATTGGAAAATCCATCAAAGGAAAGTACAACTTACAACTTCATGGTTTGATATATCTGTGCTAATTGATTTTTGAATCAAAGGTTTAAATCAGTTTTCCAACAAAGGCATTATAAGCCGGCTCAGATTAGAGGTCTAATATTTTTTTAAGCTAAAAATTTATTAATAAGAAAAGGAAAACAACTGGGAGGACATAAACCTAACCCAAGAAATAAATAAATAAAGCAAAAAGTGCTAGGAAAATCTTCAAATCATGCAATTGAATCAAACCAACTCGATATTTTATTCTGTCATCCAACAAACTTTATATCATATTAAAAGACTGGCCGCCACTTCCTAATATTCCCCACTTTATGGAATTGTATTTAATATGATACTTTAATTTAATTACAATACCAGATTAACATGGTTTACCTGAGAGAATCTCTCTAGCAAAACCGGCATGGTCTTTGTCACATGCCATTGCAACAACAAAAGCTAATCGAACCTTGGGAAACGCCATCCTTATTGTATTCATCAGTGCTTTGGCAGATTCTTTGGTGTGGGCTACAGGATGAACCCACACAATCATAACTATGGCACTTATGAATTGCATTATACATGATTTTACAATAGCATTAGAAAATTTACAAACATAAACTGTCAAACAGGAGATGCATTTGAATTTGCATAATTTCTGCATTCAAATTCCATTTATTTTGGCATGTTTCATAAGTATTTTACATATTTCGTTCGAACTACTCCTTTGTCTCCTGTTTCATGCAGGAAAAACTACCTTAACTATGGAAAACCATATGATTGAAGACCCAAAAATCACATGCTACCGGTCAAGAGCTGAGGTGAGATGACCAGATGGTTTCACTCTCGTGAAACGGCCTCTAGACTTGATTGTTTACCATAATACAGCAATGTCCTCAGGGACGTGAATTTTATCACACCTAGGGTTTGATTGTTCCTCCCAAACCCCAGCCAAATACCTAATACTTCTTTTTATTTGGTGATTGAAAATTTGAAAGGCTTTAACTGGCGTGAAATTCATCAACCCAGGGCATGATCTTGGCAGCCCAGTTTTTTCACATGTGAGAACGACAATATAAAATATTAACAATGTGTAAAGTCTGCAATAAAAAATTATCAAATTTTAATGTCTATCTTTCCTTAATACAGTTATAGGATTTCTAGAAAATTCTCCAAAGCAAATGAACCCAATTATTTTTAACAAAATCAAGTCATCAGTTAATCCCATGATAATAAAAAGTGAAGAGTAGTCAACCTCCATCAAGCAGTATTGTTGCTCCAGTAAGTCCTAAGACCTTGGCTTCTTCAGATGTTAGGAGTTGACTCCTTCCAAGGAGGTATGTACGCTCTAAACCATACCTAATAGATTCATCAGAAATTCTCCATCCTAAACATCCAATAAACAAGAGGATAGTGAAGGATATTACCAAAGTAAGAAAATTGCGAAAATTGATACTTAATAAATATGATATATGAACTGGCAATTCGCTCAAATGACTAGCTACCCTCTTCTTACCTCTCTTCTGTTATTTATATACACTGTGACCCTATCTACCCTCTCTACTTATCTGCGTCTACAAATTATCTAAATGTTACTGACTAACTAACGGTGTTAAGTAACACAATACAAAGACTTTGATTTCATTTGTCATGGCCATGGTCAAAATGACAGAGAATGGACCATGGGTAAAAACTATAAAATCACCGAGTTGGAACAGTTGAAAATACTTAAAGCAGTGTCTGCAATACAAAAATACAAGAGGCCTTATACCACATAGCATACATAAGTGCTCGGTTAAAGATTTGCAAGGCCTTTAAATTTGACAGAAACCCTAGATGTGATCCACACATCTGAAACACAAGTAGCTTCTGAAATAGAGTAGCAATATATATTCTATTCTATTCGTAAGAAAAGAAAAGAAAAGGTTAGGCCAAGCATAAGTTAGAAAAGGTGCACCTAAATTACGAAGACAGAGTGCCAGACAAGTAGCAGTTGCTGCATTTTGAAGTTGGTGATCCCCAGGCATTTGCAGCTTCAAATCATGTAACTTACAGGACTGCATGAATACCTATACTCAGTATATCGCACATAAACTTACCCATGATCAAAAATAAAATATAGACGGAAAATCATTTAAAATAGCATAGCAAAGTGCAAGAGAGATGGGGTGCACTTCTTTGAACATTCAGATGATTGATACAATATAAGACACGTGATACCATGGCACTCGTAGCAAAATGTTTTCTATTACTGGGTTATAATTTTGGATTCTACTTTTGTAGTAGATTATCACATTCTAGTGAACTATTACTCCAATAAGCATTGCACAGCCTGAAACCTTGGCATTGTGTAACTTCAATATTATCGCCGTTACAAACTTATAAATAACTTAATTGTATTTCTGAAAAAGGTTGATTATAATCAGAGGAGAATAACTCACTTGAACAAAAAATGGAAACAAAATTTTGCTACAAATGCAGTACATTATTCTAAAATGTGAATGGTACAAAACACGGCTTATAAACTTCCCAGTTCCCACAAACCCTATTCCTAAGAATGAGTTTCTAAGATATGTGGTCTGAATGGAGAAAAAATATTTCCTGCACCAAACACTACCTAACTACATCAAATTTAAAGAATGCTAACTCCAAAATTGCACACCATGTTGCTAAGATGCCTTCTGAGCACTCAGCGCTGCGGCTAGGAAAAAGCTGCCACCATCTAGGTATGTGCCCTACACTGCATTATGTGAACAAACACTGAAAGCTAAAGAATACAAGCTTCTTACCAGTTTCAAGTCCTTGACAGTTTGTATTTCTATATCGCAAATTTGACAAGGTTTGTCATCCTGTATGCTGAAACTTTTTACTGCAAAGCTATTCCCAGAGTCATATGCCGAGACTACAGGGGAATCCATGGTTACTGCTTTTTCTCGAATAATGTGCTCAATATGAGGGAGAAATGGCCCACCCAACACCAACTGAAATGTATATTTTAGTCAGCAAAATTTAAAGACAAAATGGGTCTCTCTCAAAGTAATATTTAAAACAATGTAATATACAAATATAACAATTAAAGTGAAACAAAGTAAATTTTCATTTTCATTTTCTATTTGTTTAATAAATGAGTTTAAAATCTGTTTTATACACTACATATAAACAATGAAAGAAACGTTTGAAATGGCATTTATGACTAGAAAATATGACAATAGCTAATATTGTATTTTACCATGTATACAAGAATTGGTTCTACATTTGTCAATTCACTCAGGAAGTTCTTGCAGTTTCATGACCACTAGAAATGGATATACAATGTCAATTTCAGCACATCACATTAACATGAATATTAGATCTACAAAGAGATACACCTAACTGGGCAGCCTTGTTTTATGATTCCAGCCTTTGCCATTGCAATAGTTTCCAGCGAACCCCCAAGAGCTGCCAAATGTTCCTCACCTACAGTGGTTATGACTGCTGCAGCAAGTCCAGAGCTTGATATAATATTTGTTGCATCTCGTGCACCTCCTAACCCAGCCTGTACAATAAAATAAGGTTTTGAAGGTCAATATACAAAGGAATAAGCACTAAGATAGCTAGTAGCTAGCTACTGGGTTTGTCAGTTATCAAAACTGATTGCAACAGTAGTTATTAGGAGTTAGAGATCAGGGACAGGATGGAATAAACGTCAGTTAACTGAGTTACTCTGTTTTAAGGACCCGCTATTTGCAAGAGAATTCACTCACTGATCCTGCATCTCTTCACAGTAGATATTTTGAAATCTCCCTTTTCGTCAACATTCTCAGTTTACTATCCCCCGCCCCCTCTCCTTTCCATTTTTGCCTGTGCAACTAGCTTGGATTCCTATCAGGGCCAATTTTAACAACCTCAACCAAGCCCCAATTAATAACCTCAACTCAAGATTCTTTTGGTGGGAGAGATAACAACAGTACAATCAGAAGAATCATTTGATATAAGTTTGTAACAAAAAGTTGCTGAATGAAGTAAAATAGATAACTAACCTCAATAACAGCAATGTCAACTTTCTCGTCAGCAAACAAGATGAATGCCATGGCAGTGAAAACCTGAAACATCTCCATAAGTAGTTATTACAAAGTAAACAAGTAAACAAAGACAAAATATCAACCCGGATTTCAATAGATTGCTACATTTTCTATCACTAAAGCTGACTAATAAGAAATGCAACAATGAGAAAAGTGATTGGTAGAACCAAAAAAACAAGATCTGCATCAGTGAGGCAAACCACAATAATGAGCCTGCAACTACATTACAATAATAGTCTAATTTACTTACACTATCCATCATGCTTAACCTATTCTTAATCAATGTGCGTTCACACATAAACTTCCAACAAAATCTCATCATAGAAATTCTTTTAGTTAGCACATTTTGATAACAATATTCCTCAGTTCAATACCTCAAAATGGCTTATGCAACCATTTTCCTCTTTAATAGCTTGGTCAAGATTCTGTTTGATTCTAAGAAAGAGATTGTTCAACAATTTTGCCGAAACTGGATCACCTGATCTTCCTAGAAGAATGCGTTCCCTGATAGTCAGGATATGTGGACTGCTCCAGAAAAATAAAGCCTGTCGTCAATGATATACCAAACGTAAAGAAGCTATGGTTTGAAGACAAAATGCAGCTATTGCAGTTACATAAAATTAAATAAAAAAGATAAACTTAAATGATAGAGAAACTTCACCTAGTATAACAACCAACAGAATAACCTTCAGTCCTCAGAATATTAGATATAAAAGCAGCCGTTGATCCTTTTCCTTTTGTCCCAGCAATATGAATGGCCTACAATTGCAAGTAATTAAAACACTTAAAACCACTTACTTCAACTGCATAAAATTGAGTGTAAGTACTACAAATGCATGACCCTTAAAAAAAAGTTTCTTTTATTGCTGACTCCAAATGGAAGCTAAAAGGAACACCGCAAGGGTAATGACATGTTGGACAAGGCTCAATCCACTGGATTACTGCCAAGGTTTAAACCACATACAGTTTCACTGGTAGCAGTCAAGGTTTTAAAGAAAGCTCTGCAACTACGATCTTCAACATAATCAAGAATTTTTATGTCTTTGAGACCACAACGCGAATGTGATTGAGGTCATATTTGATCTTGATACTCCACAATATCAAGGATCCCGAGATAATAGAGTAAGACTTTCTTTTTATCACTAAAAGTTCAACAAAGTCCTATAAAATCCACTTTAGAAAACAATCAATTGAAACTTGAAAGTTTTTTAATACCCCAAAATTATTGTAAGGTGTAAAACATCTTATATAGAGCTTGTTTGGATTATTGGCTTATTTGAGCTTATCTAAGGACATAAGCCCTTGTGAGACTATATGAGAAAGCTTATGAAAACAGTTTATGACATGTCTAGAAACTATTTTTAGCTTATTTTCATGAGCTCTTTAACTTGTGAAAACGACTTATAGCTTATATAAAAACAATTTGACTTTATTTACTTTTTATTATAGTAGTAACTTGTATATAAGCACTTATATGATAAATGCATAAAATATAAGTACTTAATTTAAGCTATTTATCCAAAAATGGGCTAAATACCAACATTTGTACATTCAGTATACAAAAATCTTATTGTCTTAATTGAATACCACACTACGTATACTCTGTTTGAATAAACAACCTAATTAAATGTTTATAGCATAAGCATTGATCATATAAGTGTTAAGTCAAACTATTTTCATATATACTATAAGCAGATTAAAATTAATTGAAAATACCTTATGAACATGTCATAAAAATTTCCATAAGGTATTTTAAAGGGTCTCACAAGTGTTTATCTCAGTAAATAAGTCAATTCAGATTAAATAAGAGTTTTGATTGAAAAAAAAAAATAATCTAAAAAAAACAATAAAAAATTTACAATACTGAGCCAATACACCACCTTATATTACGTGTCTATGCAAAATAGAGAAAGTGAGTGTAAGAGAGAGAGATTGAACCTTGAAGTTGAAGTGAGGATTACCAAAACGATCCATAAGGCGTCTCATTCTACCAAGATCAAATCCATCGTGGGAATCAGTGCCTGCGCCAGTAGGAACCCCTGATTTCTCGTAGTTTTTGAGGGAATCAATGTAATCGAGTAAATCTTCCATTTCTAGATCCTCTCGGTGCGAACACAGGGTTCGTACGGAACGCATTTTCATTGTGATTCCTCTTTGGGATGAGGATAGAAATGCTTTGCAGTGAAGAAGCATCAGGTTTCGAAGTGGAAGCGCGAGCACAGTTAGCTGAAAGCAGTTCTTCCACAGAAGCTGGAAATGGGCGTTCGATTAACTCTCTCCGCCGTGACCGTGTCCATGACACTCTTTACCCCGTTAAAAAAATATAAATGTTTTGTCGCAATTTTAATCCATTATTTTATAAATTCACAAAATTGATCAATATTTTAAAAATTAATAATTTTTACTTTTATTTAAATTTTTAAATTAAAAATGATGATTTATATTTTAAACAATGTGATATCATATTTTATTATATATAATTTTTTAAATATATTAATTATTTATATGTTAATAAATAAATTATAAAAAATAAATTAAAATATTAAAAAGTTTTATTATAAGTTTATTTTATATTATCGTATTATATATCATGTTATTTAAAATATGTCACATTATTATTATTTTAATTAAAAAAATTAGAATAAATTATTAAAATTGTTAGATTTTAAATTATAGAGATCAATTTTATGAATTGATAAAAATATAATACTAAAATTATAATTAAGTTAAATATAATTGAATTACTAAAATTGTCAATTTTTAAAATTATGATGATTAATTTCATAAAATAATAA
>JBBPBS010000689.1:6236134-6261755 GCA_037974835.1 Cicer judaicum
TTATTTTAAAATTCAATTTTTTTTTTTTATAAATAGTGATTTGACATATTTTAAACGATATGGGATACGATAAGATAATATTAAATTATCAATATACATTAAATTGTAATAAAATTATATAAAAACTTTAATTTTAACTTTTAAAATTATTTATTTTTGTAATTTAATTAATAACATTAAATAAGTAATGCTTCTAGATGGTTCTAAGTTATGATGTCTATATCACGTCATTTAAAATATGTCAAATAAATAACTTTTTTAGTTAAAAAATGAATCAAAAATGTCAAATTTTAAAATAGGTGAACTAATTCTACAAAATGATTAAGATAGGGGAATCAAAACTACATATAATTCTAAAAAAACTATATAATTTAATGTGATAAATTGAATTGTTATAATTAGACAACATGTGAAACTTATTTTAAAATGTTAGTGCATTGCGTACCTTTAAACTTATTTTTATTCATATAAAAAAAAATTAATGTATCAATCATAAGACTAAATTCAACTCACAATGTTGATATTGTTAAATCGTAGTTTCAAGGGAGATCTTCAATTTACGTGTGTCTGAGTTTATTATTGATGTTTGTCATTTTATTTACAAACAAAAAATATTTTGATCTACCTCTTTTAAATTATTTATCAATATATCTTAATTTTATACGTAGTCAAAAGTCACATCAATGCGTGATTAGGTGATAATAGGTAAAACTGACCAATAGAGATGCATGACGTAGTCTACAACAAAGTCGTGAAAGTAAAAATGTTAGGTTATATATCAATGAAAACATTTTAGACATATCAAATTAGTATATTTAGCTCAATATAAATAATTTTTTATTATTATTGTTATTATAATACTAAATTATGTAGTTTATGTAAAATTATAGTTTTATTAATATTTTATGTATTTTAAATATATGGATTTACATCAATTTTTAATATATTTAAATGTATTATTATAAAAAAAATTGACTAATCCATTTTATATTTTATATCTATTATTGTATATCTCATAAGTAAATATTTTTCAGTAGAATATAGAATTTCTAAGTGACATCAAATTTTAGGTCTACTTATAGGTGTGTGATAGTCTACTTTGAGTTATGTGATATAATTCACAATGTAATATATATCATGATTATAACCCTCAAAATAAAAATGAGTATGTAATATACTCCATTAATTAATTATTCATAAATTTTACCAAGATGACAATGAGAACTAATAATATATTTAAAAGATTGTTTTGATTTTATATTTTTTTAATTATATTATTTATTTCTTATTTATTTTCATTCACTATTTTAAGCTTGAAATTGTGCTAAAACTGAATGATATTCTTTATACTCTTGTAAATCTAACAAGTTTTTAAATCGTACAAATTCAAATTATATAAAACCATTAAATTTCAAACATTAAAATCTTGACTGTAAAAGTCTTTAAAAAAAATCTTATACTAGCTATATTCATATATGTTGTAGCATGTTGATATTATCTTGAAGTAATTGTTTAGATCGTAGTGGAATCGAAGTTATTTACGATGTAAATGCATACTGATATAAATGTTGAGGTCGATTTGTCTAATGGTGTATTACACAGTAAAAATGACATTATAAGTACATTAGTACTTCTAGATTTTTAGCATGTGCGCCTCTATAAATGACGTCGAGATAAGGGCGAAGATAGGTTAAACGACTGAGAAAAACTTATGACCTTGCCTACGACAAACCCAATTCATACTAGACTTTTAATATAAGTCATGTTAATATTTTTTTTAAAAGACTACTTAGCTAAAAATCTGATAGACTTCAAGACACTGAAAAAAATATTTTAGGCCTATATCTACTTAACTTAATATAATTTATTTATTATTATATTGAGTTTTGTTTTTTGTGTTAAATCGTAAATTTTATAACATGTTATATAATTTAACATATTGATGTAGTTTAATATTTGACAAAATAGAAATTAAATTTATTGACATGTTAATTTGTTTTTTTTTTATTAACCAAAGTATATGCAATGAGTGACGTATACTTTCATAAAATGATAGTGAAGTAGATTTTTAAACAAATTTTAAAACCTTGCAAATTTTGCAAAATATCATCATGTAAGACCTTAACAATTAATTTTGACAGGTAATAGATGAAATTCAAACTTAACATTTTTAATGTAAGTCAGACTTAATCTAACTCAGTCTAACCAATTTCCACCTTTACGTTAAGGGTAGTTTGCACATTGCACCGTCCCTTAGTATCGAGGATGCCACATTAGATATGTAAGAACTTTGATATTTGTAATGTTTGCTTAAATTGTATTAGACCTCCCAAGTGGATACATGGATGATCTATATTACATTTGATTAGGTCTTTAAGACCCGTACCATTACATATATAAAAATGAAATTTAAATTTGTTTACATATTAAGTTAATTGCAAAAGCCTATGACACTTACAACTTAAGTTTATTTAACTTTTGTAAAAAAATAAAATAGAATTGAGTTTGTGATAAGTCATAGATCAAATTCAGATATAACATTTTTGAAATAGCACATACTCAAGTTTTATAAAATCTAATTATGCCTAATTTATTTATACCATAAATGCAATTTTCTATAAGTAAATTTTGGGTTAATTATATATTTAGTTCCCCTTATTTTTATCAATTCACGAAATTGATCATCTTATTTTAAAATTTGAAAGTTTTAACCTTCATTTTATTTTATCATTAAAAATTTAGATATGACATAATTTAATTAACATGTCAATACACTGATATAAAATAATTAATATCCATCAAATTACAATAAAACTATCTAAAAACATGACTTTTAATTTCATAAAATTTTCATTATTATAAGTTAATTAATAACATATATATGAATAAATAATGTATTTATATAATTTTATATCGTAAAACTATATATTATATTATTTAAAATACGTCAAATTATCTTTTATAATTAAAAAATTAAATTAAATAATTAAAATTGTCAAATCTTAAAATAAAAAATATTAATTATATAAATAGATGAAGATAAAGAGATCAGACCCGTAACTAAACTTAAACTTTTTTTTACATAGGTAGGAGGTGACATCAATCTCTCATACAGTATTTTTGTTTTAATTTTGCTATATTTCCAACCATCTCTTTTTTATTCTATCAAAAAACAAAAAGTTAATAAAAGATAGTAATTGAAAATGCAAGTGTGTAGTCGGTGAAAAAGAGCACAGTTTTGTATTTTAATTTAAAAAAGTACGATATATTTTTCAGGTAAAATTTAAATTTTTTTAAAAGTAGGATGTTGAAAAAATATCCCCATTTATATATGTAGTTGCATCAAAATAGTACATCCCGTAAAAGTAAAAACGAGCAAAATAGTATAGTTAAAAACAAAAAAAGAACACCGCCCACATTTATAGTCCCTTTTTTCGGCCCTTTCATCGTGTAACTTTGCAAGATTCCTTCAATAACAAGCCATTCTTTTTAAATAAATAAAAAATGAAATAATAGCGATAATTATCTACAATAATATAATAATAAATAATAACCCAAACCCAATCACCGAAAGGCGAAGTGCATAAATCCAAAGCCGCACCCAAACCATTTATATAGAACAACAACAAACCCATTCCCTTCAAACAATTCTCACACACCCCTTTCCCCTTTATTCACCGCGTTATTCTTCGCAAATCCAAAGGAGGATCTCTCTTGCGTTTTCCCTAGGTAACAAACCATCTCCTATCGTTTGTTAACCATTTTTTTTCCGATTTATTCGTCTCTCGCGTATTGATCTTAGCCGATTATTAATTTAGATCTGTTTTTGTTAGGTTTACGCGATGGCTTCGAAGCGGATCTTGAAAGAACTCAAGGATTTGCAGAAGGATCCTCCAACTTCATGCAGCGCTGGTATAGCTTTTTTTTTTTATTATTATTATTATTATTATTTTTTTTTATAATTTCATCTTGTTTATTTTTTATTTTTTACATTTCCTTGATCTTTTGATTTTTCTTAATCGAATAAAATAAATATTAGGTGCTTGTTCGTTCCTAATTGTTTCGATTTTAAGTTTGGTTTGGATGCGCCTTTATATATTTTCTTCGTTTTTTTTATTGGATAATTCTTAGTTTTAATTAGGTTTAAATATGGTTTTATTCTGCAATTGTAGTTTTTTTTTTGTTTTCGTTCCAGTAAGTTTTTTGATCGGACTCAGTCCGGTAAGTTTTTTGATTGGATTCCGTCCCAGTTGCTTTTAGTCCCTAATGCCACGACCCAATATCATCACGCCATGTGGCCCAATAATTTAATAAACAATGGTTTTTGAATTTGCAGTTTTTGAATTCAAAACAAAAAAACTGACTGGACTAAAACCAAAAACCTTACAATTGCATAGACTAAAACCATAAACCTTTAAATTATCAAGGGGAGAGGGTTTGTTACTAGAAAGGATGGAGCTGTGGATCTTCTACATAATACTCATTTGGTGTCTCAATTTAGACCACCTAGCTACTCTTTTGGGGAGATCTTGGCTCCTATTGATAAGTTACATATTGCAAATGAACGTTGAGAATTTATGTCTTCAGTTTTTGTTTAAGTTTTGTTTCAATTGGTTGTATGGATGTTATCTGAGATTGATCTTATTGTTGTTTGTTGATTTGGACAATGTTTTTTTGGTTTTGTTATGTTGCTGAAGAATGATGTATTGTTTTCATAGTTTGGGGTTTATGTGGATTTTTGGATAATCTTTGTTGATATTAAACATTTTGAGAGACTGTATAGTTTTGGTCATTTTTTCATTTCATGTGAAGTGATTAATGTTGGAAGTGATTAATGTTTACCTTACCTGAATCTGTGAATTATTCGATCATTGATATTTTTTAGTGCTGAATATTCTTACTCTTATTTCCTCTTTTGGATTTATGCATTACATTAATTGTGGCAAACACGTGGTGTGTTTTTGTATTATTGGCCAAGGAGGATGAAACTACTTTATTGGATGAGTTACTTCAGAACATTTAATTTATAAGCATGCAATAATACAAGTCTAGTCTTACTTCAGAACTCTCCAATTTTCCTTGCTTTCTATCACACTCCCTAATATTCTGAGCAATATAAATTCCAACTACCAAAAAGCATGAAACAGCAGGTGGGGGCCGCTTGAGATGTTAGGGTTTATCATTTGTCAGTACGATTTCAAATTTACAATTGAGATGTGTGAGTGAAAGACGAGGGCTAAGATGCTTTGGATTTGTGGATAGAAAATTCAGGACACAGATATCTTGATTTAGAAAACTAGATAACCTACATTGTGATTGACATATGAGGCAGATGATTATTTGGTAAAAAATTATACGGAATTACGGATTTTATGAACAGGTTTTAATATGGTTATAGATTAGGCCAATGCATCTGATTACATTGAACAGGCCTTACTGTTGGTATACCAATTGACATGATGGGTAATGTGACATTATGTAGCTCACTGTCATTTTAGGTACACTATTTGGGCTGGCACTCGGAACAAAAGTTGTGCTGATATCTTGTTTTGTCTTTGTTTCAAAACTTTGCAGGTCCTGTTGCTGAAGATATGTTTCATTGGCAAGCGACAATTATGGGTCCTCCAGACAGTCCTTATACTGGAGGTGTTTTCCTAGTCACTATTCATTTCCCTCCAGATTATCCCTTTAAGCCACCCAAGGTTTGTATGTCAACCTCATGTGTGTTTCTGTGTTGTCAATCTTAGCTTTCGTCATACCTATGCTAGTTTAATTTTAAGAATGCTGCAGTGCATCTTCCCTTATTTTGTTAGATTGCTTCTTTATTGTTTAATCATTATTTTGTCAACAGTGATCAGCATCTTATGCATGCCCATTTTTTTTTATTGAAAGAATGGAGGTCATTAAGTGTGTGGTTCTGTTGGGGTTTTGATTAGGACTGTATTCCTTCTGTATGTAAAAACTTATCTATGTAGCATACAGCTTTGAGCACCCTGTAAGTACATCTGATCTGTTAACATGCTTATGCGTGGTGTTGGATCTTTCAGGTTGCATTCAGAACAAAGGTATTTCACCCAAACATCAATAGCAACGGAAGCATTTGCCTTGATATATTAAAGGAGCAGTGGAGCCCTGCTCTGACCATTTCCAAGGTTTGTCTATTGATTTGTTAGATAGTGAAAAATATGTTTCCTATTCTTCCAGTGCAATCCATCTCTGAACTAAAATGTGATTGTTCCATACACTTGATGACAGTAGAGTTTACTGAACAAGGGATTCATCACAATGTACTTGTCCCTATATATAATAATTATTGTTCTTTTGTCTTGTTTGAGTGGCATCTTTTTATGCTTTTGAAGCATGGTTGTTGTTGCTGTTGAAATTAGAATGGATGAATTGCATGAAGTTCAGAATAGTGTGGTTAGTTTACTCCCATGCAAAATATGTTCCTAAGAGTACGCTTTTCTATTCAACCAATGCAATCCTTTTCGAGTTCTCCATGGCCTCATCAGAACATACAATCCCTATTTAATAATTTTATGCTGTCATGTTTAAACTTATGTAAAGCAGTGTGAACTTATCTTGTCACATTATAATGTTGCTTTTTAAAATTGTTTGTATCGAGACAAGATGGAAAACCATATAATACATATTTTAGAGGTTGATTTTCATGAGGTTTGGTATCTAGTTTAAAACACCCTTGCAGGAAGTCCCATGATACAACAATTTTATAGGATGTTTCTTAGTCCTGAATACTGATGTGAAATACCGGAATTGTGGGATTCACGAAGGAAATTGTTCCCATGTTATTATATGTATGCAAATAATCTGGCATGGCTGTTATGCTAGAAGTTTGGTTTAATATGGTTCAGTAGAGACTACATATTTCATTTTGTTGTTTTCATAGAAACAACTGCATCTGTATCCTGATCTGGTTATGGAGTTATATCTAATCATCATTTGCATTTTTATGATATCTATAGGTGTTGCTCTCGATTTGTTCCCTGTTGACGGACCCAAATCCTGATGATCCTTTGGTTCCAGAAATTGCTCACATGTACAAGACAGACAGGAACAAGTATGAGTCAACTGCAAGAAGCTGGACCCAGAAATATGCCATGGGTTAATAATTAACCATATGGTGTGTGAGGGAGAGCCATTTTTACTTCAAGTGTCTAGGCCTAACCGCCTTTGTAAGAAAAAATTTCTTTCATTAAGGCCCCTCTAGTTGAGAATGAATTGAGGAAAACATTTCTTATGTTGTTTGTACTGCAAAATGCAAATGCTACTTTAGAACAATGAAATGCAGCCTAATTAATTAAAAGTTTGTTCAATGTGTTGACCAATGTATTAACAGTATCATGATGCACTTTGATATTGTTTGGCTTGTTTTACTATCAGCTAGCTTATATTTGTTTTTCCATTAAATAATTGTAAGAAAAATATTATTTTGTTTTTGTTTTGTTTATCAATCCCAGTACTAAGCAATGATGCCAAAAATTAGTTGATCATGGCAAATCCGCCAGTATCGAACAAAATTGATCACCTATTTATACAGGTGATCTTATTTTTCCA
Source organism: Cicer judaicum (assembly GCA_037974835.1). Classification (NCBI taxonomy): domain Eukaryota; kingdom Viridiplantae; phylum Streptophyta; class Magnoliopsida; order Fabales; family Fabaceae; genus Cicer; species Cicer judaicum. Next base: position 6,243,710 of record JBBPBS010000689.1, read on the forward strand.
CCTCTCACATGCGCATTTTGTAAAAGGATACTTTTCAAGAAAGAACAATTATTTTACCTTTCAGAACTATACTTCCGTATGAGTTTTTCTTTTCTGTTCAGGAGTATACTTTTCAAATATAGGTGTTGATTTTTATGCAAGGTTTAATTATAATTAGTCTATGTTATATAGGGAGGCTTGATTAGTCTTTCTAAAGGATTAGATTAGGGGAAATATCAGGATTCATGACTTGGTTTCCGAGGACTTTAGAAAACCCATGCGATTTTGGGATGAATCAGTATAAGTCTTTTGTTATGAAAGAAAATAGAAGTCTTTTATTTTATTTTGTCTTCCTGTACCTTAGTTATAGTTAAGATTTATGTATTGATATTTTCTGTTTTCGTGACAGTTATGGATAATTTTGGTATATAAATAAACACTGCGAACATTTTTATTTAAGCTTTTGCCTTAGGCTTGAAAATTATGTCTATTTCGGCCGTATGTTTAAAACTTAAAAGAAAAAATCTTTATAATATTTTATTTTTTATTATAATATTTTTTAGTTTTTGTTTAAAAAAATGAAGTTTTAAATAAGAAATTAATTTTAAAAAATTTATTTAAATATTATTTTAAATATTTTATGTATTTGCTACTTGGATAATGAGATTTTAAAAAATGATTAAATAAAAATTTATTTTTGAAGTTTTTTACAAAAATTGTTTTTGATTATTTTTATTTAAAATATATAAATTTTATCGTGTTAAGGTTTTAAATAATAAATATTTAAATAATAAAATGTTAAAATTATTTTAAAATTAATAACAAATAAATCTAAAATATTATTCTTAAATAATTTTTCTTATAAAATTAAAATATAAAATAAAAATCATTTTAAAAAAAATCTTAAATAAACTGTGTTAAAAAAAAACGATGATGATTGACGACCAACTAGCAAAATATATCACTTATCAACTAGCTTGAAACTCTGTCAATGTTTTTTGTCTTCTGATAAATTTAAATAATAAACATGATTACATATAGTTACAACATATTACAAATATACCAAAATGGATAATAAAAATACAAAAATAAAAGAAGACTTAAATACTCATAAATTCGAAATTACCAAATAAAAACATTATATTTTTTTTTACCACAAAAATAATTTTTTCAACAACAAATACATGAATTGAAATCAATTGAAATTGGTTTAATTAAATTGTTAAATGATAACAACTCAAGAAACACCTTAGATTCGTTTCTAGTCCCTTGACGCATTTGTCGCTCCCCTTTCCGCGTGGACCTTAATAAGATTCCTTCACTGTCAAGTCATTCTTTGGAATCAAAATTAGATAAATGGATAAATAAATAAATAAAAATATCTAGTATGATTAACAACAGTATAATAATAATCCAATCACAGAGAAGAAAAAAAGAATCAATTCCAAATACGCACCAACACCAATTATATACTACAACAACAACAACTCGTTTCCCTTCTTCAATTTACACTTTGCATCGCGTTTTTTCTTGCAATTTCAAAGGAGGATCTCTCTTGCGTTTTCCCTAGGTACCAAATCATCTAGTATCATTTGTAAGCACGCGTTTTCGATCTATTTGTTTTTTGCGTTTTTATTTTTTAGCTGATCACGAATTTCGATCTGTTCTTGATTAGGTTTACGCGATGGCTTCGAAGCGGATCTTGAAAGAACTCAAGGATTTGCAGAAGGATCCTCCAACTTCATGCAGTGCTGGTATAACTTTTCTTTTTTATTTCTTTTTTAATTTCATTTTGTTTATTTTGATTATTATTATTATGTTTTTTTTTTTTGGTTCTTTTTTCTTTTTGAAATTAAATATTTGGTGCTTGTTTGATCTTTGTAGCTTAATTTTTAAGTTTGGTTCAGATGCGTTTATAACTTTGGTACTTATTGATCAATTACATATTACTAGTGCATGCTGAGAATTTTATGTCTTTCATTTTTGTTTGAGATTGGTTAAAATTAGTTGCAGTGGTTGTTCTTTGAGATTGCTTTTACTGTCATTTGTGGATTAGGATAGTATTTGTTTAGTTCCGAGGCAGTGCAAGGTTATAGGGTGTCATGATGTTGCTGAAGAAGGATTTGAGTGGACTTTTTTTTATGTTTCCATAGTTGGGGTTCGATGTAGGCTTTTGGATTATAGGCATTATTGACAATTGATATTTTGAGGGAATGTATAGTTCTGTGTAGTTTTCCTCTATATGTGTCTTTAGGTAGGTAAAAATATCAAGTTACATTAATCTTTTTGTTACCTGATAGCTACCTCCTAGATTATGCATCTGTTGGTGCTGCTGTGTGTTTTGTGACCAGATTCTGAAGAGATGGAAGTTAGAGTTGCTGTAGCTGGGTACTGATTAATGTTGTAAATTTACATATTATATCTGGATTGTGGTCCAGTCACTACCTGAATCAGGAATATATTTGATCATTGATGTTTTTAAGTGCTTAATATTCATAAACTTATGTCCTATTTTGGATTTAGCTTAACCAGTTGTGGCATGGAAACCATGTGGTGTGTTTTTGTATAAGTGGCCAGGTGGGATGAAACTACTTTATTGGATAAATTATTTAAGAACACTTATTTCTCTAAGAAAGCAACAATATGATTCTAGCTTACAAGTTAGGATGATATATTTAGTTTGATGAAGTTGTTACAAACTTCGATTTTCACCTTTTTATTTCTCAAAGGATGTCAGCATATCAATTCACCTGATGGCAAGTGTTTCAGATTGTGGCCATGGCATGGTGGAATTTCAGTTACCCGCCACAAACTTTGCATGCCATTGTGTGTTTTCTGTGGTGGATTATAGTAGCCTGCAGTCTTCATTTGTATGGTGCCTGCAGAAGCCTAGGAAAAAGTAGCGAGTAAAAGCAGAAATGAAAGGGGACTGGCAGCATGACCTGACGCAAAAATTGGTGACCCATGGGTGAAGCAATCTGTGAATAGACCCCTATATGAGATGAAGCATTCAAGGCCTGCGTGAACCAGGGGAAGCTGGAGGAAGGGACAATGAAGGTGACATCAGGAACGGTGATATCATTGATTAAGTCATAATAAAAAATATAATGTTATCCTGGTAAACCATCTTGCTAGGTTCACTGGAAATTCAGGATTTTCTTGCGTGTTAGAGAGTCGTTTTAATTTTTCTGGGAAACAAAGAGGAAGTGGGTGTTTACCTGCACGGTTACAATTTGTGCACTAGTTCTCGAGAGATGGTTTGATTGCAATATGTGACAGAAACGAGATAATGAGAAATGAAGCGGAATGAGGCAAGTTTTGGATATCTAGATAGGAAATATTGGACACAAATATTCAATTGTTTAAAAACTAGATAAACCACATTGTGGTTGATGAGGAGATATGGGGCAGACCATAATTTCGTAATAATTTCTACAGATTCTCTTTTTATGAGTCAAAATACAGATTATTTTAACTGGGTTTAATTTGGTTATAGATTGGGCCACTGTAACCAATTATTTTGGACAGGCCTAATTATCAATGTAACGGGACATTATGTAGCAGTCTAGCATTTTAAGTATATTATTTGTGCTAGCACTAAAAAAAATTGTGTTCATATCTTGTTTTGACTTTGTTTCAAAATATTGCAGGTCCTGTTGCTGAAGATATGTTTCATTGGCAAGCAACAATTATGGGTCCTCCAGATAGTCCTTATGCTGGAGGTGTTTTCCTAGTTACTATTCATTTCCCTCCAGATTATCCCTTTAAGCCACCCAAGGTTTGTATTTCGGTCTCGTGTCTGTTTCTGTATTGTCAATCATAGCTGTTTTCAATTCTTTGCTAGTTTATTTTAAAGAATGCTGCTTTGCGTTTTGATTTTCCCTTATTTTGTTGGATTGCTTATTTGTAAACATTCATTTATTGTTGATGATCAAGAACTTATGCATGCTCAATTTCTTTTCTTTAAAGGTAAAAGGTCTCAAGTGTATTGTTCTGTTGAAAGTTTTAGTTAAGACAATAATCTTTCTGTATGTATGATCATATCTATGTAGTATGCAGTCATGAACACAATATAACTACATCTGTTGGATCTTTCAGGTTGCATTCAGGACGAAGGTATTTCACCCAAATATCAATAGCAATGGAAGCATTTGCCTTGATATATTAAAGGAGCAGTGGAGCCCTGCTCTAACCATTTCCAAGGTTTGTTTATCGATTTGTCAGATAGTGAGATAAGCCTCCATTGCTTAAAATGTTTCATATTCTTCAAGTGCAATCCATTTCTGAACTAAGATGTGATTGTTCCATACACTTGTTGACAAAAATATTTACTGAACTTGGGATTCATGACAATGTACTAGCCCTTACTTATTAGTATATTATTATTTACTACTATTGTCTTTGATGTTGGAATGGCATCATTTTATTCATGTGAGGCATGGTTATTCAGAATACACCTAATCATTATTTACATTTTCAATATTTCTCCGACATCTTTAGGTGTTGCTCTCTATTTGTTCCTTGCTGACGGACCCAAATCCTGATGATCCTTTGGTTCCCGAAATCGCTCATATGTACAAGACAGACAGGAACAAGTATGAGTCAACTGCAAGAAGCTGGACCCAGAAATATGCCATGGGCTAACAATTAACCATATATATTGGTTGAGGGAGAGCCATTTTTACTTAAAAGTGTTTAGGCCTAACCGCCTTTGTATCAAAATTTGTTGTATTCCATTAAGGCTCTTCTAGTTGAGAATGAATTGGGGAAACCATTTCTTATGTTGTTTGTATTATGCAAATTGAAGAATGCTACTTTCAGAACAACGAAATATAGCCCAATTAAAAGTTTGTTCAATGTATTATAGCCAATGTATTAATAGTTTCATTATGAACTTAGAAATTGTTTGGCTTGTTTTAATATCAGCTTATATTCGTTTTTCATTATTAATTGTAAGAAAAACATTAATTTTTTTTTAATGTTAGTTGTTTTACGAATTTATAAGAGAAACATGGTAAACAACCAAGTTTTGTAGCAGTATTAAAATTGGGCCAAATTAATACTATTTCGTTTTGACAAAAAAATACTATTGAAATTATGGGAAGCCTCTCATATTTCAACCTCTCAGCAATGATCAAGCACATTTTGAATAAAAACAAAATCTATACAATTAGAAATTAAATGTCACTAGATGTGGAAAAGAGATAAATTGACAATATCACTAACAATTGAATGAAGAAACACAAGAACTCAATAATTACTTCTAAAGGGAGACAAATTTATAGGACTGATTTAATAGCTTTGTTTTCTGGGGATATAATTTTAAAACTGCAGAAATAATTCTAGAGGAGAATTTTACAAAATCTATTTAGAATTTCAAGAGATATGTTAAGTTGCTACTCCATCTGCTTCAGATTAAATGTCACATTTACACTTTTTCTCAGTCTCAAAATAATTGTCACATTCAAATATTAATGCAACATTTATCTTTTTTCTACTATTAAACTCTTATTTTTTGAACATTCTTATTAATGTTCTTTGTAAATAATACTAATTTTATTATTTAAAATCAATTCAATTAATCATTTTTTAAAGAACCAACCACAACCTAATTGTGACATTTAATCTAAGATGGAGAGAGTAACTGGTAAACGTCTTGTATAAATTTGGTTTCCTCAAAGCTTACAGGAATCCAGCTTTTTTAAATTTGAGAGTTTCTTTTCATACTTTTATATACACTTCAAAAGTATACATTTGAAAAAAAAAACTTTTTTATTGTTTCTTAGATGAGTACTTTAAGACCAGATATAGTTTTTTTTTTCCTTATAATTGTGCACTTGGAGACAGGGTTGCGGTTTTTCAAAAATATGGGATAAATAATTTATTTAATTTTGTTAAATAGGAGAATTATAATTAAGTTTGATTTAATTATGATATATTGGGGGAAATAGTAACAAGCATGGCCCAAGTTTTGCACAATTTAGAAGATAAAATATTAAGTTACGGGTGTTGCTACCTACACCGTTTCTGATTCACTTCCACTTCCACTTCTACATTTGGAAAGTTCTATTGTATCCCCCTATTTAAATTTTTTTCGTTTGAATTGTTCAAAATACTCTTTAGAAACCTGTGAAAAAGAAAATTCCCTCGTAATTCCACAATTAGGGTCGTGCAAAAAAACCGATTTTGAAATCAAAATCCATAACTGGGTATAAAACCATTTTTAATAACCGGTTAAAATAATATGAATATGAACCAATTTATTTAAAACCGGTCGGATAACCAACTACATTTTATTTTTGGATTTGAATTTAAACTGGATTTTATCCGCCCAACTTCAAAATTCCAATCTCAATCCCAGAACCCTAAACCCCCAAAACTTTCAAAAGCAAATTCGGTTGCATTTTCCGACGGTGTTTTCCGGCCGCGTTTTCCGGCAACGTTTCCCGGCAATCTTTCCCGGCAACCTGAGATATCTTGTGCTATGAATCACCATCTTCGTGCAAACTTCAATCCTCTAACCTTCGGAAAGAATTTGAGATCTATTTTTGCCAAAATCAACATCAATGGTGAGTGTTTATTATTCATGATGATGTGTTGCTTCTTGTTATGAATGATTCAATTTCGTTACTCTCATTTCCTTCTGTTTCTGTTTCATTTCAGATTTCGCATTGTTTCTTTGTTTTAATGATTAATTAATCAAATATTAGCTTTTCTCAGTTTGAATTACGATTAAATCAAATCTCAATCTCACTACTCCATGTTGTGGTTAAGAAATTAGGTTAATTTTCCCAACTGTGATTTTGGTTTTTCAGTTTACTTTTTATTTTTCATTTGATTTTGCAGTGTTTATTTATTTTAAGGGCTGTACTCTGATTATGATTTAAACTAAAAAGTTCTTGATTCTTGGGTTTGTGAAAGTGGCTAAAATGAACATGAGTGTGGATGAGGAAGAAGAATCTGATGAAGAGATTCATGTCCCAGCTGAAATTGATTGGCAAATGCTTGATAAATCAAGGTTTTTCTTCCTTGGTGCTGCTTTATTTTCTGGTGTTTCAGCAACACTTTACCCTGTTGTTGTTTTGAAAACTAGGCAGCAAGTTGCTCAGTCACAAGTTTCTTAAATTTATGAACAAAATGAAATTTCTTAAAAAAGTTAAGTAAATATGAACAAAATGAAATTTGATAAATGTGTAATTTAATATGGATTACAGTTGATGAATTAGTTTACAAGCATATATATAGCAACTAATCTGCACTGTGGCGCTACAAAATTATATATGCAATGGCTAAGGGTAGTTTGCTAATTCTACTAGTAGACAAACTCTATTGAACCCAAGCCCTGCATTTCTACTTTGATTGATTGATTGATTCAACATAATGTATTTATGTATAAAGTGTGAATGAATCAGGGTCCAGTTAGAAGGTCACGGTTATCATAGTGGTCATTATCCACACTAGTGAGTATGGTAGCGGTGCCATGTTCCTGCAATTTTGTTTCTGCACTTGTGTTTATATTTAGTAACGGAGAATTCAATGGTGACCCATCATCCATTGGACTACCTAATGTTCTAGTTTCAGTTGGACGTTTGATTGATGGTTTCTTATGCATTGCTTTGTTACGCCAATTTTTCAATGCCTTTGATGTTTGTTCATCAAATATTGACCTCTTCATTGTCGATCCCATCTGAATTTTAGATCATCACAACAAACTAGTTATATTATTCATTCTAAGATCATTTTAGCTTGTAATTTATATTATTCATTCTAAGATCATTTTAGCTTGTAATGTTGTAAAATGAATTTTAGCCTGTTGTTAAATTACTAGAGTGTCTTATAGCTGATAAATTATAATGACCTTTTGCTTCAACTAGTCTTACAGTACCCTGCTGCTCATCCAGCGAAGGAAGCATCATCCATTCATCCTTTTCAAAGAATCATGTCACTTATATTCTTAGCTAACCTCAGATGATATCCTGTGCAGATATAAAGCAGTTGGCATTAGATTGGATTCTGGTGACCTGGCATATTTGTCTTGTGAGTCCAGGAAGTTCTTTTGCTCCATTGAGAACGAATTTGGGGTTCCTGGATTTGGGAAGTTGATAATCACTGCTAGTAATGACCTCAATGAAGAAACCTTAGATGCTTTAAATAAACAGGTAATAATCATTGTGCACTTTAACTTGTAATTTTTTGTCTATTAATTTGTAATCAGCATAACAAATGAGCAATCTCTATGATGTTACTTCGCTTTTGTGTACGCGTGCACATTGTGTAATATCAGCATGACATAAAAATTCTTATAAAGAAGTTATTGCACGTGTTTTTGTTGGTTTATACTTGGTACAAATTTTAATCGTTGATTTCACGCATATTCATTTGCATTTATAAATTTTATACTAATATATGATCCCAAAAAAAAATGACATAAATTTAAGTGAGTAACAAGAAAGGTGGTGGGGAGGGAAATGATAACAATCTAAGTTAGTTTTTAGGAGTTAGTTAGTTAAATCTCCACTAGTTTTATAATTTTATATACAGAGCATATCTTGTATTCATTTTATATCTTTTGTAATCGTTACATATAATTGTTAAATATACTTTAATCAACTTATTATTAATAATAATAATAATAATAATAATAATAATAATAATTTTACATGTAAAACCAGACAAAATTCTTTTACTCTTGGTAGTTAAATTTAATTTTATCTTGGTAGTTTGAACATTTTAAGTTCATTAACTATTTTCATTATTATTGCAGCAACCTGTAACATTACATCAAGATGGGTGATCAATCTAAGACAATAGATTTGTTTGTTTCTCCTCCACCAATTGTCCCGAACACAACTACTATGTTACCACCTAGAGCTAAAGGTCGTAAAAACCAATCTTTTGTTTGGAATGATTTCACAGTAGATTCTAATTTGGATGGGACATCTATTTGCAACCATTGTAGCAAGAAGCTCAAGTGTGATAATGGGACGAGTTCGATGATACAGCATTCAAAGGGATGTAAGAAAAATCCCAATAGCGAGTATAACAAGAGGAAGAGAACATTGGATGCAATGAATGTTGAAGGTCATACTATTTCTTCCCCTTCAGTGCCTAGGTTTGATCAAGAAAAATTACGATATTTACTCGTGAAGATGTTTATAGGCATGAAATTGCCTTTTCGACAAGTGGAGCATCCAGATTTTCAAGAATTTGTAAGTGGCTTAAATCCAAAATTCAATCTTATATCACGCACCACACTTGCACGCGACACTTTGTTGTTATGGGATGTAGAAAAGTTAAAATTGAAAAACTATATGTCCCAACACTGCCAAAGACTTGCTTGCCATACCTATCTCCACAGTGGCCTCTGAGTCTACTTTTAGTACCGGAGGACGAGTGATTGACGAATACCGTAGTTGTCTCACACCTCAAACGGTTGAAGCTCTAGTTTGTACTGCTAGTTGGCTTAAAGGATTGCGTAAATCGTCTTCAATAAGTGATTCACTTTTAGTTGAGGATTTCAAGGAGCTTGAGATTTTAGAGGAAGGTAACATTGTAAATGCTTTAATAGTTGAATGTAAGTTAATAGTTGTTAAATTATGATTTGATAAGTAACTGTTTTTTTTTTCTTCAGAAATAACTTCTATGAAATTTGGTGGTGCTTGTTCGGTTCATGTTTCTCTTGGTGAAGATTGAGAATTGATTACCATCATTATGTCGGAGGACAAAGCGAGAGCAATTTTGCATCAGTTTTCACATACTGTGATTACATCTATGGAACTGACAAGGTTAGATCATGGTTATGGAATTCTTCTGCCCTACATTAGTATCTGCCTAATTTTCTCCCACGTCAAATTGATTTACATCGGTTTACTTTGTTTATATCACAGGGTTATCGGTATCAGAAGAAGATACTTCGTAAGGTAAGTTTTTTAAGCATTGTCATCGAGAACTGCAATTGCCTGTTGTGGATTTAATACTTAAAGAACATTTTCATTTTGCTCAAATTCCTTCTACATTTTGCTTTTTGTTTATTATACAATATGCAACGATTGACCTTTTTCTCCACTTCTTTGTCCCTTTGTGAATTGATGTAGCTGAAGGAAGAGTTGACAAATGGTGCTGCACAGAACGGAGGATCATACAATGCACATGATAATTATAAATCTGAATGAGAGACATAAATTACCTTTTTCAGAACTTATTGCATGGGCCCTTTGAAACTACCAAAATTTCTTGGAGACATAAATAGAACTAGTAAAATAGATGTCTTTGGTTTGCTTCAGGATGGAGACTAGTAGAATGAGGGTTCTGTTGTCATGTTTTGGAATTCGAACATTTTGGTTTTGCTTATATGTCTATGTAAGAATCATCATTTCTCTGGCAAATGATTTACTTATATTTTGTGATTTTGAGTTGGTTTGAGAATTTTATCGATTTTTTATAAATAGTCGGTTTTGAAATTATGCCTAAATTGTTTTTAAAAAATATCTATTTATACTAGCAAATGTTTAAAGGGAGATACTTCAAAAATTTACTTATATTTTGTGATTTTGAGTTGGTTTGAGAATTTTATCGATTTTTTATAAATAGTTGGTTTTGAAATTATGCCTAAATTGTTTTTTAAAAATAGTTATTTAAAAATAACCAAATTTTAACTGATTTTGAAAAAAAATCGATTTTAAAATTGTTTTTTTAAATTTGGTTGCATAAAAAAAACCGATTATTTAACAATAACCAGTTTTACAATTGGTTTTATAACCGGTTTTAGACCAAATAATGTATTTGGTTATAAATCTAAATCCACATATTGGTTTTTAAATAGATATGGTTTGGTTTTTTTTTTAAACCAACCATGCACAGCCCTACCCATAACCCGTGATTTCCGAAAAAGTGGATCATGAAGTAATTTTTATTTTTTTTTATTTTTTATCGAAAATTTCACAAATAATAAACTTTCCGGTAGTTATAATTTAATACTGGAAATTTCAAAAATGAAATTTGTTATAACTGTGAGAAATTTGAAATTTTCGGAATGTTCATCGAAAATTTCATTCCTCATTAAAATTTTCGGAACAATTTTGTATTTTTTTTACATAATTTTTAACATTTTTTTTAATTCTATTTTTTTAGTGAAGACCATAGGAGCAAAAACAGACGGTGAATATTTTCGAGTTCGACCTCCTATACAATCAAATAGGAGTGTTGCAGTTGAAAAAAGAAGAAAGAGGAACAGAGAAATACAGGCGCATGAGTTTGAGGAAGATCCTGCGTTTGATGATGAACATGATCAGCAACACCAGTTTGAACATGAGCATCATCAACAACATGAAGAACCTATATTTCCTGGAGGTCTTTACGATCTTTCTGTCCTTAAGGATTATGAGCACCATATTGCAGTTAAAGTGTGGAATGAACATGTTAGTAAATAATTTATTTTATTACCTATTATAATATAACATAATATGTATATTTTAATATATTTGTAGTATAGGTTATTACAAAAGTGATTTTAATGAATTAATTGTATACTTAGATTTTAAGTTATTGTGTTATTTTTAATTAAACAGGATAAAGGTGCTTTAAAGGTTGTTTCAAATGGCAAAAAATAAGACAAATTCATTGATATTATATATGTATTACCTGTTTAGATAGATAATTGGATTACTATATCTGACTTACGTCCTCTACAAAAATGTAGTTTGTACATGATTGACGGTAATTTGGTATCTGCTTTTGCTGAACGATGCCACGGTAGAGACTAGTTCATTTTACCTGCCATTTGGTGAAATGACTATTACTCTTGACGGTGTTAGGGGTCTTTTGAGCATCCCATGTTATGGAGAGTTTTTCACACCTCCCGCTAATGTCAATGAAGATTTGGCAAGTGCTGCTGCTGCTGCTGTTGAGTTATTGGGAGTTGATTATGATGAAGTTGTAATGAAACTAGGACCAATAAAGGGGCCTCATATAGTTTTGAGCGGTTGAAAGCTGTATTTTTTAAGCAACTTCATGAAGGACGATACAACTATGCAGCGAGGGCATACCTATTTCATTTAGTAGGATGTACCATTCTAGTTGATAAAAATGTTAGCCTTGTATCTGTAAAATATTTGTTTCTTTTTCAAGACCTTGATACTTATGGTAAATGGGCATAGGAACCAGATGCGCTTGTTGTTTTATATGACTATCTTAGAGGTGGTACACTGCCTGCAACGAAGCAGATTGGATGATACTTATCTCTATTTCAGGTACTATTATATTTGTTATACTTATTTAATTATTTGATATTTTTTTAATTATTTGATAAGATTCTTTATTAATTATTTGTATTTTTTTTAATTATTTGATAATATGCTTATTTAATTATTTGTATTTTTTAATTATTTGATATGTTTTAATTATTTAATAAGATGCTTATTTAATTATTTGTGTTTTTTTTATAATTATTTACAAACATGGATTTATGAGCATTTCTCTGACATTTGTAAACGGATTATGGATGAATCTATATCTCTGATGTCACAGATGTTTTGATGAACTGCAAAACAAACATCTGGAAACATTGCATAAGTGGACTGACTTATGTTTCCAGCATTTGCTAGAGATGTCAAATCGGGCCATTGCAAAAGTGGGTTGGCCTATGTTTTCAGCATAAAAATTTCTTTTATCACCTTTAAATTATTTTAAAAGCCTTCAAATTTTGATCGGATTGATTAATTTGAAGGTGTATTTTACATTTTTGAATTAACCAATTCAGAGGTGTATTTTTACGAATAAAATTAGAGATGAGAGAAGAAACATCCTTCTAGTATACTACATATTTTGTAGCCCAATCTAAAGATGATATTTTCTATCACCTTCTAGAAAAAATCACTCCATCAAAAATATCATATTATTTTTAAAATTAAATATATATTTTTAGTCTCCATAATTATTTTAAATTTTATTTTTAGTTACTACATTCACTTATTCAATCTATATAAATTATAAAGTGGAATGTTTTAATCTCTTTATCAACCTTTTTAGTCGCTATAAGTTACAAAACTATATACTTTTTTCAATCCTATAAGTTATGACACCATAACCCATCCATAATATTATTGTTCTTTGAAGTTTGATGGAGATGTTAACATTTTGACAGACTTCTACTGTACAATTAAAAATTAACATATTTTGATGTATTAAATTAAATTATCAATAGCCGAATGATATGTCATCTATCAATAAATTTGATCATATTTTAAATTTAACACCACAAAAATTATGAAGTTTTATATATTTTTTTATTTAAAAAATAATTAATATTTATTTATTAAACTATATAAAAAATATGTATGTTATCCTCCGCTCTTCCTCGTTGTCTCCATCCATCATTTTTCATTGTTTCTCTCATCTGTTATGCATTATTTATCTCCATCGATAGTTTCATTAAAAATCAAAGACGAACTTGAAAACGACGACAGGACGATGATGGTGTATGCTCGACAACACCGAGACGACAACAACAACGCAAACACGAGCGAATTGAGAATGAGACAAAAAGAAGGGATCTTCTCATGGTGGTGGAAGAACGATGAAGAGTTCTTCTCAACAGTATAAGGACGACGAAGGAGAACAATTTCATTTAGTGATGGACCGGTTTCGCGAGAGGACATGAAGGCGTTATGAACCTCTAGGTTAATATAATTTTAATTAAAAAATGTTAGGAAATTAGTTTATTAAATTTAAGGAGATTAAATTGAAAAAGATAAATATACCAATACAAATAATTTGATCAACTTAATATATAATATATAAATGCTGATGTTGAGAAAAATAAAACATTGGTTAAAAAAATTAAATAGTACCAATACACTCTTTTTTTTAAGAGTCCCATAGAAATTGTGTAATATTTTTTATGACTTTGATCTCTTTTCTATACAAACAAAAAAGATTTGAGAGTATCCTCGTGTTTCATCTCATATGTACGATCGTGAAATCTCATATTCGAACTTGAGACATGATATTCAACCTAATAGTATCAATATTTTTTAATTGAATTATAACTTAAAAATTTATTTCTCTTAATTTTATTGTACCAAAAAATATACACAACAATGAAAACAAAATAGTAAAAAATAAAAAGCTATGGAATGAAAAACAACAAAATAGGTAGAGTACAAATATATTTAATCTATCTTTGAAAGTCCAAGTCCTACAGAGTACCAATCCTTAACTATCTCCACCTATTTTCATGCAAACACAGTGAAGTCACATGAAACGAACTAATATACATGTACACAAACCAGGTGGCACACACAAACCCAAAACTAGACCCACAAGTACAATAGGTTGTTTGTGATAGCCCTATAATAACATTATATACGCGTGTCATTCCAATTAGAACCTAAAAATTCAAAAAAATAATAATTGTAGGAAACACATGAGCATGTGATGGACCAGCATCCCATAATTAGGTCCATAATATTTTGGTTTCAAGTTTTCACTTGCAGGCGTGAGTTGTGCGAACATACTCCCCTTCTCCAAGCCATACCTACTACATTCATTCATGCCAATATGCCTAATGTAATGTATACGTTAGGTAAGAATATATGTGTGTGACTTAATTTTATGAAGAAAAAAATATATATGATTGGATATAAAGGTTTAATGAACTTCAATTAAAAATAAATTAAATTTAAATTCTGATTAGATTATTTTTTATAAGATTTTTATAAGAATTAGATAGTTACATAAAGTATCTTTGAAATTATGTGCAACATCTACAACAACAATTCAATGGTGGCTCCGATAAATGTATTTTAATGGTAAATCAATTGTGAATATGGGCGATGATTCATCATGATTATAGATAATAAATAAAATTTTCACTGATAGAATAAGATTTCTTAATATATTTCCTCAAATATGTAAAAGGTGAATAGAAGAGGTGTTATAAGTGAAAGAGTTGGTGTGAAAACAAAAACATTTTATAAATTTATGCGTGAATATATAGTCCTATGTCTAAAAAGATCTTAAGATATAAATTTAGAGTCATTCGACGAACTTACATTATTTAACTAAAATAAAATCAAACCTATTGTAATTCAAAATAAACATAAAGCTCCAAATAATGCTGAAGTTATGATTTTGAGATTTTTCACAGTTTCCTTTTTATGAGCTTCCTTTAGATTCCCATCACAATTAAACTCATAAACCATTAGATTCCTAGCTATAAAATATATCCACGATAAAAACATGTGCTTTAGATATAGTCAAGAAGATAGATATACACAAAACATAGGTATAGGTGTGTGTACAAGTACTTTAACATCCATATCATCATAAACATGTATATATTTATGTGTATATATATTTAATTATAATTATAAACAATACAATTATTTTGCCAAAGTAAACATCTGCACATTGTTGTTCAATAAAATGTTATCATTTTTCCACGTTATCTTAAAAAATTAAAAATAAAAATCTCAATTTCCTATTTTATCTCTCGGTTATTTTCTTATATATTGTGGTGATTTTTATTCTTTGTCGATTCCTTATGTGTTCCAAACTTGCAATCCGTATTTTCCATTGACGATGTAATTGAAGGTGCAACATAAAGAAAATTATATTACATCAATTTATCAAAGCATGTCACCCAACACTCAAATTCAAACAAAAATCACGCATGTTATATAAAGTGGAGCATGGCCTATGAACATTTGAGTTACTAAAATATTGATTTCTGATATTTTATTATTCAAATTTTGAAAAACATTTAAATGATTTATTTTGAATAAAATAATTAAATCATAGTCATAATATTTATAACCAAAAAAAAAAATAATGAGTAAAAATACGTGTATTTAAATACTCCGTAAGTATGGGTGTGAGTATTGAAGATACCAATCCCAAGCGTACAGATATAATAAATATGTGTATTTATTTCAAACTATATATGATTACATGCATCAGTACTATAATATCCTATATAAAGACCCTACCAGTTTCTTCAAAATCTATATGTCGGTATGTATGTACTCTTGCCACTAACTGATCATGCATAAACCAAAACAGCCTTTTAAATCAAAAATAACGGTCAAAGCAGTCTCCTTATTTTAGCATAATTAGCATTTCATTTTTCTTATTTTAAAAATATTCATATATTATCTAAGTAAATACAACTCATATAATAGTTATAAAGATATTCAACATATCAATATTATGGGTGAGTTCTATTACAATTAATTTTTTGAGGTTGATATTAGGTTTAAGCGGCTGTATTCAACAATAAAGTGTGTCGATATCGCTTTGACACACTCCAATATAATAAGA
This sequence comes from Cicer judaicum, assembly GCA_037974835.1. Classification (NCBI taxonomy): domain Eukaryota; kingdom Viridiplantae; phylum Streptophyta; class Magnoliopsida; order Fabales; family Fabaceae; genus Cicer; species Cicer judaicum. The sequence goes on from JBBPBS010000689.1 coordinate 6,260,006, forward strand.
TGTAAAATATTTTTAAATTACGGCACACTTTATGTCTAAAATTTGGATTCAAAGTTGATTGAGGAAAGCTCACATATATTTTCAATCATAGTCGTAAAATGTTAGTGCAAATGATTAGATGATGATGAACCACAAAAGGTCATATGTGCCTCATCCTAAACCACTTGATGGCGATTCGACAGTGATTTCTACTCCCAAGTGGCTATCACCATCCCATATCAAAAGAGACATTCTCAATCCGAGGGTGATTCAATAATCATGAGTCCTACTCTCTGATGCTTATCATGTAATTCTTCTAGAAATTTTAGAGGGATCTTATAAAAAGGACACCTCACACAATAAAGATACACAACTTTTGTAAGCTAAAAAATCTATCACTCTAACAAAAAAATAGACTTGATCGTTGGAGTGTGTACAAATACACTACTCTAGTAAAGAGTTTGGAGCCACCTCCACTTCAATATATAATAATTAGTATGTCTATTTTATCATTAAACTCTTTTTAAAATAATATTCATGATACTTATTAATAAAGGCTGACTACCAATCATTAGGTGACACATAACAATGTCTATCCTAGCTGGACTTAAGTGTCTCCTTGACTTAATTTTTATTATCCATTGTATCTATACATCATAACGGTTATTCTTTTTCTCTTTTCTTTCAAGTGTTATTAATTTTTATTTAATCCCAATAATATAGAACCAAACTGGTCGGCCTCTTTGTTTTATACACTGTTTTAGTTTTCCTTTGGGTCTTTTCTCAGGGCCGGACTTGGCCCATGAACCTAGATTCCTAATTATTATATTTGCTAATTTATCAAATTTGACAAAATAAACGTCAAAATTTCAATAGTGAGCAATTGTTGATTTGTTGTCATATACTTTCTTTAACAGCATATTATCTTTTGCTAAAGTTGATTTTTATTTTTCTATATAATAAATTTGCTTCTAACATATGATAAGTTGTATTTAATTACTTATCTGAATTGTTGTGTTAACTTTGCTAAGTTAGTTCCTTTGTTGTTGGAGCATTCATTCATACAAATACAAAGGAAAACAATTACTAGGATGTATGTAAAAAGCAAAGGCAGTCATATACATCACTTGAATTCTACTAATTAGTGTGTGGACAAAAGCTAGACATCACTTAATCATAAAATGAAAAGACAAATAATACTTTGGACATAACTATCCACTCCTTTTGGTTCCAATTATCAAACAATATGTCAAAATTTTGAAAGTTTGTTTTGGCAATTAATAATTTTTGTACCTAATAGGACCCAAGAAAATAAATATAAGCTAAGATTTTCCTTAATTATGAAAGTTTTTTGGTCTAGCAAGGTTTAAATAGAAGTGAAATAATATTTAAAAAGTTAATGTATTTGATATCAAATTTAAATCAAATATTCAATTTTTGAAATATTATTTTTACTTGTATTTTATTTTATGTGAAATATTTTATGGTTTGTTAAATTCAATACTATTTAATTATTAGAAATTAATTAATAGTTTGTTAATTACTATTCTTTTCTTTTTTCTAGACAAAATGAGGTTTGAACCTCAAAATTTATGGATACTATCCAAAAATTTCAGTACTAGATCAATCCTTTCAACTAATAACTTTCTTACTCTATATAATTAAGTAATGTAAATTGCATGATGTAATCATTATGTTACATCTTTATTTAAAATCTTAAGACAAAAATTATAACAATGAAATTCTTAAACCAAAAAAAAAAAAAAAAACA
>JBBPBS010000689.1:6277065-6315518 GCA_037974835.1 Cicer judaicum
AATTAAAAATTGAAAAAAAAAGGATAATTATTTAAAAAGAGATGAACTATAATATAAATCAATTGAAATAAGAGATAAAAATTCCATCTAATCAGTTATATATTATTAAGTAAAATTTGGAGATTATAAAGTTATACCATTTCATATCTACAAAAATAAGATACATCAAGATTTACAAATTACAATTGATCTCTATGTGATTTTGTATATTTTTAATAATTAATACTATAAAATATTTATTTCTTTATATAGATGACTAAAAGAGTATTCAATTAACTCTTATACTATTGTGCATTTAATTTTTCATAAATAATTTTTTTAATACTTTTTAGTTGTACAATACTTAATTTTTAATAAAAAAATACTCAATTACAAACAATTAAATACAAAAGACAAAGCACAACACAAACAAATTAGGGGGTAATTGCCCCCAATTTGTAAATAATTTAAGAAATAAAAATTAAATCAAACTTTTTTCTTTAAATACCGATAGTCAAGACTTGGTTAGAAATATATTTAGTACAAAATTTAAGTCTAAATTTAGACTACAAAAATATTGTTAGGCTTACCAGACAAACAAATTCAAATAAATATAAATAATTATTTTTTTTATTATTATAATTATTATACTTGTGGAATGTATTAAATTATATACTAAGCTAAGAGGTTCTTTCCATAATAATTTAAGTGTATTGACATATAAAGTTAGATTATCTAAAATTTAAGATATATTAGACTTCAAAATAAAATTTGATTATTTTATTAACTATAAAATTTAATTTTATTGTTCTTTTAACTTATTTAAATATATTAAATTGAAAAAGATTTTTTATATGTTACAAATCATATATTTTACTTTTAGTCAGTATCAATTTGAGTTGAAAAATATCTCAAATAAGACTAAAACTAGATTGATTACACATTAGCATGTATGATCGGAAATATCAGAGCTAGAAATAATCTTAGAATTTGAGTTGAATATAATACGAACTCATTTCTAATAAATATGTAAGATTTAATTTCATTATACGTAAAAATCTTAACATACTCTACGTTTAAGACTAGACATATTATAAATATAACTCAAGTGACTCATAGCGGTAATTCGAGCTATTATATTGTCTTTGCAAGGCAATACATGCTATCATTCGATGGATCCAAGTTTTGGTTAATATTTTGTTCATCTCTTCTCAATAATAAAAATATATGTAACACCTTCATTATATCAGATGTAGGCTACATTAGATTAACCATGTAAATAAGAAATCAAATGGATGATAAATTTAAATTAATAACGAATTATTTGAGAGAATCAAGAATCTATTTGCAAAGTGAAGAATATCACTAGTTTCAATTATTTTCTAATAGAAATGTCTTTGTTTTATAGTGAAAATGTGTTTATTTTACGGTGAAAACACTCAAAAGACCGAAACATAGAGAATGAGTGAAAAAAGTTGGATCATAAAGTAGAGTAGGGGTATTTCTATCACCGTTAACAAAAAAAAAAAGGATAATATTTCTATCATCTCTAAATGCACAATTCCATTAAAAAAAAATTGTGGTGTTTGTGTTAGACATGCGTCCAATGAGACGTCAAAAGAAGTATTTAGTGGTAGGTGAATATGATGAAGCTAATTAGAAGTTCTAATTTCCTACTATTTTATCAGGGATACTTTATGTCCTTTACATCTTTAATATGCCAAAAGGCATAGTCAAATTCCAAAAGGGAGTAATAACTGAAAAGGCAGAGTCAAATTCCAAAAGCAAAGTGAACATGAAAATCTGCCAACATTCCTTCAGTCGTCATATTGCACTTGCAGAGAACATAAAGAGAACTAATAGGGTATTTTTTTGAATTGTTTTAAATTAATTAAATGGAAAAAATTGATTATAATGAATATATAATTCAATTTATATAATGATCATAATCAAACTAACAAACTTTTGATAAAAACTAATGTTAACTAATTTGTAACTAACTCATAACAATATTTAATAGACTTTATTCGCTTTACCGTTTGCAAAAAAATTATAATGTGGGTAATATCCTTCACTCAATGCTTCTTAATTTTTTTTTTACTTAAACTTCTCCACCCAATTGAAGGACATTTTGAATTGAAAAAAAAAAAAGAAGACCATTTTGTCTATTCACTCAGCATTGAGGCTGAGGGCTGGCCTTGGTCACTATAACAGAGCTATTTCACACATGGTTCTTGAAGTTCGGTTTTTATGATAGTAACCTACTATGTGTTCACTCTTCTAATTTATTAAAAAAACAAGTTAAGTGAAAAAATTTATATGTACTTATCTTGATTTATGGGAGAAGTAAAAAAAAGATTTTGAAAAATTGAGATCCTAGATCTAATTATAACTTATGAGCTGTCATTTGGAAAACTTGTTGAAACCTTGATTTAATGTTGCTTTTTTCAACATATTCTTGAGAAATCTATCGAACTTCAGTAATTTGTCTCATAACCCATGTGCTAAAGTCCCTCTCATTAGAAGTGGCCCAACAGAATTGAGTAGACCTACTTTTTATTTCAAATCTAGAGTGAATACTCATACGAAAACTTGAATCTAATAACGTATTTTATACTATCGACTATATACGGAGGCTATATCTTGATTCATAACTATCATTAAAGTTGGGAAAAGTCTAATAACCTACTTGTGGATGTTAAAATAAAACTAAGTCGCATAATTTAATTTTAACTGATATATCACGATTCAGAATATATTATAGACAATTTCTTCTTCCTCTCTATATTTTTTAATACACATCCAGATTAACTAATTCGAAGATGGAGAAAACTCATCTAAATTTGGTCAATGAAAACAAAAATTTGGAACTTCTGAAAAAAAAATGTGGGAGAGAAGAAACTATCAAACTAATAAAGGGCTTTTGAGAAAAATGTCATAGCCACTGCCCATGTCAATGTTAATGGAGTGCAACTGTTGTGGCGGCAAATGCCATCGTTGTTCTATACCCAACAACTATGATTTGAAGAATCATTTGCCGCCGGCGCCACCAGAACCCCGAAGTCGTATATTTCTCAAGCAATAATCCTTAAGAAAATCAGGTTCCACTTTGAGAATATGATTCCACAACCTCTCAACAATACACTGACAGAAAACAACCCTTATGATCACGAATAATACATCCTCAACAAGAAGCTAAGATAGAAAATTGGGCAATGCCGATGGCATTTTTTTCTTTGGTTTTTAAAAATTTAATTATTAGAACTTCATGTTACAAATAAAATTTAGTATAAACTAGTGAATGATCACCTCCAGAATATTGAACTCTGAATTCAATTCTAATGGTATGCTATACTATATACATAGCTAAAATAGAAGGATTCAATTCTAGACTTCATAATCCAAGTCGAGTTGTGAAAAGGTACCAGACAGTTGTTTGGTAGTACATATATTAATCTCCATTAACATGTGGCCCACATGAATATTAGGGAACCATTTGTTGTATTAAAGAGAAAACCAAAGCCAACAACTAACTACCAATACAGTACTGCATAATCAATTTCTTGGAAATTTACATCAAATATCTCCCTCATTGCAACAGTATTCTTACAAAAGATTCTACTAAGTGGGAAGCAAAACGAACACAAAAAATCGAGGTAAAAAAGGTGCAGTGTTCTATCACAGATTACACTATCTAACTAAGTATAAGCATCTGCACCACAACTGGGAATCCGCAAACAGAACCTACATCTCTCACACGTCATCAGATCAACTATTATGCAACTAGTGCAAATTTTGGTTGCATCAAAAACCATATATCAAATGACACTAACTTCTTTTGAGAAAGCTCACTAAAGTAGTTATGCCTCAATTTTAGCCTATTCTCCCCTCCCCAGAACAGGTTTCAGCCCTCCTTTGTAACCATGACAAAACAAAAACCATATATCAAATGACACTAACTTCTTTTGAGAAAGCTCACTAAAGTAGTTATGCCTCAATTTTAGCCTATTCTCCCCTCCCCAGAACAGGTTTCAGCCCTCCTTTGTAACCATGACAAAACAAAGGACCAAGAGCACATAAAAAATGAAAAGAAAGAAAGAAAATGAACACATCACTTGATAGACTAAAAAACATAACCCTCATCATTCCATCAAAGTAATAGAGGTTTAATCCTAACCTCTCGCCAACAATACATCCAAGTTACCCGAATGGGAACTGGACGAAGAACCCTCCAATTGAACTGTTCTTCTCATAGTTCTGTTGGCGTGAACTCTATTTTCTTCCCTAAATGGAAGCTCATGATTAGTTACCTGATGTAAATGAAGTAAAGCAATCATGCTAACTGCAACCAAAGCAGCATTGCCAACAATACCTCCCATATGATCCAATCCAAGAGATTTCTTCACAAAATTGAAACTTGAGATAAAAACATTCATAAAGATATTAGATCTCTTCCCTTTGTCGGCTACAAAAATCTCAGCATTACCTTTTGGTTGTCCATAAACTTCAGGTGAAGCAAGGCAGCTGGCTTCATGTACATCTCCAACAAAAGCAAGAGCTTCTTCAATGACTTTATATTTTTTTCCACGGTGTTCCGCCAGTCTCATTGCAAGAACAATTCTACTCTGTTCCAAACGTGCAATTGCAGCATCTTTCTCAACGCGCTGCTGAGTCTGAATGGTCTACATTTCACACAGAATGAAATACTAATTTAGAACAAAACCACATTAAAAAATCATACAACGTATGGAAAAAAACTATGGTAAACTTGTAAGCTTACAATTAACTGATTCCTAAAACTTGTCATGTTCCAGAAGAAACTAAAGGGAAAATAATGTGTATTGCATATTCCTATATTGTCGGATCATTTTATGCATTAAATATCTTATTCTTCCTATTAATCAAATCAAAGTCCTTTACATGAAGTCATAGTTATCCCTGTTATAAATACCTGCCTTCCGATGGAACATTGTTTCCAGTTTCCACTAATTATCTTCCACTGCAATTGGGTCATCCTTTATGAATACGAGGGCTCCATGTCATCCGGACTGTTAGAGGATTAGGGTTAATCATGTGATGCAAGTGATGTCACACTTGTTTTGTTAGAAGTATTAATCGGTAAAAGAGTATTTTGGTTATTCACATGTTGATCTTGTAACAAAAGTAGTCTCATTGAGCTGGGATCATATGAACTAGTACTTGACTTCTATTATCAGTATAAATTGGAGTATTAGGTATGGGCTATGAATCGCACGCAATAATGCGGTTGCTGTGCATCCCCTGGCCGATATAGTGCACTCCATTGTGTCAGTTAACTATATTGGGCATTGCAGCCACTTGCGACAAAAAGAGTGGCAATCAAGGTGTGGTAGGGCAACCCCAACAAGTACCAACTGAAATTCTAACAAATCCCTCAGAAATTAACCATCACAAGGCTTTAAATAGAGGCATTGTAGGGATTTCAGAGGAAAAAAACACCAGAACTCCCTTTAGTATGCAACGAATAGTTCATTATCAATTTCTCACTTCGACTCTCATTCTGATGATCGACCAGCCATATTCGATGAACATCTCCACTCTAATACTAGTGAAAATGGTCAAGACAAAGACTTGGATTTAGATGATGATCAATGACTGATAGTTCCTATCCGGGAAACTTTTATTTGAATTTAATGTTTAGAAAATTTAGTTACTGTGAATCTTAGAAACTCAAACTTCTTAGCGGTCAGCGGACACCAACTCATTGTGACTTTTGTTGGCATTTACTTGTATGCTTTGTATCAGACACCTATGGTTTTTTATTATCAATTATAATTTTCATGAAATTTGAGTATATTAAAAAAAAAATCAAAATAGCAGCCCTCCTGCTATCTCACTATCTCACTATAGCATTTTAGGGTGGGATTTTCATGAATTAATTCACCTGTTTTCACAACTTCTCAGTTACGTGTCACCGTTATTGAACTTTATATGGGATTTTATGCTACTACTACTGTTTGAATCTAATTTTTAATCAGGATATACTGTTATTTGACTTCAGTTAGGCTTTTTGGCTTTCTTTCTACATGGTTTGGTGCAATTAGCTCTACATCCATCTGATTAACTGCTTGTTGATGATTTTGTTCTCTACTTCCCTTACTGCTACAAGTTACAAGTTGATTTGAGCCATTTTCTAGCATCATACAGCTTTCATATTCCCAACAAGTTTTCAAATCTTTTGGGTCTCCAAAATTAATGGTCTGTTGTGGATGTAGATACATCTACATGAGGGCATATCAAGTGAAAACATGAAAGGTGAAAGAGCTAATTTTAGTCAAAAAATAATATTTGGATACTCAAAATTGGTTTACTTAAATCTAATCTAGATCATGCATGCAAAATAAATAGGTTTTATCTTTATACTTTTCAGTAACGATGACTGCAATTTCTGACTTCAAGATGCTTCATTCTGCATAGTTGTTTTTCCAGCTTTGTTTTATGAAGCACACATTATATGTTTAGGTTATTTTGGTTATCGGTGTCCGTATTTGTAACAAGCTAAGAGAATATAAGCTTTATTTTGATTGTAAATGTTATTATAATATTACATTAGATGTTATGTAACATTGGTAGTCTTACTTGACCAAACTTGGGCTGGTTGTTTTCTGCTACAACTTGACCTAGATGAAGTATACACATGAGCACTATTATGTGGTGTTTTGCAACTTTGGCATCTGCCTGACACCTTAACATATGAAAATATCACAGCTCTTACTTATCAGACCAAATTCATTGGTTGACAGTCAGAATCAACAATATGGTACTGTGATTGTCATCGCAAAAGAAGATTGCAAGTATCAACATTCATAAATTTACTGCATATACCATTGAACATGAGCTCAAGTTTAAGAGACGACCTAATCTGGTACATAGTCTAGACCGAGAGGAAGAATTTTATTTATTTCCTTTCTTACAACAAAATGTAGTCACTTTAGTTCATTTTAAAAAATGGTTTTCACTTTAAAGAAGATAAAGACTTATGTCAGAACCTTTGAAAGGGGCAGCAACCTTAGAACACTATATCGTTGCACTCATACGGTAAACACATCCATATAAACAATATCATTGAAACACTTCAATGAAAAAAACATTTTTAACTATTACTCTACTCTTTGTTAGTAGAATATAAACTTATTTCCTTCCCCTGCCCAAAAGGTCACTCCTTTGGGCCATGTTTAGGTGCTGTATTTTCAAACTCAACAAAATGGCCCAGTAAATGCACGATACTCAAACTAAGTATTCAAAATCAAAACCAAGAAACAATTTAAACCATAGGCTTCATTTTGTTTTGAAAAATAAAAATACACTATACAGTATTGCTGAATTAAGTCTACATACAATGCTATTTCACATGTAAACCACAATTTTAGTCCCTAAAATTGTAGAGCATTGGTCTCTAACTCAAACAAAAACCCAAATTAGTCCTCAAATTATCAAAACATCAGTCAGAGTCTATGAAGTTATAACAGTCAGGGACCATTTTGACAGTCAGTTGTATCTTTCAAGAAATTTTATGATAGTAAATTGTATCTTTTAAGGAATATTTTGGGTTTTTGACTGAGTGAGAGACCAATGTGACAACGCCCTAATTTATGTATCAACTCCAATTTTTTTTAAAAAGAAATTATCCTACACAGAACTGTAACTTGTCTTTCCTTTTCCTCAAAGAGTCACTTACACTGAATCTCTAGATCCACAAAATGTCTATTGTCTAGTATTTAAAGTCACCATAATTACTATTTCACCCCAATAAATCATTATTATATAAACTTAGATTCAAAAAGATGAAATAACCCAATACAAAACTTATCCTCAGTGTCCTTTTCATCAAAGTAGTCACATAAACTAAATCTCACGGTCCAATCCAAATTAACATTCAATTTCACCAAAATTTCAAACTATAATAACACAACAAACATTCAATCGAAACACTAGACAAACAGTTCAACGACTAATTAGCAATAAACCAAACCCTAAAATAAATTTAAAAACAAAATTAGTTGCACGATAACTAACAATTTAATTTAAACTCACATGGAAAAATTCAAGCTGGTCTTCGAGATTCTCGAGAGCCGTTCTTATAGCATTAAGACTCTTAGCTTCATGAACGGCGTCATCAACGTCGTCGTTTTGAGGTCGAAAGTCCTTAACAAAAACAAAACCAGCAGCGTCTTCATTTGTCGTTTTAGTAGCAGTAGCGTCGTTTTGAATGTGAGAAGAATCCGTGAGAGTTTTGATAGTAGAAGTGAGAAAATGAGATCGTGAAATTGAGTGAATAGCGTCGCTGAGTTTGTCGTGTAAGTCCCAGATTTTTTCCAGAATCGCTTCTATTTCTTCCATTTGAATATTCCATTTCATTTTTCTTTCATCGAGTAAGAAAATGGAGCGAAACGCGAAGCGATGAAAAATTGGCTTCGTCGTCTACGCCCTCAATGAACAGGTTATATACTTGAAGACAACGAAAGGAATTTCTTCTACCTGAACGTCATGTCGTTTTGTATTGTAGAAGAAATGCCGAATACTATTTGATACCTATTTTAATATACAGTACAGCCATGGGTATTTTTTTTAAATACAAAGCAGTTATGCAATGACAGATATTCAGTTACTTTTTTAAATGAAAATAATCGTTTGCACGTTGAGACGACAACTATGTTAGAGTTAAATAATTATTGATAATGTTTTTAAAAGATTATTATTCATTATTCAACTCTTTGGTTTTGAGTGTCTATTAAACCCTAGTAATTCAAATTTCTACTTGAGAAATTAAAGTTTAATTTAAAGTAATTAAAGTTTAATTTAAAATTGTTTCAATCAAAATGAGTTATTCGTGGTTAACTAAAGCTTACTACCTTTCCACATCAATTACTTGATTAATTATTATTGATATTTTACAATATTTGCTACATCTACTAAATTAATTCATTTTAATAAAATTTCACTTTTAATTTATAATGTGAATTAAATATCATTAATTATTTTTTTTTTACTTTTTATTTATAATAATTGAAATACATTGATGGTTTAAAAAGACAATTTATCTTTATTTTTTGTTATTCATTTATAATATTTTTTAATATATGTAGAATGATTAAATATATCAGATTATAAAAAAGAAAAGTAAGTTGTTTGGTTTTATTGAAACAAAAGAAGTGGAGTGGGGCACGCCCAAAAAAGTGCAGTGTGTGATGTAATTAATTTAACAATTCAAATATGTTTTGGACTAGGATTAAAATGAACGGTCCTCATACCACAAAGATTGTGGTCCATTCAAGTGATACTAGTGTTAACTATGAGAGTTATGATATATATGTTTTTTTTAATCGAAAATATAATTTATTATACAACTAAATTAGATATAATAAGAGAGCTAATATAAGTAAAGTATTCTTTAACTTAAATAGTGTTTTCCAATATTAAAGCATGTTTATATGAATTGTAATTAAAATTATTAGTTATTCTCTTTACATCAGTTATAATAAAAAAAGAAAAGAAGGTATGATGCGACAACAATATAACGTAAATAAGAATTATTTAAAGGAATATCATTGATAGCTGTAACAATATTAAAAGAATTAAAAATGAATTGAAGCGTCCATCTAAAATTCATAACTTCAATCACATATTTAATAGTAATTTTCTAAGTATGATATATAAGTTAATAGATATGTTTTGACCAAAAAATAAAATTGATAGATATATGTGTCAGTGCAAGAAAATCTCTTATTTGTTACCATTATTTTGCTACAAAATGAGTGGGTGGTTAATCTCAAACTAAATAGTATATTTTTTTGACAAATGAAACTATTAAATCTTGGCTGTGAATTTTTCTCGTCTGCTACTTACTGGACTGTTGTATCAAATGTTAACAAGATCTAGTTCAAAGATTTTTCTTGAAACATTTATGGCATTTTGTTGTATGTTTTGGGTCTATCCAATATTACACTTGCAATATTTCATTCAGAAATTATCAATCTTTTATTACCTTGTAATATGTTATGTTGTCTTCAATCTAGTATTACAGATTTGAATTGCTTTTTACATTTTTATTTTTCAATTGGTTGTGTGGTCTAAGTAATGAATATGATGTTAATAAAGACATTATTAATGCATGCCTTAGCTTGTGCTACCGAGGAGGGTAGCAAGAGTACAAATATGTGAGCTTCAAAGGATAATGAGAATTGACTGCCACTTTTCTTGGTTTTCACAAGAAATTAAGGAAGAGAAAATTCAATATACTTTGTTTATTATCAAAATGAAGATGATAACGATGTTATTGTGACTGTAATCTCCTTCCCATTAAGAATTGTGGTATTTCCTACCTCTAATGCTTTTTTAAAAACTATTGTACTCCTCGGTTATTCAAAGACAAGAGATTTTGCACTTCAACACTATAATGCATGCAAATGTGTAAAAACATTATATTTGTTTTATATATGCACTAGTATATTTTTTTTTGAGTTTAATGAGTTGCATTAATAGTATTAAACTTTTATACAAATGTTCAATATTCTCATTTTATAAAAGTGGTATCATGTTGAAATCTAATTAAATTGATATATTTTTTCAAAACTTTTTTATGCAAATGCATATGGTCATTAAACTTTTTTTGATTTCATAATTACTACCAAAAATTTCCAATCACCTACCAGCTCATTCCATTAAAAAAATTAATATTATCACTACATGCTCATCACATATTATTTAAATTCACCTTTTTATACTACATCAATAAAATACTAAATTTCATTAACAAATAATTATTATAACAAGGCTGTTCTTTAAGACACAACAAATTAAAGATCACTAAATACATATATATATGCTTGATCTTATCACAACCCACCAAAACGCATTGATTTTGGCCCCATTATTTTTATTATCAAAATAAAACTAGATGTTACAGCATGTAATATTGAAATCATCTCATCCACTCACATCTTCTCTGTTCTTGATTCATGATGAGTCTCTAAAACCCTATCATTAGGTGTTGCTGTGATTTCACTGTCTCTCCCATCCTCACCCGAAATCTCTTCCAAAGATCTTCCCTTAGTTTCCGTAACCAAAAAGGAGCAAAAGAATCCTATCATATTAGTCACAGCAAGAATCATCATTGTGCGTTTAATCTTCTTTGAACTACCATCCAAAGTATAATATTGTATCCCAAAAGCACCAACCATAGCACCAGCCTTCCCCGCCGCAGCACTAAGAGCATGACACGTGGACCTCACACGTGTCGGAAACAACTCAGCCGGCAACACGAACGTCGTGCTATTCGGTCCAAAATTCGCGAAGAAAAATGTTAACCCGTAAAGAAGAGCAAATAAGTTTTTGTTTTCTTCTTTCAAATATTCATATTTAACACCAATAACAAACATGAAGAACGACATCATGAAGAAACCAACAAGTTGAATCTTGTAACGTCCAATTTTTTCAATGAAGAAAACGGTGAACCAATAACCAGGAAAAGTACCAAACAAAGCGATAATAAACATTGCACGTGAGGTTTGTAAAACTTCACCAATAGCATTCATGTCAACATCTTTATCAATAAGTCCCATTGCAGGGAAAATATCTTTTTGTGTTAAATTCTGACTGTAGAAAGCGATGTCAAGTAAAAACCAACAACTCATTGTACCAATTAAATGACGTCCGTGACGGTTAAAAAACTCTTGTGACCAAAGAGGGTAATCATTTGCTGCTTTGAAATCAGCCAACTTATCTTGTTCAGCTATGATTTCAATGTCTAAAACTCTTGCCATGTCAGCAGCTGCTTGTTTGGCATTTCCTTCAACGATTGCAGTGTAACGACCGGTTTCAGGCATTTTCATTCTCCAATAGTAAGTTAACAAAGCTGGAATAGCACCAACCATGAGAACCAATCGCCATAGTAAATCACCTTCCGGTTGTGTTGACAAAATTGGATCTGAAGAGAAAGTTGGAGCGTCATAATATGATTTAAATATAGCGGAAAACAGCATTGAAACCATTCCGGCGAAGATGATTCCTACACCCTGCATGGCGAAAACTGCTGCTATGAAAGCGCCACGTGTCCTTTTGTTGGCGTATTCTGACATGATTGTTGCAGATAATGGGTAGTCTCCTCCAATACCGAATCCAAGCCAGAACCTAATCCTCAAACAAATCTTAATGTTAAATATTAAGAGCGTGTGAATTTATATACAAGTATATATATTGTTCTTATAAATATTAGTTTTTTGGAAATTAATATCACTGACCTGAAAAAACAAAGGGTTCCAAAAACAGATTTTGCTGATGAACCCATTGAAAGGCCAGAGCAAATGGCACAAACAACCATGAGAATAAGTGTGATACCATAAACTTTCTTCCGTCCTAGTTTATCTCCGAGCCAGCCGAAGACTAATTGTCCGGTGAGTGTTCCGACGAGTGCGACACCGGTGACGGCGTTGTTGAGGTTTGGTGGTAGCTTCCCTGGTTTATTTGTGCTTGGATCAAAGTAATATAATCTTCCTAAGAGTTTTGAAACGGTTGAGATACAAAAAAGATCATAAGCATCTGTGAAAAATCCCATGCCAGCTATTACTATGGCTGTTACATGGTACCATTGTGTTCGTGCTGAATCTAGTGCCTCTAGGACTTCTAATGCCATTTTCGAAAAATTAAGACTCTCAATTTGATTTATGGAATTGGTTTAGTTATTTATGTGTTTGCTCTTATATATCTTATTATAGCTATGTTGGTTAATTATAATGTTGTAATGGACGTTTAATCCTAAGTTAGCTTAGGAGATGGGAACAAGAAAAATTGGGATTGCTAGCTAATTTGTATGGATATTCTCATTGAGTTGATCAATTAATTTGGATATTCTTATTGGGAATGTTAAAAAAATGTTTAACTAGTTTTGTTTTGGTTACAGTTAGGTGTTAAAAGAGAGAGCTATGGCGTTATTATTGTTTTGTTTTTTAGCTGCTTGATTACATAATAGGATACAAATTCAATTCAAATGAGGTGAATGTGAGAAAAACCATATATTAACACCGAATACAACTATACTAGTTTATGTTTGTGTCATAGTAGTCACAATTAAGATTTAAAATTGCGCCTTAAACTTTTATATTGCAGTAAAATGTATAAGTTTCATTTGAAATTACAGCTAGAGAGTCAATATAGATACTTCAAAATTCATAATATTATAGATGTAATTGCCGTTATATATAGATCATATTATGGATATAAAAAAAAAAAGAAAAAAAGAGCTAGTTATTAATGAGTAATCTTGTTGTGGATCTTGGATGTTGGATCAGCCCAATTACTGTCGAGTGTGCTATTAGAGAGGCCGGCCCAACTTGACAATAGATGCTACCTAACCAAGGCTTTGGGGGAAAGCTAGTGCTCATATACATACACAAACAAACAAAACAAAAAGGAAATTTTCCTTTGTACCCACAACATTAGCCATATACCCCCAAAATAGCAGCGAAATGACCATGTTGTCCTCATATAAATAATAAAAACTGCCAAAAAATTTCACATTTCATTTTCAGATTTCCGGAACAAACAGTGAGTTTTTTTCCAAAATTTCCGGAAAACTTAAATAATAAGATTTTCGGTACAGAGCTCTACTCCGGAAAACTTGGTTGAAGTTTTCCGCTACAGAAGGGTTTACTGGAAATCTTCAAATGAAGTTTTCCGGTACAGAAGCTCTTTCTGGAAACGTTGTTTTTGAGTTTTCCGGTACAGAGTGTGTTCCGGAAAACTTGATGGCCACATTTCCGAAAGCTACCGGAAAACTTGGACATCTAGTTTTCCGGAAGTTAGGCTTGGTTTTTTTTTTTTTTTTTTTTTAATTTGTTATAATTTTTTTTATGTTATTGTTATTTATTTATTTTTTCAGTGGGTGCACGAGGAAGAGACGGCAAAATCATACGCGTTACACGGGACATCGAGACTTCTACATCTACTCCGATGAATCCACCAGAGAGGATTCGACCTACAGCTTCAAGGAGAAGACGACGTATGATTATTGAAGATGATGATGAGGGACATCATGATCAGGGGGAGCCTTCTACAGTGCATGAGGAAGATGTACATCAGCAGGTGGATGTAGTTGAGCAGGAGGAGGCTGCACCTGCTCATCAGGGAGAGCATATGGAGGAGGACCATGATCGCGCTGAGGGACCTGGTGAGCTGACACGGTATCCTGGAGGGCCTTATGATTTATCTGTCCTTACACGATACCGTTATCATGTATCAGCTAGAATTTGGTTTGGTCAGGTATATTAAATTAATTATTACTTATAATTCATTAAATATTAATTGATATTTTGCTGTCTAAATTAAATTTAATGTAATATTTTTTTTTGTATACAGGAGCGACCATTGCTGAAAATTGCTGCGCATGGGAAGAAAATGCAGCAATTTACTCCGCCGGTACTTCCGAGACGCATAGAGAATTGGGTGAATTTGTCAGGGCTGAACCCATTACAAAGGGGTAGTTTGAAGATGATTGACAACAACTTGATATCTGCATTTGTTGAGAGATGGCATTCTGAGACATCGTCATTTCACATGCCATTTGGTGAAATGACGATCACTTTGGATGATGTTGCCAATCTTCTCGGATTACCTATTAGGGGTGAGTTCTACAGTCCACCCGATGTAGACAAAGTAGCGGCGTGTAATCTTGTCGTCCATCTATTAGGAGTGACCACGAAAGAGATTTGGGAGGAGACGAAGAAGACTAGAGGTGCACACTATAGATTGGATTGGTTGAAAGATGTGTTCATAAGGCAGTGTGCAGCAGAGAGGTTCGACTGTGCTGCTAGGGCATATATGTTGAATTTAGTTGGGAGTACTATTTTCGCTGATAAGAGTCATACTCTTGTTGATGCGAAGTACCTTCCATTATTCAAATATTTAAAGGGTACAGATAAATATGCATGGGGTACTGCTGCACTAGTGGTGCTTTATGACTACCTCTCAGATGCTTGTTATTATCACACCAAACAGCTAGGTGGATACATGACGCTGTTTCAGGTATCAATTATATATTAGTAACAATTATTAATTTAAGTTATTTAATTTATGTTTTATTTAATTATTAGTATTAATTATTTAATATTTTGTCATTGTAACAGTGTTGGATTTACGAATATTTTCCAAATATTTGTAATAGAGGTGATCAGGGTGCTGGCGTGGAATGCATTGCCCGAATGAATAGATGGTGCTACAAGCAAGGCAAGCATAAGGTTGATGAATACAGAAGTATGATAGATGCACTGACACCGGCAGATGTTATATGGAGACCATGGGAGAATCACAGGGGTGTCATTCCTTTTGATGATATCACACTTTATACTGGTCACATCCGATCATGTAGCACTGTAGTGAAATATCTACCAGAGAGGTGTTTGAGACAGTTTGGGTATATCCAGTACATTCCTTCACCGCCCATTCCAGATCCTGCGAGATTATTTGATGTAGACGTCGAATGGTTGGGATATATGATGTCAATGACACAGTTGTATGATAAGGTTCTTCCAGTTACATATCCATCTGAGTGTGAAGATGGATATCTGGAGTGGTTCTATCAGGTGTCTCATCCTTTGCTTGTGCGACCAAATGGTGTACCTCAGGTCCTGAATTATAGTGTTCCGCCCACCAGTGCAGATGCTTCTACTTCACAGCCGACACCTATCCTACAGCAGATTGGTGATCTTATACAGCAGGGGTTGACTCAGCATGAAGCTAGTCCAGATGATGATTTATATATCCACTTTTATAAAGCTTTGTATTTATCACGTCATCACACTAGTTAGTAGTAACACCTTTGACGAACACTTTATTTTAGTTAATGCGGTTACTTTATGAACACTTTATTTTAATTACTGCGGTTATTTTATGAACACTTTATTAATTATTGTTATTGCGGTTACTTTATGAATTACTAGTTATTGTTACTTTATTAATTACTAATTATTATTATTGCGATTACTTTATTAATTACTAATTATTGTTACAAGTTAAATGTCGGTTACATTAATAACAAAACATAAGTCGGTTACATTAATAACAAAACATAAGTCGATTACATTAAAGTGATTTTGTATCAAAATAAAACATTAAAGTTCATCTAAAGACATTGCATCTACGGATTCTGTAGGTAGATTTTGGGTAACACGTGGCAACCGGCCTAATAAATATCCCTAGTGTTGTAGACGCCATGTGTATGCTATTGCCCAAGAAGTTGCCTCATTAGTGCGATATTGCTTCCAACCTGGTGCAATGTCTGGCATTGGAAATCCATCTTTCATCTTTAACTGCAAAAATTAAATAAATTAACAAAACATAAGTCATTTCCATTAATTAACAAATTAAAACTAAAAACGTTAAAAGAAAATAATTACCGAAACCCAGTGATTTCCATTAACAAAACCAATACAACATATGCCATCATTTTTTGTCATTCTTGAATGTGAACCTCTCATAGGAAAGAAAGTCATTGAAAATGACAATCCGAACGTGACAAGAATAATATTATATGTTGTTGCTATCACGTAATCCATATCAGGTATGGACAACCATTTATCCATGGGTTGAACACCTAAGCCGGATATCATCAACGAATCTCTTACTTCTCTGATGCGTCCTGTGAACAATCTATCATATGGAGTTACATGAGAAGCAATCTCTTGATCTAATCTATTGCGGGCCAAAGACCAACACTCTTCACCGAAACCAAGCAATAATGCAATAGCGTGAAAACCACAATTTCCATCACTTGCCACGTCAAATATGTCATCAATGTATGGCTGAATAATATCAGGAAATTATCTCCATAACAAATTTGATGAAGAATGAGATGACTGAGAGACTTGCCTCTTCTTTGATTGAGAGGCTTGTCTCTTCTTTGTTGACTGAGAGGGTTGGGAACCAATATCTTCACAATATGTTGCATTAACATGCTCAAAGTATGAAGGGTCTCGATATACATCATATCCATCCGGCTTCATACCCTTACTTTTCTTCACTCTTCCTTTGGTTTTGACTTTTTCAGGTGGTGGACACATTGAACTTGTACGTGGAAAAGCAAGTTCACGCACCTTACTCTTCAACACTCGTTTCCCAATAACATCTAGTGATCCAAAGCGTTTCCATAAGGCATTCATCTCAGTAGACATATCCAACTCTGATCCATCTTCTGTGTCTTGAGTGAGTTCACACTCCATGCTTAATTTTCTCTACTGAAGATGCACAGAATCTAGAGGAATTGATTCACCCATTAATTTATATTGTCTCAATTCACAAGCACAAGGTAATCCATATGTACTTCTCAGAGAGCACCCACATATAGATTTGTCAGTACCCACCCACTCAACTTTTTCATATTCTTCCTCAATACGTCTTAGTGCTTCTGTGGATACAAATGTATTTAATCTGTGATAAAATGGATTTCTGTGCTCATGCTCTTGACCATAGAAACTTTTTTGATATGATGCCCTGATTCTTTTATGTTGTAACCTTATCATGTTGTTTATAGCCTCCCAACATTTACACAAATCACCCATGCTATTTTCTAATATTAACTTCAGTTTCCAGTAAGCTGATTCAACCCTATAATAAAATTTTACAGATACATTAGAAAATATAATACAATTCAACAATATATAATACAATTATATTACTTTACCTGTTAGTCGTTGTGTTCCCCAAATGCATTACTTTATTTGTCCATGCTTCAACAAATCTTTCCTTATGTGGAGTCAACCAAGTTTCTTTGACATAATCAACAAACATTTCTGTATCAACACATGATTGCTCAAACATATGCAAGCGCATCATATACTCTTTTTCATCACTAGAATACATAATGTCTTTCCACATATTCAATATTGACTCTTGTCTATCTTTTAAGACATATTGCTTGCATTTTGCTCCAACATTTTTTTCGATATGAAATCGACAAAGTAAATTAACAGCCTGTGGAAACACAATGCCAACTGCATTCATTAACGCAAGATCTCTATCTGTCACAATTACTTGAGGGAATTTATTTTGTGCTACAAACAATTCTTTTAGTCTCTCTAATGCCCAACAAAAGTTTTCTTCCCGCTCACATTTCAAATAAGCAAATCCAACTACAAATGTCTTCTCTGTTGATGTCATACCAACAATTTCAATTAATGGGATTCTGTATTTATTGGTTTTGTAGGTACTGTCCATAATCATCACAATCGGAAACAAATTCAACAACTTCACTAAATCTGGATGCGCCCAGAAAATATCTCTCATAACATCAGAGTCTTTATGGTTTCTATTCCAGCACACATATTTTGCATCTTCAATTAACTTGAATAAATGTTGTATCTCTGTTCTATTACGTCTCACTTGCAATCGAATGATATTTCTCTGTTTATATATTTGTGAGATCTTAGTAGTATTACTCTTATCTCGGTCTTGCAATGAGATTAATATATGTCTCGGTGCAACATTATATTTAGTTAATTCATGAACATGCTTTTTTTCTTCTTCATCTAAGCGTCCAACATATGCATGTCCCTCCAAAGTATCAGATAATTCATGGTTGTGAATTCCACAAATTACTTTAACTATCCATCCTGAACCATCTTTTAATGGTTTTGATCTAAGCTTGAAATGACAATCACATTTTTTTGTTGAACTTCGAATAGAACTAGCAGCACACTTGTATTTTCCCCCTTTGTCACAACCTAATATTAATTTATTTCTCGGTCCTTTTTCACCGGTCTCCATATCTGATCTTCTAATAATAACAGTAATTTTATTTTTTATACCAATTTCTTTTGCCCATTTCACAACAGTATCCCTTGAATCAAATATCTGAAATTAAATAATTATAATTATTCACAAACATATATTTTTATAATATTAATATTAAATATATTTATTCATACCTGATCTGTGTTAAAAATATTTGTAGTATCGATGCATGTTTTGTCCATTAATAGTAGTGGATTATCCATACCTGTTAACAATTAAAAAAAATGTTAAAAAAAAAAAACAAAAGCCTCTGTACCGGAATACTTTGGAATTAAGTTTTCTGGTACAGACCATTTTTCTTCTGTACCGGAAAACTCATTTTTAACATTTCTGGAAATTTTGTCTGTACCGGAATTCTTTCTCCAAGTATTCCGGTAGCTACCGGAAAACTTAAGCCTACCAGAAAACTTTTTTACGATTGGGGTAAATGGAAAAATAGTGAAATTTTTTTTTACCTTTACTATATTTGAAATAATTAAAAACCACATGAGGGTAATTTTGGTATTTTTAAAAAATTATGGGGGTACATGACTAAAGGTGGGGGTACAAAGGAAAACTTTCAAACAAAAATGATATCTTTTTATTGTGACATGTTATATTTGGATATAGGGCCCAAAAGTTATGATCGACTTTTTCAATTGCAAATATGTTTGCTATTTTTGTTTCATGTTGAAGAGCTAATGCCTAAGTTCCTTAGAGTAAGCATTTTTTTTTATATGAAATTTTGTTTTTATATGAAATTTTGTTTTTAATTCTTATAAAAAAATTAAAACTTATTTTAACTTTTACAAAATTCTTATGCAAGTATTGTTAGTCCATATTAAAATATCAACGAATATTTCTAAATGAATTTTTTATAGATATATTTATAATATTATAAAAATCTTTTGAAATTTGATGATTTTAAAGGAGAAGTTATTGTAGCAGGCTCAATTAAGTTAATACAAGTAAACTTGCATTAATCATTTCTTTATTTAACTTAATTTTATGTTATGATCTATTACATAAACCTATAACAAAGCGAGTAATGTATTCTTGATATTTAAAATTGGGAACGATGCTACTAAATATGTGTTTGATTCAATGGATGAGAGGAAAGCGGGAGAAAGGTTACAAGCACATAAATTAAACAAGTGCAAGAAAGAGTTGACTGCGTAATTGAACATATTTTTGGCTAAAGCTAGAATTCTTATTTATTTTGATTGAAATTTAAATATTGTCGTGTCTCCTACTCCCCTAAATAGAAGGAATATCAAAGCTAATTTCATGTTCATTCATATCAATAAAAGAAATTTCATGTTCGTTTATATTTATTT
Source organism: Cicer judaicum (assembly GCA_037974835.1). NCBI lineage: Eukaryota > Viridiplantae > Streptophyta > Magnoliopsida > Fabales > Fabaceae > Cicer > Cicer judaicum. The sequence continues at coordinate 6,297,180 of JBBPBS010000689.1, forward strand.
TATTTTATTTTAATTGTTTGATCTAAATTACATGCAGTTTTTTTAGAAAATGATTAATTTTATTAATTAATAATGAGTTTTATTTACTCAAATACTCTTTTTAATTGTTTTTAGTTGAGAAGTTTAGTGAGCTGATATACAATAAATAAAAGTATATTAATAGAAAAAAGTAATTAATATGTGATTGTTAGTGTAAAATGACAAATAATCTAAAATAAAAAAACAACAAATGAGACATTTAAAATAAACATCAGAGAATATAAATTAAGAAGTAAGGCATAATCATCCTTTCCTTTTTTTTTCTTACATAAATTTTTTTTTTTCCAATTTTCTTTATTTATTATTTATTTTTCCTTCACTCCTTATCAAGAACTAAATAATTATTTGGAATAACAATCCCAATAAATATACAACTGGAAAATCACTCTCCAAGGAGCAATGGAAGTTATACAAATAATTAAAACATCTTCCTTCCTCCTAGTACATGTGACATATCCTTGAAAAAAATTTGTAGTCCTCAATTAATTTAGAACTAAAATACTAATCCCATTATTGATGCCTTAATGAATGATGTAAGTGAGAACCAAAGCCACCAACATTAAGACACATGCTATTGCTTGGTCAATTGATGTGCCTGTAAATTGCAAGCAACAATTTTTTCATTATTTGCCACATGTATTATACAACCAAACAACAACATTAGACACAATATAATTAGGCAATGAAATCAAAGGAGAAATGAGACAAATGTTTCAAATTGCAACAACACATCTTATAAAATATAACTCAATCATAATTTTATAATCCTTCAATTTTGGCATTGATTCTCAAGAAAAATAACACAATGTAGAACTTGGATATCATATGATTCATGAATAATGAAGTTTATGAATAATTTGATATTAAATTGTTAAAAAGAAATATATTTCAAGAAAACTTACCATCGCTTGTTGGAGCAGGAGCTGGAGCAATAGATTGGGAAGAAGCCACTGACATAAGAGTTGCATAAATAAGACCAAGAAAAACAACCACCCTCATTGAAAGTGCCATCTTTTGTTATCAACAATTCTCTCCCTTTTTTGTTTTTCTCTCTCTCTCTTAATTTTTATTTCTTTTTAGTTTTTAAGAGAGAGAGAAAGGAGAGAGAATACCAGGGAGCTATGTGCGGGTGGTGAATGAAGAGATATGAATTTCTTTTATAAGGATTTTAAAAACCATCACAAGATAATGCCAGCAATGTTGAGATGTAAAATTAGAGGTACACCCGCATATTTAGAGGCTTAATTTCCATTTCAGTTAATAATTTAATATATTTGCTGAGTTGGCTGTGTTGTTTGACAGATTGTGTATATGTCTAATAATTGCCATGGCTTCTCTCCATTTTTGTGATTTTCTATGAGAGAATATTCGAAATGAAATGAATGATCTTTTAGCATTCAAATGTTTGTAGATATAATAATAAGTAAATATATTTACTTTTTATACGTTGTCAAAAAAAAAAATACTTGTTAATAAAAAATAATAATTTACTTGTGTATTTTATATTTTGTAACAATTCAATTTTTACTCTTATCGACACTATTAATCACCACGTGATCGTCTCCTTCCACTTATTAGTTATCTGCTCATCCTACCAATTGATAAAGTATCTCTTTTCATCAATGATTTTGATGAGTGTCATATTTTACATAATTAATTGAAGAGTCAATTAATTTTACTAAATGAAATTTTATATAATTAATTTAATTCATTAATTTTTTCATAATACATATAATTAAAATTAAAAAGTTTTGGTCTTAGGTTCTAACTCAATTGAAATATTTGATATTGTTAAGATGAACATAATTTAACATCTCTTTTAAAATAAAATAAAAATTAAAAAAAATTTATAATTGCAACTCAAAAAATAAAACACTACACATATTCATTTTGCATCGTTAGTCTTTAATATATATTATATTACACATAAAATTCTTTAAATTTTACAATTTTCTTGACTATTTAAATTACTTTGCATTTGCATGTGAATAAAATTAATAACATAAATTATGTATACAAGTATTTATTATTAAGTTTCTAAAATCATACATATATGTAAATAGTGGCAGAGAAAATAAAAAAAATATAAACTATATTTATTCTCTGAAAATAATGTAAATTTTAACATTTTAAATTATTATATCCTTGTTTTTTCAAATATATTTCTTATTTATTCTATTAGTTTGTCTTGAGAATAAAAAATCTGAGTTAGACATATTCATACACGAAAGAATATTCTAGTAACATATTTTTGAGGGAATTTTTAGAGATTGCATAGACACTCTCCTTGGAGAATTTGCTTGTAATTTGGGCCTCTCTTATTTTCTTACCCTTGAAATTACCGCAGCCAAGATATGATGGCTATTGAATTGGCCAATGCTGGAGGATAGACTTTTCCTTTTATTTTAGATGCGCAGATAAACTTGCTAATATAAAAAAAAAAAAAAAAAACATAAATATTATTTTAGACTCTTCTACAATTGATTTTTGTATCAATATATTTCTTTTATTTTTAAACTTTCTCAATCTGTCACTGTTTAAAAAAAGATTCCCAAAATACCACACTTTTTAAACTCAACAGAAAGTCTCTCCCTGGGGAAGCGACCTCCTGAAGAGGAAGCCTCTCCATGGGGAAGCCGACCTCCCAAAGGAATGACACGTTTTTTAATTTTTTTTTTTTTGAAAAGTTGTTTTTTATTATTAATTTATTATTTAATAAATTAAATATATTAATAAATTTGTAAATAAAGTTTATACTTTAATTATTATTATTATTATTATTATAAATTATTACTATACATATAATTAAAAATTAATATAATTAAATTAAATAATTTAATGATTTAAAAAATAAAAATAGTAATAATAAATTAAAAAATACATTAATAAATTATAAATAAATGTTATATTTTTATTATTGTTATTATGATAATAAATAATTATTATACTTATAATTAAAAATTATTATATTTAAAATTATATTATAAATTACATATATTATATTATAATTTTCAAAATAAATAAATAAAATAAAAATTGAATAATAATAACAATTAAATGAAAAGAAATTGATATTGCTAACATGAAAATTAAAATACATGAAATACATTAAATTAATAATAAAAATACATCAATTTTGAGTAGATGTGCCAGCAGCGTTTGGACAATGTTTTCTAGTATGACTAGAGACCCGACATAATCCACATTAATAAATTTCTGTTCTAATGCGTTTGCTCTTTGGGCGACCTTTCTTGACTCTCCGCATTAGTGGATTGTGACACACCTTAACACCTTCATATTGTGGCCAATATCCTTTGTTTGGTATGGGTTGGAACACTTCATCATAGACTTTTAGTACCGTTTCCACCTTATACACATCAGGTATAAGACTCCAATAATTATATTTAATGCTAGAACATGCTGCTATGACATGTGAACAAGGCATATGTTTAGCTTGATATATTCCACAATCGCACCACTTGTTAGAAAGGTTTACACTGAAATGACCAATTGGTCGCCCTTCTATTGGAACCAGTGTCTCGTGCACCATAAAAGTATGGTTGCTCCGGTCAAAACTATCCACCCTATGACTATTGGATTTACTTATTTCCAATTTCATAAAATTTATGCAAGCTTCTGTGTATACTTGACCAGAAGCTAAAATTGATCTGTGTCCTTTTGCCATGGTTGAAAACAGTGTCCCTATTTTAAAATAAGTTGATTGGACCAAAGCAGTTATGGGAAGGTTTCGTGGGCCTTTTAATACTGCATTCATTGACTCCACAAGGTTGGTTGTCATCTGACCCCAACGACTACCTCCATCGAATGCTTGAATCCAATCATGTCGAGGTATATTGTCTAACCATTTCAAAGCCTCCGAATTTAGTATGCCGATTTCTCTGCGGTAGTATCGATATGTAGGCTCATTGATCGAGTAACCTGTATTGAAACAGTAGACAATTATCTAAATTAAGAATGAAATTACTAAAAATTACAGTAATTATAAAAATTAAGAATGAAAACTATTACCCATAGAAATAACTTTATTCTTCAAAGCATTGTCTTTAAATTCCCTTGCAAAATTTTGTGAAATATTTCGGACGCAGAACATATGCTTTGACGGAGGATCTTGCCACCCATTTGCAGAATTATTATAAGCACTCTTAATAGATTCATGTCTATCTGAAATCAAACAAATGTTGGCTTGTGGAGTGACAAATTTTCTCAAAAAGAAACTCTAACCTTCTTTTGTCTCACCTTCCACAATAGCATAAGCAATAGGAATTACGTTGTCGTTCCCATCTTGTGCAACTGCTACCAATAGAGTTCCTTTGTACTTGTCGTACAACCAAGTCCCATCAACTTGTACTATTGGTTTGCAGAATTTAAATGCAGATATACACGGATCAAAAGCCCAAAATAGTCTATGAAAAATCCTTATCCCACCTATCAAACTATTCTCATGATAAGCTGTGATGGTTTCCATTTCTATTTTAGATCTTGGGGCAAATGTTGTCATAACCAATAACCATTGTGGGAGTTGATTGTACGACTCTTCCCAGTTACCATAAATTTGTTCGATTGCTTTATTTTTTCCAATCCAGGCATTTTTATAACTAATTGTGTAGTTATGTAAAGCCCGAATGTGAGCAACAATGACCTTCACTTTGATTGAAGGATCCACTTTCACAACTTGTATTATGCTTTGACATATCATGTTAGAATCGAGTTTCGTATGATCTTGTGACAATGCAGAATTTGTGCATGTATGAGGCACATTTAATTTACCAATAACCTTCAATTCACTTTTTTTGCGTTTTGAAGCTCTACATCTAAATAAACAATTTGAATTTGAACAATAAATGACATACTTTTCTAAATCTGATTTGTATACCACAAAATTCAATGAATGTTTTAAATGGTAACGCTTGATTGCATGTACGCATTCATCTTTGTTATTAAACTTCATTCCAACTGCAAGAGTTCCATTTACTGATGGGTCTTCGTTGATGAACAAGTGATCAAATTCACTTGATTTTTGTTGAGTATCTAAATTGATGCTCTTCAAGTGACACGGTGGATCGAACTCAGATAGAATATGTGGATCTTCTACTTCCAAATCTTCCATTTCAATGTCATCACCAGAATTATCAGATGATTCATCGAAGTATGTTTCATCATCTTCACTATAATCACTTAAATCTTCGTCGTTGATAGTATGTAAGACACTAAGAGGAAGATCACATTGTGGACTTGTTGGAGGAGATTGATGATGTAGTTGAAAACTTTTTGGATGAATTTGTTCTAATTGGGTAGAGTATGGTTCACAGTATTGTAATGGAGAATATAAGTCGGGTTGATAAGGTATGTTTGATGTGGATGGTTGATCAATGTTTGTTGATGGAGGACCAGACTCAATGTTTGTTGACTCGAAGACACCCTACATGTAGGACTAGGGGTCATTTACGTGGACATCATTGATATAAATTTGAAATCTTTTATTTTTTCCAAATTTCATATATTTTAATTTTCATGTTAGCAATATAATTTTTTTTTCATTTAATTGTTATTATTATTCAATTTTTATTTTATTTATTTATTTTGAAAATTATAATATAATATATATAATTTATAATATAATTTTAAATATAATAATTTTTAATTATAAGTATAATAATTATTTATTATCATAATAACAATAATAAAAATATAACATTTATTAATTTATTTTTAATTTATTATTACTATTTTTATTTTTTAAATCATTAAATTATTTAATTTAATTATATTAATTTTTAATTATATGTATAATAATAATTTATTATAATAATAATAATAATTAAAATATAAATTTTATTTACAAATTTATTAATATATTTAATTTATTAAATAATAAAATTAATAATAACAAACAATTTTTCAAAAAAAAAAAAAAATCAAAAAACGTGTCATGCCTTTGGGAGGTCGCTTCCCTAGAGAGAGGCTTCCTCTTCAGGAGGTCGCTTCCCCAGGGAAAGACTTCCTGTTGAGTTTAAAAAGTGTGGCATTTTGAGAAATTTTTTTCAAACAGTAGCAGATTGAGAAAGTTTGAAAATAAAAGAAATATATTGATACAAAAGTCTCTACAATTCTTCTTGAAAGTTATATAATGGTTATGTGCAAGATAAACTTGCTAATATGTGATCATAATGTGATGATAATATTTGATGGTATAATTTTATCAAAAAGTGTTGGAGAATATTATTTCAGTGATAAGTTTGGTCTCTCTAACTTTAGATATTGTTGATGTTTTTTTTATGGGATTGGTTTAACTTTCATCTTTTCAATTTTAGATTTTGTTGACGTTGTTTTGATAAATTTGATTTTACTTCATTTTTTTTCTTTAATTCTTTATTGATAATACTTTTGTAGGATAGTAGATGATTGTTGGATAATTGACGTATCAGCATAGTTGAAATGTAATTAATCTATATAGTTGCATTTATATTTCTAATTTTACTTTAAAAAAGTGATATTAACATAAAATAGTCACATTAAATATATTACATATTTTATTAATAAATGCAAACATTTTAAAGAAGTTTATAAACAATATATAGAGGTAGTATACATAAAAAAAAAAGTAAAAAAATAAAAAAAATAAAAAATTGAAAAGCACGTTAGGGGCTCTCTAGAACCATCAATATGGTTTCACTCCTAATCCTACCTAATTCGAGAAATTATTATATGCAGTTGTACACAAAAAATATTTAATTTACGCACACAAAATTCACCTTTTTTAATATCTCTTCTCGTTAAATAGAGAAATAATAAATAATGAGAAGTTTAGTTTTGTGGTGAAACTTAAACTTTATTATTATACAATATCAGAGATAGACAAAGTTTAGAATTGGTTGAAAATTAAAAGTTTAAAAAATTAAATCGAACTGTTTTTCAATTCAAAAAATTAAACAAAATTGTTCTATAAATTGATATTCTGATTTAATATTTTGAACTGCACCAAACTAGTTTTAATTTAATTTTATTGTTTCTATAGTCTAAAATTTACATAATAACCTTGAATTACTTTTAAATAAACAAATTCAATTTTATTTTTTTTGAATTAAAAATCAGTTCAATTTAATACGATTCTAATTTAATACGATTCTAAAGAAATTTTTTTCAAAACTTAATAGGAGATCGTTCCGTGGGACATGTAACGACCTCTTAGTTCAAAAAAATAAAAAATAGGACATTCAAATAAATAATTTTAAAAGTAGGACATTTTAGAAATAAAAAAAAAAATTTAGGTTATTTCCATAAGATTATCTAAAAATTAAGACATATTAGATATCAAAATAAAATGTTTTTTTTTTATTAACTATAAAATTTAATTTTATTATTCTACTAACTTATTTAAAGATATTAACATGAAAAAAAAAATTAATATACTAACAAACTATATATTTTACTTTCATACAGTAAATTGATTTTGAGTTGAAGGATATCTCAAATGAGGCTGAAACTAGATCGATTGTACATTGTAGGTCGAGAATTATTAATTTACAATAAATATATAAAATTTAATTTCATTCAATGTGAAACTCTTAATATACTCCTCACGTTTAGGATTAGACATATGGATATAAATCGAGTGATTCGATAACGGTAATGTGGACTATCGTATTGTATTTGCATGGCAATACGAGCTATCATTCGATGGACCTAGGTTTTGGTTAATTAAGAATATATGTAAAATCTTTATTAGATGTAAGTTACATTAGATTAACAATGTAAATAATTGTATCTAGCATGTCTAACCAAGCTCAAATCGTTGATAAATTTAAATTAATAACGAATTGTTCGAGAGAATTTAGAATCAATTCCTTCCAAAAAAAATTAATCATTTACAACAACAAAAAAATATCGCTATTACTCTATTTTCAATGTGAAGGATATCACTAGTTCCAATTATTTTGTAATAGAAAATATCTTTGTTTTACAGTGAAAATGTATTTGTTTTACTGTGAAACACTCAAAAGACCGAAACATAGAGAATGCATGAAAAAAGTTGAACCATAAAGTAGGGGTATTTCTATCTCCTTAACAAAAAAAAGGTAATATTTCTATCATTTCTAAATGCACAATTCCATTGGAAAAAAATTGTCGTGTGAGACATGGATACAATGAGAAGTCAAAAGAAGTGTTTAGAGGTTGGTGAATATGCATGCTTGCCATTAACACTGTTTTTATAAGGATGTAGTTTTTCAATAATATTATACCTTTAACATGTGTTTAGCGCGACTATATAAAAAAGAAATATTTATGGAACCAAAAAATAAATAACGATAGAATTTAGAAAAAAAAAAGAAGAAAGGAAGAACAAGAAGCGAGAGGAGAAGGGAAGTGTGTGAAAATAGAAAACAGAGACTAATCAAACCAATTTACATAAATAATATAAATAATATTATTTATTAATGATATTGTATAATAGATTTTAAATTTTATTTTAAACTATAAATTTTTTAACAGTTTAATAATTTAATCATACTATTTTATATTAGTTATTGTCACATTTAAATATATTATAATAAAATATAATTGAAATATAATATTAAATTAAATTCTTCAAAATATCATGTTGAATATATAAAAATAGTTAATTTTATTAATATATTAACTTATTCATCTATTAAAAAAATATGTTTAAATACTTTTTTAAAAATATTAATATAAAATAGATTTACAGGTCGTATCAAATTTTTATAAAAATAAGACTCAAGTTTTAAAAAAAACCTACAATAAATTATAAAACATATTTAAATCTTAATATTTTTGACACATCAAACCTTAAATTGAAAATTAATTAATAAAAAAATCGAATAAAAAACTATTATTCTGTGCAAGATGGTACCCACAATTATAAGCCCATCTTTATGATTGCATTTAAAAAGGAAATGATTTAAGAGTAAAGATTATCTCTATTTTTCAAAAGAAATGAAAGGTTTAATTGCTATAATTCTTTTAGACAAGCCAATACCATAGTTTTTGGTGTATAAAGTATTAATAAATATCCCTGTTATTAGAAATGAGTGATTTCATATAATTTATAACTTAAAATTAAAATAATAGAACCCTTAATTTTTTTTTATTTTTAAAATAGAGAGAACGTTTTAAGAATGAGTGAATCCAACTTCAGTTAATTAATACATAGAGAAAAAATAATAAAATAATTTGTTTTTGATTCGTCGGTCAATATGAATGTTATGTGTGATGTGCATTTAAATGTGTTATATACATAGTTAATAAATTTTAGTAAACCTGAATTCATCGATGAATTCAAGTGTGATCTTAGATTAAAACCTAGATAGTTAATTCTAGATAGCAGAGCGTCGCGGCCAATTTTGAAAACTGGAGTAGCGGGTTGCAGGATACTGAGATTACCACTAAAGAAAAAACTAAATAAAAAAACCAGAAGGAAAAAAGTAACAAAAGAAAAAAAAAACAGAAAGAAGGAAGGAAGAAAAAAAACAGAAGAATAATAAAGAAAAAAAAAAGGACAAAGAAGGTTGGTTGTTTTCAAAACTAGAGGTGGCGCGACGGTGGTGTTCGAAGCTGGAGGCAGCTAGACGAAGAACGAGGAAGAAGGGAAAGTAAATTAAGGTAATTGTAAAATTTGAAGGAAGGAATACCAAAATTACTCCCAAATTATTTTGAAATTCAAAGATAAAATTGTTTTTTGATAAAAAAATTGGTCTTTTCAGAAAAAGAAATCACGTTTTCAGAGTTTTGAGAACCTCAAGTGCGTTCAAATTGCATGGGACTTCCCTCCTCCTTACGTTGCAACGTGTCATCGCGGCCATGCCCTAGTCGTCACACTCCACCTCGATTGCGCCAAAAACCGCCTCGATTAACTATCTAAATTTAAAAAATCTTAAAATAAGTTCAAAGAATGGTTAAAACAAAAACAAATGTGGAAAAACTCCGTATGGAATATGTTTATGTATTGTGTTAGTTGATTCCTTGAATTTTTCTTTCCCCACTCTAGTCAATCTCATACATGTTTCTTCTTTTCATATGTTTTTTTATTCCCTTCTTATAAAATAATATTAAGTGAATAAATAAATTAGTCCTTATAATTGTAAACATCGGTTAAATTAGGCTTTGAATTTTATAAATTGACAAATACGTCTAAGAAATTATAAAATATCAATTAAAATTGTTTCTCTATAAAAAAATTTCATTAGATTTTTTGATATAGCAGTGTAATTGAATATGTGACTTATCTACGTCGATCTCACATCAATGTCATCTTTCTAATAATAAATTTGTCAATGACATTTTATCATCTAAGAGAATTTTTTTACGTAATTATAGTTGTGCATAGAGTAATTAGTCTATGTGAGATTTAAATTTTATAAAAAATATTAATCTATATTATGATAACATTGATATGAGATCAATGTAAATTGTTAAATATTCAATTAAGATGTCATATCATAAAATTTAGACTTTCTTTTTTCTAAAATTTTATTATATTTTTTTCCGACACTAATAATCAATTGTAAATATGAGCACACAAAATTTGATTCTGTAATGTAACTATGTAATTACAACTTTCAATTGTCTCATCTAGAGATATAGTTGAAACCATTATACTCCATGAAAGTGACAATGTGACAAATTGTTTATTCTTAAATCAACTACCAAAATTAACGACTAAAATTAATTACCGTACGTATGAATTGTGTAGTTACTCTATATTTGACAATCTAGACCCAAGATAGATGTGTGGACTGGTATGGGATTAAAACAAAGTTGACACTTTATAAAAAAAACAAAGTTGACACAATGAAAAATAATTCGGGATAAAAAAATTGTCACTTTGCTATGATTATACTTCGTATAACATTTAAATTCTTTAGATTTAAGAATCAGGATTTAATGAAATGTTATATAATTATAAATCATTTTCATTTTTAGAATTTTAAAATATGAATTTAATCTTTCAAAAAAATTTATTCCAAAATTCCCCTCCTAAACACATCCAAAGTTCTCTTCGTTGATGTCTCTATCTTTCACGCTCCTCTGCACATTTCTCCCTATCGAATATCTCTTCGCCAATGCGTCTATCTTTCTATCCCCTCTGAAAAATCTAAATCTCAAGACACACGAGCCTTGTTCTTCAATGAGTTTTATTGTTACCACCAAGTGGTTCACTGTGGACTAGAATTAAAAAGTTGTAAAAAAATTTAACGACATCAGTGATATTTAAAAAAAATAGTAGTTCATAATCCTCTCCATCTTTATAAATAAAGATATCATGGTTGATGTTGGTTAAATACGAAATATATATTTGCTTGCTATTGAATAGAAATCATTACAATCTCACCTACCAAAATAAATATGGACGAAATTTTAACATCATTCAAGTAGTGTCCATAGTATATTAGAATTTATATACTTTTTTACATGTAATGAAAAATCAAATAAACAAAATGTTATCAAAACACTTAGCTTTACACTATTTTCTTCTTTCTCATTCACTTAATTTTGACCAAGTTTGTAATCCTCTAGGGAAGAGACAACGGTGGAGCCCAACCCCTCAATCATTGCTCAAAAGAAGATTCCCTGACTAACCAAATAATACCAAATCAAGGGACCCAACTTGACACTTACATTTACTTATTTAACATCTTACCACCAAATCCATTACCAACTTCATACCAACTAGATTAAACTCATTTATGCTTTTTAAGTACAAAATTGAAATTACCAGAGTAACTCAATTACATATTTAACAACCATTGACTAAAACAAAACATTTTTTCTAATATATATTAGTTTATACTAACGTTCAATAAAAATTTATACTATTTTACTTTATCACTCGACTTTTTTAAATGTATTTTAAAAATGATAAAAATATATGAAAAATAGAAATCTCTCATTCGATGTCATATATCAATATTGATTTACAAGGAGAACTTACCTATACTCAATAAAGAATAATCTCAAAGTGGAAGAGAATTAGAAGGGGTATCAATTGCATGAGGAGTTGGAGTAGTAGAACTTTCTGATCTAGATTCAGTAGATGGTCTATTTCCACTATTAACCCTACTAATTCCTTCAACCATTTTCACAACTTCATCCATATTTGGTCTTTGATCTTGTATCATCACAACACATGCCATTCCAATTTGTAACATCTCTACCATTTCTTCTTCTATATTAGGATATCTTAATAACTCAACATCAAAAACTTCAGCAGTCCACTCTTCTCTAACCACAGAATTCACCCATCTAACCAAATGAACAACTTCCTCACTTCCAAGTAAGGGAGATTTTCCTGTTAGAAGTTCAAGTAACAAGACACCAAAACTATAGACATCGGATGCCGGCGTTGCTTTTCGAGCGTCGGTTACTTCTGGTGCAAGGTATCCTGTAGTTCTCAATGTTGGTGGGGTTATTGGACTTGTCATTGTTGTTAGACCAATGTCAGATATACAACCATATCCTTGGGAATTGAGGAAGATGTTTGAGGCTTTTATGTTTCCATGGATTAGTTTTCCTCCATTTTGAGCATAGATGTGAGATATGCCTCTTGCTACACCAATTGCTATTCTTAACCTGCTTTCCCAGTCTAATGAAATCTTTTCTACCCCTCTTTTGCCTGCATAATGGTGGTGCCAAAGCATAGTTAAAATTAAAAACTCCTACAAATCCCCCATAAAATTTAAATATATGTTGGAAGGAACTTAATTTATTTCAACTCTGTTTTTTGGGCAAATGTTAGTGGTTAATATGTTAGGAGGAGGAAGTTTTGTTAGTAACAAGAATCAAGGTTTTTAAAAAATAGTCTGCTATTGAGAAAACAACCGTTACAAAAAGATATAGATAGCGGTTGTTACTGTTATTTTCTGTTTTGAAATTACAGCAAACGAACACGACCTCCGTGACAAAACGCCATTTATCTAAAACAAATACGAGAATCCTGTTTTTTCGCTTCAGGTGGATAGAAAAATACATTTTCAAAATAACTTAAACATTACCTTCTTTTCTAGTTATGACCTTCTCTCATATCTCAACCAGTATTGTACATTATATGATAGTATAAATAGTTTTAATAATGAGTAGTAATGTTGTGATTAATTCATATTGCGACGGCCGCAATTTGTAAAGAAACATCTGTAATATCCGAAATCACAATATCCTTAACGAAATTGCTATTTAAAACTTGACAGGGATTGAGCCCAGAACCTCTTAAGTAATACTTTGGTGTCTCAACCCTGGGCCAAGCTTTTTAAGGTAATCATGAGTTGGATGAGCCTATAATTAGTAACAAATTTTAATTTAGAACATCCCGTGTGACATACTACTAGGATGTTGAAACTACACTACATTAAATCTTTAAAAGATAATTCCTATCAGATGATTGAATAAAACAAAAACAATTTTCAACTGCATTGGCCTATAAGGAATAATTAGACAATTCAACAATAATTGTTAGATAGGAGAATGTTCAAAAAAATAACATACCATGCAACATTGTTGAGACACTGCCCTGTTCATAATAATCATATACCATAAGTTTCTCCTCCTTTGAATAGTAATATGCTCTTAGTGCAGCCACATTCTCATGCCTAATCCTCCCAACCATCTCCATCTGCTGTTCAAACTCGCGTCTCCCAACCGCGACTTCCTTCAACCTCTTAACTGCGACCGTTGTCGACTCCTCTAAAGCAGCCTTATAAACTGTACCAAATGTTCCCTTTCCAAGCACCTCAGCAGAAGCTCTCAACAAATCTTCCAAGTCAAAAACAAGATTGCAGCCTTCAAAGAAGACGATCTTGTTTCTTTCTCGACTCTTGGAAGCTTCTTTTTTCTCAGAAACTTCTTTATTCTTCTGAGACTTAATCAGTTGTCCATCTTCGCTGCGTTTCTCATAGCAGCATACAATCAAGAAAACTACTATGACTACAAGTCCTACCACACAACCACCGATGATGATACCTAATAATGCAGGCTTAAGTCCTTTGGTTTTCCTTTTCTTATGAGAGTTTGGAGATTTAACAGGATATGCATTAACAAATGTAAGATTATTGTTACCTGAAAAACACCAACTTGGAAATCTAGAAAGTGATCTAGGCACAACACCACTAAGTTTATTGTTAACCAAATTGAGATCTTTTAAACTAGGAATAGTGATATCAGGAATTTCACCTGAAAGGGTATTATTGGCAAGGAGTAAAGAACTGAGATGAGTCAAATTTGTAACTGATAAAGGGATGCTTCCATTAAAAGAATTGTTGGACAAATTCACAACAGTTAGATTACTCCAAACCGAAAAATCGAACGGCAAAGGACCAGAAAACTTGTTAAATTGAAGGAATAAAAATGTCAAATTTTTCAGCTCAGAAAAACCAGAAGGGAAAGAACCAGTTATATTGTTTGATGCAAGACTCAAATTCTGAAGTGCTGTGAGTCTACTAAGAGTGTTGTGTGGGATTTGACCATTTAATCCAGCACTGTGTAACTGAAGTGCTATAACTCGTGATTTTTTAGTGTTGCAGGTAACTGTAGTCCATTTTTTGCATACAGAAGAGGTTTTGTCCCAGTTGAGATGTGTAGAGTGATTAATATTGTGAATGAAATCAAGTAAAGCTTGTTTATCTGCTAAAGGTTCAGCTTTAACACAAACAAAGAACACTGCTATAATCATGAAAGTTGCCGAGTTTATGAACAAGAGACACATCTTGTTGCTCATTTTCAAGATATTTGGATGTAAAGCTGAAACAAAGGTAATTGGGTGAGAAGCATCATAGAATGTTACGTAACTTATGTATGTAATAAGACATTAAAGGCTAAAAGATAAAATAATTATAAGTGTCTTTCTAGTCAAAATAAGCAGCACTTGTTTGACATGGAAAATAACAACCTTATTAGCTTTTTCCTGGTCACCTACTTTGTTTGTTTCCCCAATCAAAAAGATGTACACCACAACTTTGAGGCAAATTCTAATATGGACCAGTTTTGAAAATTGTTTAAAACTCCAACAATTTCAGACATCATCTCTTAGAATTAGATGTTAATGGTTATTTTCATTTCAATGACTAAGATATGACTTAAATGATATTGATTCGATAAAAATAAAGGAAAACAAATATGTATCTCCTATTTAATCGAAATCAATCAGGTTACCTTCTTATAAAGATAGGGAGGATCACGGACTATTACTTCTAATAGTATCGTTGATAGTCGTTAAAACTTTAGATAATTTTTAATTACTAATACGCGGTGGGCCACTTACACAAAACTCACCAAACTTTGAAAGTAAAACTGTCAATTCATCGGTTAAGTATCCAATAATTTAAGAAAAAGACTATGTCACTGTGTCAGAAAAAAAAAGTCCCTTTAAAGAATTTATAAACAGAAATACCAAAACATTTTCCATATGTATACACATAAAAAGCATGAAAGTATTGAATTTGAGCTTTCCTTTTCTATGTTTTATATAAATAATCTAACTTTAACTAAGTCACTATGTAAAATTTAGAGCAATTGACACTTCAATAGAGAGAAAAAAGGTATACTTATACAACATAGTCATGAATATTCAAGAGCAAGTATAGCCAGTTAATTTAAGAGTTAGCAAGAAAATGGATAGGTAAAGATTTTAAAAAACAGTCGCAGTTATACGGACTACACTACACTTTAAGCTTCTTCTGTTTTCACTTTCAGAATCTTTCATTAGAAAATGAAAATCTAAACTGGGGTCATAGCAATGATAGTACAATTTGTATTTATGGAAAGTATGCATAGTATATGCGTGACAGCATATCATGATATGCATGTGAATGAACCAACACTCACTGAAGTAATAAGACAAACATAAAGAAGGCATATACATGAATTTATTATGTCACAAACACACTATAATTCAAACTTAAATTAAGTCATATACCTGATGACTCTAATTTCTTCTTCTATATGTTTTTCTCATTCTCCTTGGTTTCTAGTTTTTATGGACAATATTTGTATGATTCTTCCAGTAGAGATTTGAGTGAGGGAAAGAATGGAGATGCAATAATAAAAGAAGAGAAGATTGGTAGACAAAGACAAGATGAGGTTTGTCTTGAGTTCGGTTTACACATGCATAGGTGGCCTATGTGCTACAATATAGCCTATAGCCCTATAGTGTATTTCATTTAATTCAATCATATAAAATATGTTAGTATTGTTCACGTTTGAATTAAGTGCTTCTTTGACTTTAATAGGATTTGAATGCTCTAGATTCATTTAATTTGTTCTAATATAAAATAGTTCATTTAGTAGGAAAATATTTGATTGCCACAGTTATATTTAGGTACACATAAAAATATATATTATTTAATTATATATATATATAATGTATATTTAAATAGTATGTTCAAATGGCTGTTAACATCCAACACTGGGGAGAAACTTATAAATTTTGAGCGGTTGATGCAATATATTTAAAGATTACAATAACAACATTCACACATTTATTTATTTTTAAATAAAATATAGTAGAGATACGGTCTATAACATAAGTCTTTTTTTATTACATAATTTATTTGTTAGTATATTAAGAATTATTTACTTTTTTAAAATTAAGTGCATACAAATTCATAGTGTCTACGACTTTCTCTAAATTATAATAATATCAACATCATCTCACGAGAGTTGATTGCGTAACCAATGAACCACAAACATATGAACATATATTACACACGAGTAATAACATCAACACTAAAATGTTGATGTTATTAATAATATAATAAAATAGAAGTAATTATTATAATTATAAGTATTGTATTAGAGTCATATATTAGTATGTGTCATATAAAATATATCAACATCAAATACACTTTCAATTTCAATTTAAAGTATTAAAATTGGTACTACATATAGTGTTATTATCTTGAAATAGAATCCAAACTACAAGTTTGAAATCACCTAGTTGAGATAAATTAATCTACTAAGAGATCAAAGATGTTAGTTAAGGTGGCTTTGATATAAAAATAAAAATAAAATAAAAAATACTGTGGCTGGAGAGTGCGATGAAGACTAAAATGCTTAAATAGATAAGTTTGGTAATATAGCTGATTAATTTGTTTTTACATTCGTTAACCTTGGAAAATAAACTAAGATTAAAGAGCGTTGACTAATTTGAGTTGGATTAGGACAGCATAAAATGATGATGTTACTTCACCGAAAGAAGGGTTCAACATTGTCGTTGTTAGGCACCACCCTATCCTATGGTATGCAACATTTTTCTCATAACTAGACGATCTGAAATGGGTTTACAGTTTAGTACGTTAGATTTAATTTCTTATTTTAAAGTGAGTAGATTAAGACTTTTTATAAGTTTATTTAGTAAAAAATTAGACTTTACACTATAGAAAAAGTTTTTACAATCTATCTATCATACTGATCTATTTCAATAAATTAAAATAATTTTTTACTATACTAATGTAATTATTATTATATTATATTTTGTATTTTATATTAAATTATAAATTAAAATTGTAATATGATATCATATAAAATTTATTTAATTTATTTAAAAATATATTAAATTTTTAAATATATTTATATGTCATGCTAAACTTTCGAAAGGATCAAATTAAAATTTAAAAATAAGTCTATAGCAAATTAAAAGTAATTAAGTGTAGCATATTTTGACTCGATCAAATCTTAAACTTTGCAAAATTTAATTTCACCTAATTTATTCTCCACCTCTACTCATAACCAATAGCGTCATCTAATCTCAAATTTTCACACGTCCTTT
Organism: Cicer judaicum; assembly: GCA_037974835.1. Classification (NCBI taxonomy): domain Eukaryota; kingdom Viridiplantae; phylum Streptophyta; class Magnoliopsida; order Fabales; family Fabaceae; genus Cicer; species Cicer judaicum. The sequence continues at coordinate 6,315,013 of JBBPBS010000689.1, forward strand.
CAAAATCAAATGTTCTCTGTCAAAGGAACAAATATGATTTTGTGGAAGCAGTAATGAACACAAGTATTAAAATAAGAGTGGGTATATAATAATAATTGATATCTACAACTGAAAAAATAATAATTGAAAATAATATTTATTTAAAAACACATTTTTTGGTAAAGTGGCGTTCATTTTAAAATAGAATAAGTAAATACTCCAAATTTCATGTAGTAAATAGACGTTTCAATACTTGAAATTGTAATCTTTTAATACAAGTCAGTTTAATCTCTCAAATTCAGAAAACCACATGTCTCTTAAATTGAAATATATGAATCAATTCAATCTTTTTCGAATTCAGCACCATAATTTAAAATATTTTATGTTTATCTTGCTTAAAAAGAAGATTTTATGTTTATCTTTGATGAAACAATTATGGGTGTTTATTTTTAAATTGATCCAAATAATTCAAATAAAAACTGAAAACTGCATAAAATTAAATATTATTGAATCTGTTAATTTTTTTT
>JBBPBS010000689.1:6317095-6329286 GCA_037974835.1 Cicer judaicum
TTTTTTATGTAGAATTAAAAAATAATAAATCAATGACTAAGCCTAATAATTTTATTAAATTATTATTATCAACTATTGACTATTTACAATTGTCACAAATGTGTGGTAAATTTTAATATAATGTATACACTATTAATTTGGGGTAAAATTTTAATAAAATATTTAATGTTACGTTGAAGAAAAAATAAAGATTAAAGATTCTTATTTTAAAGAATTTATTTTGTTAAAACGAGAAAGACAATATTAATTTCAATTAATAAATATATGACATATGTTGATATTGTTATGTCAAATATTATATCTCAAATTCAAACTCGAAACCTCACGTACGAATTTGTTTATAATTTCATCAATTGAAAAAAAAAAAAAACACTTTCTTCCCCGAATGCTAAAATTCACATTAAAAGTTTACAAAAATAGGTTAAATTAAAGAAAATTTTGAAAAGGCCACATTATTGCAGCTGTTACCTTCTTTTGCAAAAGCCGTGTAAAAAGAATCTGATTTCGATATTATTTGTTATTATATGTGTTAAAATAACGAACATGAATTAAATATCAAAGACCAAAACAGTGTATATGAGACTCATCCTCATTGCCTAAGAAACACTCTTTGCTTACATTTTTTTAATGGCAATTATATATTGTAATACATCCATTTGTGAACCACCAAAACGCCTAAGCCCACACAATAAATAACATAATAGAATATGTTATCATATGACATCCACCAATCAATCCATTATGAAGGCTGCGGATAAAGTTGGTAGGCAGGGGAATTTCTTGCTAAATTCAAGGTGTCTTCCCTCAAAAGTCAAATAACTAGCATAAATTGATGCTTAAAATTATGATAAGAACATTTTTTTTAGCTTAAGATAAGAACATTAATCCATACGAAATTACTCCCTCCATTTAATTTCTATCATATTTTGATTATTTTTTAAATGTATTATATTAATGAAATAAATAAATTTAAATTCATTAGTATTTTGCAATATCAACATTTTTAATATTATCAATATTATATCTTTAAAAATCGTGTCATATCGTTGAGTAAAACAAACATATAAATAGTATAGAAACATAATGGCAACAAGAAAGTAACATAGAGTTTTCAAATTTAAAGAAGAAAAATTATAACTATTATCTAATAACGGTCACAGAATACTACTTAATTGAATTTTAATATATATATATATATATATATATATTTCTCAAGCATCACATATCTAATATAACAATTATTCAAAATAAATATTTGATCTAATTTCACAAACTTTTTTTTAATGAAACGTAAAAGAAAGAAGATAAGAAAATGGAAACAAAACTAGACACGTGGGTAAGTCGCGCAACTATATGTGGGTAAGTCGCGCAACTATCAAAACATAACTAAATTGAAGCGTACAATTATGTCAAAAAGTTGTCATGACAGGATGATCCAAATTTTGCAAGTTAATAAACACATTTGTTACTCTCACATAATGTTTGGTGAAAAGAAATGCTGAAACGCAAGAAAATAATAAAATTAACTACAAACTTAAAATGTTTATAAATAATACATCTTGTAATGAAGATTTAGAACTCATGTAGATAACCTTCACCTCCTCCTTCGTTTATAATACTAAGTGATATACATTTTCTATGATTTTTGAATTTCAACCAAAATCCAACATATATAGAATAAGTACAATTAATTTTCAATTAAGTTCATTATTTATTATAAACTTGAACAATCACACCTTTTGTAGTTAAAATCAAAGGAAAATTACAGTCTATTTAATGATGGTTTGACAGGACAAACAAAAAAAGTTGACTCCAAAAAAATGAATATGTTTGACTAAGCAAATGGATATGCGAAAATTCGAGGTGGACTAAAGTTAATATCAATAGTTGTTGACTAAGTAGAAGATAAAAATAAAATTATTATTATTTGTTGTCAAACCACCACTTTATAAACACTACTTAGTGTGATATTTTATATATGGGACTTCTATATTTTTTCAATTTTTCACACAACTAGCCATAAGTTTCAACTTATTTCCAACAATATCTCACTTGAATTCAAAAAAGTATTTCTGAAATAGCGTCAAACGCTTCTATAAGATTGTGGGCAAATAGAGGTGTCTAATGACTTGGCCCTTTGCATAGTAAGTAAGATTCAGATCCAACAACAGTGAATCGTAGTATTGAACTCTATCTTTGACATCAAACCCACACAACCTTTTCATAGGGTGTATTCTCAAAATTTCGTGAATTAATGGGATCTCTAGTCTTTTAGATCAAGTTACCATCATGAGTGACTCATTGATCTATAAGAAATAGTCAAATCATTCTGGATGTATTTAAGACTTTCTTTCTAGCTAATCGTTTCGTCAAAGGATATGCTAAATTTTCACTAGTGCGTATATGATCCACTATAAAAGTTCATTTAGAAAGTAACTCTCTAAAGTCGTGGTACTATCGTAGTAGATCAACACAATTGGCATATGTTTTTCCATAAAGGGATCTCAACTAACAAGCATTTCAACCAACTTGCTTCTTCACTAGTAGTAGTTAGTGCTATCATTTTAGACTCCATAGTAGACTAAGCCAATCTCGTCTATTCTTTGATTTCCAAGATCCAACACAACCGGCTATTTGTAAGTGTGTCAATGCTCCATAGTAGACTAGTGCTATCATGGTCTTTTTAAGGTTTCTCACGAATCTTTCGAAAGTGTGTAAATGCACCATACTAGGTCTATTGGTAAACATGCACAATAGTCTCACAATGTAAGCAACGTCGGGTCTAGTACAATCAGTGACGTACTTGAGAATGTCAATGATGCTTGCATATTCAGTTTGTCTAGCATCTTCACCAATGTTTTTGAAAAGTTTCACACTTCGATCATAAAGTGTGCAAACAAGTTTACAATCAAGTATTTGTAATTTTTTAGGATATTTTCAGCACAAATGTTTGAACTATATATGTGTAGATCATCTACATAGAGACATATGATAGTGCAAATGCGATTTTTAGAGTTGTAATGAATACATTTGTCATTTTCATTCACTTTGAACTCATTCGATATAATCAAATGTTTCATGGCATTTCTTAGGAGCTTGTATAAGATCGTACATAAATTTATCTAACTTACAGACATTATTTTCTTGTCTATGAATCACAAGACCTTAAAAAAATTGACTCCAAAAAACTGAATATGTGCAACTGCTTATTTCACTAAACAAACTGTTATGTGAAAATTAGGGGAGTAAAATAAAGATTTATTGACTAAGTGGAGGGCAAAAACAAAATTATTATTATTAGTTTTATTTAGTACCAACGAATAATTCCAAAATGTCATATCACCACTCTATAAATACTATTGAGGTGTGATATCTCTATATTTGGAACTTAATACAATTTTTTCACTTCACATAACATTAGCACTAAAGTTTTAAGTCATTTCCAACACTCCATTTATTGTCTAACACTATTTTGTTGACAACTAAATGAATCTTTGGCGTGTCAATTCTCTCCTTCTTGTTAATCGACTTGACTATCATAATAAATCATTATGCCACCAAACCAGCTAGATTATTGACAACAATAATTGTGGCCGATTCCACTCAATAAAACTAGTTCCTTTCAAACTAGCATGGAAAGTACTTAAATTAACAATTTCTCATACATATTTCATTTATATTCAGGTTCGTCAACTCTTGTATTTCATATTTTCAACTAGTTAAAAAAATTTGAAGAATGTGTTACCGTAAAATTGTTGTCATGTCACATTGGAAGTTTTTTTAAAAATCATCATAGTTTAATGATTGCTTGTATAAAAGTTTTTTTATTGGTTAATTATAGCCAAAGAGGGGTGTGAAATAAATATAGAGATAAAGTGATTGTGTAAGACCCGTAATTTTAAATTATACTTTATGTATTTTAATGGATTTTGGTATTGAACTCAGGGGCTTTTTAGCCAAGTTATTAATATTTTGGAGTTTATATGACCAAAAAGATATTTTGATGTCTGATTAGAATTACTCGTCGATAAATAAATTAAATTTACTGCGATGAATCTTTTGCGAAGAGTTTAATGCATTTTGGGTGAAAGGATAATTTAATAAATATCTAAAGATTTTGAGATATTTGTTAATTATAATTAATATATATATATATAGAAAAGGAAGGGAAGGAATTGGAAAGAAAGCAAATAGAAAGGAAAGAAAAAGGAAGAAAGGAAAAGAGAAGGAGAGAAAACATAAAATTTCCATCTTCTCCCTCCTTTGCCTCGCGTGAACACCCAATCCTTCTCCTTCCTCCATCTTCATCCATTTTCGTTCTTCCTTGCTTCCTTGAGTTCGAAATTGATAGTGGGTGATAAGACAAGGATTTCTCAACTTCACTCTTCCTCTTTGATCCGAAAACAAAGGAAAACGGTTTAGGGATTTCAAAACCGTTAAACACAAATCTCGCCGTTTCTTCTGGATCCAAGCTTTGTTTCGCAAAGGGATAGAAGGGAAATTTTCTCACCACTACACTACGGTGCTAGTGATCTAACTTTGGAAGTGTCGTCGCGAGCAAAGTTTTTACCGGAATTGATCGTGGTGTCGTAAATCGACGTTAAAGCTAACGTTAAGGTAAGGGCTCCTTCCAAACTTTTAGTTTGCATTTAGGGACTTACTTGTGGTTGTGTGGAAAAGAACTTGGTTAGGGTTAAAGTAATGTTTAGTGGAGAATGAATTTTAAACCCATTTATGTATGATTTTGAGTAAATGAAACTTGTGTGTTTGAGTGGTGGATTGTGTTGATTTGTGTTCGTTGATTTTGACGTGTTCTTATTTAATACTGATGGAATTTGATATGTGTATGGTTGGATTTTGTGGAAAAATGAATTGATGTGTTTTGATGTGGATGGATAATATGTTTGAGTTGTTTTGCGCGGAATTTGAAAACCATTAAGTTAAATGAGTATTAAGAATGGGAAATCTCTTAATGTCTTGTTTACTTAATGTGTGTTCGTTTGTGAAAATCGTTTAAGTTAAATGAGAATTAAGAATGGGGAATCTCTTAATGTCTCGTTTACGTAATATTTGTTTTGAAAATCATTTAAGTTAAAAGAATATTGAGAATGGGGAATCTCTTAATATGTCTGTTTGCTTATGGTTGTTGTGAAAATTGTTAAGTTAAATGAGTATTAAGAATGGGGAATCTCTTTATATCTGCGTTTACTTAATGTCATCGTGAAAATGATTTTGTGGAGAAATGAATTGTCGTGTTTTGGCGTGAATAGTGTAATAAATTTGTGAATATGTTTGAGTCTGTGTTGTGTGGAATTTGAAAACCATTAAGTTAAACGAGTATTAAGAATGGGAAATCTCTTAATGTCTTGTTTACTTAATGTGTGTTCGTTTGTAAAAATCGTTTAAGTTAAATGAGAATTAAGAATGGGGAATCTTTTAATGTCTCGTTTACTTAATATTTGTTTTGAAAATCGTTTAAGTTAACTGGGCGTTAAGAATGGGGAATCTCTTAATGTCTTGGTTACTTAATGTTGTTTTGAAAATTGTTTAAGTTAACTGGGCGTTAAGAATGAGGAATCTCTTAATGTCTTGGTTACTTATTGTTTGTTGTGGTAAATCGTGCTGACCCGTGATAGGTGGCACATCGGTAAACTGTACTGACCCGTGATAGGTGGTACGTTTAGGATTTACGTTTGGTAAGTTGTGTTGACCCGTGATAGGTGGCACCTCGGTAAACAGTGCTGACCCGTGATAGGTGGTACGTTTACGACTTACGTTTCTTGGTGAATTGTGTTTGTCCGTGAGAGACTGCACAGGTGTTTGTCCGTGAGAGACTACACCCTGGTGAATTGTGTTTGTCCGTGAGAGACTGCACATGTGTTTGTCCGTGAGAGACTACACCCTGTTAAATTGTGAATTGTTGGTTCATCTTGTCCGTGTGGGTATTGTGTTATAAGTGTTAAGTATTATGTTTTGGAATTTGGTGATAACATGTTTGATTTCAATACTATTTCGAAACTCATGATGTTGTAGTATTGTGTTATGAGTGTTAAGTGTTATGCTTTGGAATTTGGTGATAACATGTTTGATTGCAATACCATTTCGAAACTCATGAGGTCGTAGTAATTGTGTTATAAGTGTTATGTGTTAGGTTTTGGAATTTGGTGATAGCATGTTTGGTTGCAATACTATTTCGAAACTCATGTTGTTGTAGCGATTGCGTTATCAGTGCTAAGTGTTAAGATGTGGATTTGTGTATGAATGTGATCGAGTTAGTTTATGTATTTTTGGAAGAATATGCAAGGAAATCAATTGCCCAATCGATTGGCATTAACAGCAATGTTGTCAGTTGATTGCCCAATCGATTGCCCAGTTGATTGCCCAATCGATTGGCAGGAAGTCAGTGGCTCAACAATGCTGTCAGTTGATTGCCCAATCGATTGCCCAGTGGATTGCCCAATCGATTGACAGTAAGTCAGTGGCTCAACAATGTTGTCAGTTGATTGCCCAATCGATTGCCCAGTGGATTGCCCAATCGATTGACAGTAAGTCAGTGGCTCAACAATGTTGTCAATCGATTGCCCAGTTGATTGCCCAATCGATTGATTTAAGCCACAGTTCAGATTTTTCAAAACAACCTTCAAGCAATCGATTTCCCAATCGATTGGCTTAGTGGAAATTCTCATTTTGAGTTAGATAATCGATTGCTCAATTGATTTATCAATGTTTTGGTCAGTTATGTATTACTTGATGGATTGAGAACTCCATTTTGATTTCATTTTTATTTGGCAAGCATTGTATGAACTTTTAGCATATGGAAAACCTTTTAAGATGCATGCTAAGTTGAAAAGGGTATTTTGTGCATTTGAAAACTTAAATGTTATGTGTTAATTGTTAATTTCGGTTGGTGACCCTTTACAACTATTGTGGAAATCTGGGCTTTGCCCTCATATGAGAGTCAGGATGATCCCACCGGTTCGTACCCTCCGGACGGGAATGTGGATGGGAGTGCTTGATTGGAGCTACGTTAGGAGAATCTCACGGGGCGCGTGGAGATTACTCAAGGCGTATAGGTTTTTGTTATGTATAGAATGATCAGACTAGGTTGTCACTCAGGATACATATGTCTTTCTTATGGGCTACCTTTATGTTAAGTTGAAAGGATGTACCTGTACTATTGTTGACATCAGGACATGCTTTGGATTTATATTTTGAAAATTTTTTCCGCTGCTTGTAAATTTTAATGATTTAAATATTTATCCAAAGGTTTTACCTTATTTATTTCTCTGTTGTATTTTAATTTCTTTTTTAAAAAAAATATACACCCTCGCTTTGAAAAACGGGGTGTTACAGATTGGATGTTAAGTTACTGAAGGCTAGGTATGAGAATAAGTTAGGCCGAACTAGACTTCGTTAGACTTGATCTATCAAAAAGTTCAAGGCGTAAGTTTGATTCGTGACCTATTATTGCTTACTTTTTAGGTCTAAGTATGACTTTGATTGACTCGTGGTCTATTATTGCTAAATTTTTAAGTCTGATTCTGATTTTGATTGAAGTTTGATATGACCTATTAATATACTTAAAAATCTATTTCATTTTAATATTTTTGAATAAATAATTGTGTGAATGCAATTGATCTAAGGTAACTCTTGTGTCCTTTGTTTTAGTGAAGTTGAAAGTTGTAGTCACATTTTCTTTTCATGTCATGTTTTCTTCAAAGTTTGGGCTAAGTGGTTAGGCTTATCAATGGTGAGCCATTTTGATCATATCCTTAATTCTATGCAATTTGGAGAGTTGTTAAAAGGAAATAAACTCGAGAGAGCAGAGTATTTAATATGATATGCAACTATATAGTCCATTTGGCTTCCTCGTAACTATATCGTTTTCAAAACTATTTGGGCAGATTGTGACAAAATAGTGTCTCATATTAAGATGTTATAGGCGGTGGCTTATATCAAAGGTTGAAAAGAGTATTTTTATACATACTCATGTTGGTTTTCTAATTCGATTGAATGTCTCATGTTGATTGAAATGGATTAAAGTGTTCATTATGCTTCCATTAATAATTTTTTACTTTATAAAAACAAAAAATTAACATAAGTAAGTTGGTAAAATATGTCATTTATTATTGTAAATACAAAAGAAATTAGTGTTTATTTTGTAAATAGAGGGAGTACGTTATATTTAAATAAAATTTAAGGAAGGTTAGTGTAATTTTCTCTAAAATCAAAGTAATCAAAATCAAATCGAACCACACAATTCAACTAGTCTAATTGAGATATTTTTACATCCCTCTTTTCAACAACAAAAAATCTAAAATATTTCACTTCGAAAAAAAAATTATCAAGATATTTTACTTTTTAAATTTTTACTAGATCGCATATTGGGACACCACTATATGAAGAAAAAAAAAATTGATAGTAGTTGATTGCTTCATAGGGATACAACCTTTTACACATGTTTTGTTTGGGAGTCCACTTTTATTTTCATTTTTACATTAGTTGATAAAATAAACAAAATAATAATAAATAAATGATTAAAAATATGATTTTTAATTAATAATAATACAAAATCAATTAACATTAGTAAAAATAAAATAAATTATAGAGATTTTTAATATTTTAATATTTTTTTCTTATTTTGTAGTCTATTCACTTGTCTCAATGTTGGGTAATGCACATGAATATTCCATTTTTTTTTTCACTTAACCAAAATACCTCACTTTCAAAAAAAAAAAATACTAGATTATCCTACTTTTTCTCCTCTATACATGGTCACACCCTCATATCCCAGTTTTTTTCCACTTTGGTCGCATCCCCAAGATGCGACCTTGTAAGGGTCATATTGCTTTTTATTTTTTGGTTTTTTGTAATTATTATTAATTATATTTACTATTATTAAATAATTTAAAAATAATAAAAACATTTTAAAATTCAAAATAATATTATAATAAATAATAATAATAATAAATTTAATAACATTATAAATTTAAATAATAATAATAATAATAATAATAACAATAATAATAATACTATATTTACTATTGTTAAATAATTTAAAAATAATAAAAACATTTAAAAATTCAAATTAATATTATAATAAATACCATCTTTGTCATCACCACAACATCTTCATGAAGTTGCAGATATACCAACTCAATACTACGTTCCTTCAATGCCAACAATACCAACTCCCATTAATTCGATCGACAACGGAATTTTCTATAATTTGTTTGGTACTCATTGCACAGCTCTTGACTCGGCTTATGCTGTTTTTTATTCAATGTATAATGTCGAAACTCAAAATTATACGGAAGCAGAACCTCAACCTGTTCAAAGGCCTAGAAGAGTTTGACGATCGCGTAGATGTGGAACTAGCGATCATTTAGATGAAAATGATTAATTTTAATTTCATGTATTTTTTTTTGTTGGTAGTTTTTTTTTCTTTTTTTTTAATGTATTTTTTTCCTTTTAATTTAATGTATTTTTAATTTAATGTATTAATCTAATTTTCTTATTATTGTTATTATTATTATTATTTAAATTTATAATGTTATTTAATTTATTATTATTATTTTTGATGATATTATTTTGAATTTTTAAATGTTTTTATTATTTTTAAATTATTTAATAAAAGTAAATATAATATTATTGTTATTGTTTTTATTATTATTATTATTATTATTATTTTTTAAATTTATAATATTATTAAATTTATTATTATTATTTATTATAATATTAATATTAATTTTTAAATGTTTTTATTATTTTTAAATTATTTAATAATAGTAAATATAATATTATTATTATTATTGTTATTATTATTATTATTTAAATTTATAATGTTATTAAATTTATTATTATAATATTATTTTGAATTTTTAAATCTTTTTATTATTTTTAAATTTTTTAATAATAGTAAATATAATTAATAATAATTACAAAAAGCCAGAAAGTAAAAAGCAATATGGCCCTTACAAGGGATGCGACCATCTCAAGTAGAAAAAAACTGGAACCGTGACATGGGGGTGCGACCATATATAGGGGAGCAAAAGTAGGACAATCTGGTATTATTTTTTTTGTTTGAAAGTAGGACATTTTGATTAAGTGGAAAAAAATCTGGGATATTCATGTGCATTACCCCAATGTTACCGAGAATCCTATTCTTGAAGATGCGATTTAGCGAAAATAAAATAAAAAAATTGTATTTATAAATTTTTTTAAGATGGGGTATTTTTATTTTATTTTTTTTAAATGAATATGTTTGAAAAAAAACGTCTAATTGAGCCCTTTAAATTGTCCTGCAATAGAACCAGATGAAAAACCAGAAAATCAGACTAAAACAGGCCAAATTGTCCCAAATCAACGGTTGGGCCGGTTATAAGATTGGACCAGATTGTTTTTTATTTACTACTTTTTTTACAAAAAAATGTTATAAAAATTCCCAAAAAAAATAATATTTGTACATCTTGAGTGAAATGGGCTTCACAATTGGAGACCGGAACTAACCTCAAATCATGCCAAAGGGATTTGATTTAAGTTTCAATTTCATACACACTTCAATTTTACATCTCTTACTCCATACTCTTTATTCTAAACTATAAATGTGGGATTTATGCAAACAAAGTGGCAAACCAAAGCTTTTGTGTCGAAAGCTAAGTTAATTGCATCCACAAATTACATTGGATGATAAAAAGTTATTAATAAAAGCTTTGCTTCTTCAAAAATAAAAAATACTAAACCATCTACAAGTGTGTATTATTATTATTATTTTTCAAAACCAAAGAAATAACTTTTAATAATGAAAAAAGTCATCAAACGCAAGGTATGTCATGATAAATATATATATATACCCACACTAACATAGTAATTACAGACTACATTAAAAATTCAAGTCTAAAAGTTCAAGGCACCCCTACTGCTAAAAAAATTTACTGCTCAACACAATTAAACATTATATTATTAGTTTATATATTATATTAAGAACAAAATTTTAAATATTACATTAGTATCGGTTTGGTTGCCTCAAATCTTTAAATTTTGAATTGCTATTTATGTTGATTCAATGTTCGATTTAATTTTAATTATTTTTCTTCTCTCATCCCCCTGATTAAAATTTCTTATGTATTCATCATTCTTTCTGTTTAACCAAACTAATCATAAAAAAATAAAAAATAAAAATTAATGTTGCTCCAAAACATAGAACTATACTAAAAAAATAAAGGTATAATGTAGTGTTCGATGTATCAACTAACTAAATTCATTGTAGGAACATCAAGATAAAGAATAGTAAAGTAAAATTCATTCATTCTTTTTAGTTTTTATTGACATTTAAGCTTTTGTCCATGTATATAATATGGATAGTCAAATAAGATTTGTTTTTTAACCTCAACAACATTGGAGCTTTTATTTAGAAAGATAAATAAATGATTAAGTAAATTTTTTTTTTAAGTCTCGTTGACATTTTAACTTCTATCCATAAAGATAATAAATAGGTAAATAATTTCACTCTTTTAATTTAAATAACATTTTAGTTTGTTTCTATGAAAAAATAAATAGTTAAAATATTTATGTGAGATTCATTTTCAAAGTGATGAAACTCATGCATTTTACCAAATAAAAGAAATAAATGTTGAAAAAAAATATTGTTAACGATATTAATGACATAAATCGGTGTATCACATACTTTTTCACCATTCGAAAAGATAAACAACAAATTTTCAACCAGCTATCTATGTTTCTTTCTGGGGCATCTTCCAAACATGAACCTACTCTTACTATATAAATTGATAACGTAGACCTTCTTTTTGTTCTTTTAAAATATATGTAAACTTCTATATCTAACATTAAATAAAAATAGAAAATAAATATTCGATAAGATTCATATTTTCTCTATTTTTATAATAAGATATGACAAAATTATGGATATTTATGGTGTAAAAATTAAATCGAATTAAATTAAATTAATAATTTGATTCAATTTTTAAAAATCACATTCGAATCAAGTTTAGTGGAGTTCTAAATCGGTTGAAAAATAGTTTATAAATATAAATAAATTATAATTTTGAACAAATTTAAAATAATTTTTTTAGTTAAAATAGATTTGAAATTAGTTTTTCAAAAAAAAGAATTTTGAAATTCTTTCAAAAAAACTTTTGATTTTTTTTTTCTAGAAAAATAGATGTTAAAAA
>JBBPBS010000689.1:6329531-6346511 GCA_037974835.1 Cicer judaicum
AAAAATCAAAAACATTTTTTCGATTTTTTTCAAAAACAAAATTTTGATATATTTTATATTATTTTGGAAAAAAGTAAATTTTGAAAATCTTTTAAGAGAAAAAATAATAATAATTGAACTTGAAAAAATTCTAAAATTATTAAATTAATTTTTGAATTATGTTTGGTTAGTTAAATTATTTTAAATATTTTGTTGAATTTATGAACCATTTAATTTATTTGGTTTTATTATAGTGTTGTACACTTCAATTTATCAATATAGTTTAATTAATTATATATTTTACACATCTTTAGAGAAAATATATATTTTTTTATTAGATGTCGTTATAAAATTATTTACTCAGTGCACATTCATAAAACTCTAAAAATTAATAAATTGATTAATTTGAGAAATTGTTGAACAAGTCTATGGATGTACTACAAGGCAAAAGGCTAAACAAAGTTTCACTAAATTTCAAGGGCATTGCAAGATGATACTCCTCAATAATATTTCTATTACCGTGAACAACGAGGCTCAAGTCATCAATTAATCTAATCATGTTTGAATCCAACAACAATATTAATGGATAAACAATTCCATAAAATAAACTTGTCATTCCATTGCCGTTAATGTTGTTTCATCATCTCTTGGCATTGAAACCCTATTGGATGAGGACTTTGAACAAGGCCCATGAATTTGGTCTTGTGGGCTCATGGGTTAGGTAGTTTCTTGATCTTACGAGGCTTTTTGTTTATCCTTAGAGGTGTAGGACGAGGTCTTTGCAGTAGGAATTCTCTTTTTGGGTGATTTTCCATTGGGAATATTGCTAATGAAAATATATTTAATTTTGAATTGTAAACAAATTAAGGAGAATTAAGAGTGTTGTTGGAAATATGATGATGACATGAAATTTGTAAAGATATGTAGTCAATATGGCGAGGATTATTTTAAAGCAAGATGCACATTTTTGTTGTAAAATATGGCTTCTACTATGGTAAACTTTCTTGAACTTATCTATGTATTAATTTTTATCAATTTTTAATTTCATGTATCCCGCTTACTTTTAAGTAGGACCTTGTCAAAGAGCAATATATCATTTTCAAATACTTCAACGATAGTCATTTTTAACACAAAGAAAAAATTGATTAAAGATTATCCATTATTGCAATTAAGCTACCAAGGTAGCCACAAAATTTGAAAGATTTTATTATATTTGTTTCTTTATGTGTTTTTAAATTAATGACTTATTTATCAAAATGAAATTGCGCTCTGGCAAACATATATGATTTCACTGTCCAAGAGAATTTTGTTAATTTTATATTACTTTTATATTTTCCACAAAAAATTTACATTCGCTATCATTTGTAATTATAAACTTTAGAAAGTATTTTATTTCAAATAAACTTTTGTATGGTGTAATAGTTAATTGTTTTAGGTTTAGTTTCTATTAGTATCACCAACCTAAAGATACATTTACACATTTAAAATATAATGGATGTGTATAGTTTTGGATAAGTTAAATATTTGTTTTCATGATTTAATTTTAACAAACTTTAATAACTTTTTTTTAGTTGTATTAAAATAATATGAAATTTTATAATTTATTTTAAATGCACGTAATGGATATCAATTCTAAATTATCTAGAGAATATGGATACAAATATTAAAATTATTAATCCCATAGATACGAGTCTAAATAATATATTTATACGCTCTTAAATGAAAGTTAGTCATCTAAAAATTATTAATAATAGTGGACTTTTTTCCACAATGACTAATTAATGAGATATTTTGAAAGTATCACAAAATACACATTAATCCTTTTATAAAAAAAATAAAATTAAATACACACTCTCATTCCTAAAAGCAAGCAACCAACTTGTCTCTTTCTTGAAACCCTTAGCCTTTCTCCTTTCTAATACCAATGTCGACCTTTTTTTAGATTGAACTTGAAGTTTCAGATACATGTGCATCACAATGAATGATCCAAATCTTCTTCAAGTTTTCTTTCCCGAACGTATGCATCAATTATGTGAAGTTCATTTCAATTATGCTTGTTAAAATTTCAATTTGAAGCTCAGCTACTACCATTTTAAGTATCCCTTTACCTGGAGTATCTTAATCATGTTTATAGGATAAATTGTTAGGATTTAAGTCTATATAATGAGACCTCAATCCAAAATACTAGTTCATTAGGTTTTTTTATCTATTTAATGTGAGACTTTTAATATTGTCATACTTTTTATGAGTTAACATGTACTAGGACCACTACAAATCTCATACCTGGTGTGGTAGCCTTTTTCTTTTTGGTTGTTTCACCCACCTTTCATTATTTGATGGAGTATCTTAATCCAACCTAAATATTCTTTTCAGTGGTCAACTCTTATTGAAAGCTAAGAATACACTACAAGAAAATATTTTATTTGTTGTTAAATTTACAAATATTTGTGGTCGAATAAAACTCTAATAAATTACAATGTTGTCATTTCGTGATGGTTTAGGCCGCCACAAAATCCAACTGAAATTGTAGTCATTTTGTGATGATTTTCTCAGCCACAAAATCACTCATTTATGAGGATAAAGACCGCCATAAAGGTAAGTCATTTGTGACCGCTTAAGCGTCACAAAATCAGTATACCGTTGTACTTTGTGGCTGCAAAAGTCGCCACAAATATCCATCGTACCGTTGCCAGTTGTAGCTACTTAGGCCGCTACAAATTCCTTCATTTCTGACCGTAAAAGCCGCCACAAAAGTTTTGGTTACCGTTGGATTTTGTGGTTGCTTTGACAACCACAAAGGATAAAAAAATTTCTATAAATATCACTCCTCTTATCATTTTTCATTTCTACCTTCTCTCTAAACTTTGTTTTTAAATTTTATCTCCACCTTCTCTCTACAAAAAATATTTCTCCAAGTTTTTTCTCTACTTTGTATCTTCAATTTTGGTAAATTTATATTATATATTTAGTTTTTTTAATTTTATTTTTTATTTGAAGTTATTTATTTAATAAATATTATTTAATTTTTATTTTGACAGTAGTGATATTGTGTTTACTTCGAATAGTTTTCAGTTGTGTGAAAGCTTCAAGGCAAACACTACCCGACAACAAGTTAGTATTTTATACATTTTAAATATAGATTAGTAAAATATGTGATATTATAAATATTATTTTTATATTATTTTTAAAATATATATAAAGTAGATTTGTTTAAAAAAAATAGAAATTATGTTGTTTACATAATATATGATAAATAAAAATTTAAAACACATGTAAAATTATTTTAATATAACTATTTTTTAAAAAAACATTATTAAAATTTATTATATTAATATTTTTTGTTAGTTATTAAAAAGAGTTGTAATTGAGTTCACACTAAAAATTTATATACTTTAACGATCTCTATTTTTGTTTATATATTAGGACTTATTTTATGAAAAATTTCATTAAACATCATTTAAAATTTTATTTTAATTTATATATTTAAAGTCTCAATAATGATTTATTATCTTATTTGTAAATGCTCCCCTAATTGACATATAAAGTATGTCATAATTTATATATAATGCTTTTGAAAAATAAAGCAATTTATATATATATATATATATATAGATGAATTATTACGATGATTCATGTAATTGAATAATATTTGATAATTTTATTTTTGATTTGTATGAACACATTATATCGTATCCTATTTAATTACGGTGTGTTTAATTTTTAATACATGGTTTATTAATTTTGCAATAATTTATTTGGTTTGATCGTAATTACTTTAATTAAATTATAATATTATATTTAAATTTTAATTAAATTGTAATATTATATTTTAAATTTAAATTTTTAATTAATATTGATATTAATTTATTATATATAATATCATTTTTTTTTATATTAATTTCGAATTTAAGAAAATTAATTTTTTAATAAAATCAAATTTTTTTAACTGTTTTCCCCCCCTTTATGAGGGCCCTCACAAATTTCATAAATTTTTGTAGTGATAGTTCAACCTAAATGAGGAGTCCATTAGGTGGAAGAGCTTCATAACTTAAGTACCACATTAACACTTTTATCTACTCAATATAGGACTCATAACATTACTACCATATTTAAGAGTCGATCTCTATCATGACTTTCATTGTATCAACACATTGATTCGGTGGTAGCTTTTTCCTTTTTTTGTGTGGCTTCACACACCTATCAATATTCCGTGTAGTAGTTAATCAAAATCTATAATTACCTCTCAATGAAAACACAATTTATTAGGATTTATGTTCGTAAGAAAGAATTTATAATTCAACTATTTTAAGCGGAGAGTTGAAAGAGTTGTAGAAGTCAAAAGACTAAAATTTAAAGTGGATATAAGAAAATTTATTAACATAATAATTAATATCCTAATATTTATCTATAAAAAGAATCGAAAAATATAATTAATATTCTAGTATCTCACAATGTCATGAATGACATAACATGGAAGAAAATTCTTTCTCCTTGGGAAGAATATGAGACTATAGATAAGTACAAAGAGGTTGCATGGGCAAAAGAGTGGCATGTCTTTCCCCATTTGCATATAGTTATTTTTTGAATTTATTAAAACTACAAAAATATATATAAATATACTTTTATTGATCATTTCAGTCTTCTAAAATATCTGTAAGTAATTAATTTAATTCTCAAATGTATTTTATATTAATTGATCAATTTAATATATAAAAATATTAACAAATAAAATACTTAAAAATGTATTTATAATTTCGATAATTTCAACGAAAATAATTACAGCACCTCAGAAAATTAAATATATCTCTAGTCATTCTTAAGAATGTGAACTCTAAATTGCACCAACAAGGAAAAATGATTCCTACTATATTCTTTTAGGCATGTCATTTTTATATGGGGCCTACACGGGTTTTAGTTTCTAAAGATAATGTTATAAAAAACATTATAAGGATAAATAATAACTCCAAGGTCAAATATATAATGTCACCGTCAATAGTTTAAAGAGAAGAATTGATATAGCACAAGAGTTATCGGCAAAATTATAAATAAAGAAATAAACAAAATAAAGAGTTCAATCTTTAGAAGCCTGATAATAGATTCGTAGCATTATAATTTAATAAATTAAGTTTGCAAGACTTGCTTCTTATAGAAGCAACTTGATCAAACTTAGAAGTTAGTTAGAAATCCATGCTAGCTTGTGGTATTTATATATAGCACTAGTTGTAAGAAAAGGAAGAAATTAATTTAGGAAAGTTAGTGAAAAATGAAGAGTAGTAAGAGAGAAATGGAGAAGAAATCAGAAATAAGTTGTGTCATTGAAGAGCTTTCTATGGTAGTAATAATTAAGCCTTGTGAAAATCATGAAGATGCTCATATCCCTACCAAGCCTTTTCTCTCTATATGTTATTTGGTTCTACAAGTTCTTGGTATGTTTAATTTCTATTTGTATTTGTTCAAAGTTTGATGTGAGTAACATTTATATATTAACACATTGTTTTATGATATGTGCATATTAACAGATAAAATAGGGCCAACAATGGCCGTTTTGAGACAAGATGTCTACCAAAATATCAAGGTACAAATTAAAGCCATTATATTAATTTCAGCTTATTACTTAATTATATTAACCACACAGTTAATTATCTTTGGTTAAATTTTCTCTTCATAGCTTATACAATTCTGTTATTTAATTGACAAAGTTATCGTGAGTTAGTTAAATTAGTTAAATTTGATAACTAATAAAGTTAAAATCACTTTTTTAATAAGCAATATTAATTTAACATATTTTAAATTTAAAAGCTTGTATTCTTTCAACTCAATGATGATAAAAATGATTTTTCTCTCCTTTTTAGGGCTTGTATCTTTTGAATAATATGAAATTTGATTTTTTTTTTTTTTTTCTAATACACTATTTTCCACACAATTATTGAACTTGATGTATAATAGATGGTACAAACAAAAAAGAACAATTCATATATATGGAGCTTTATTTTGGTCCTTTTATTTTAACTAAATCACGAAAATAGTTCTATCATTTTATTTATCTTCAGTTTTAATCATTTAAATATAATTTTAATTCAAAATTTGATGAAGTGTCATTTTTTTAATGATGTGTCAAAAAAAAGATGATGTACAAAATTCCATGTAGATTAATTACATTTTATTATCATTCCTAATTTATAAAACAAATTTTCTATTTTTAACAACACATTTCCTATTTTATTATATCATTTAATTACAAATATATATATATATATATATATATATATATAAATAAAGACATATTCATATTCTAATCCCTGATACCTAATTCCATTCCATTTAATTCCATTTCCTTCATCCCCTTCTCTTTTATCTTTCTCCTTCTTATGGAATATGCGTTTTAATTAAACCATAACTAATATGCAATTTAAGCATTGCAACACTCAAACTATACAAATTCATTAAAGATATTTCAAAAAAATATATTTACTATAATGTGTTCTATATTTACTTTTGAAACTAATATCTACTTCAATAGATATTTCACATATTTACTGCTATTAGATAATTAATTATGTGATTTGTAGTTCTAAACAAAAGAAAGAGGAGGAGAGGAGTGGAATGGAATTAATGATTAGGAGGAGGAGTGTACTGAAATAAAATTAGAGATTAGAATAAAAATGTGTCTTTTTTTATGCTCTTATAATTATGTAATAAAATATGAAATGTATTTTTTAAAATAAAATTTATGTTTTATAAATTAGTATTAATAACAAAATGTAATTAATTCATACGGAATCTTTTACATCATTTTTTTTTTACCTTTACTAAATTTTAGATTAAAATTTTATTTGGAGACAAAAATTGATAAATAAATAAAATAAAGAGATAATTACCGTGATTTAATTAAAATAGAAAATTAAAATTAAAATTATAATTAAGTTTAAATTAATTAAAGAATCCGTTTCTGGAATCCACAATCTATGGGGGAATATTTTTTTTGTGTCGGATGAGATTTTCGGTATATATTTAATTATTTATTGAGAGTATAATTGGACTGCTAGTTTAAAAAAACTGATGATTGGTCAACTACCAATGATTAACTTGTTTATTAAACTCCTTTTGATTGCAGAGTTTGGAACTAATGCATGAATCGAATCCAACAACAAATTCAAATTTGGTTGAAATATTGAAATTAGAAGCAAGAGAAGGGAATGCAAAGAAGGGGTCTAGCTGCAGTAAGGCCTTTGTTTGGCTCACAAGGTCAAATACATATAATATAATATAATATACTTCAATAACTAACTAATATATTGTTTTAAAAAAATAAAACTTCAATAATTAATATATATGTGAAAATTTGTTGACTTTAGAGATAATTCAACTCTTGTTTGAGTCACTCTCTTTAATAATTTTTTTTTTATATTAAATTTTGTCGATTCAACTTTTAAATTAATAATTTTTATTTAATATATTAAATATGTATACTTTTATAAAATTTTAATAGTATTTAATATTTCATCAAGTAAGTTTAATTCAATATATACATATGATATACTTTTAAAGTACAAGTAAAACGTTGACTATAAAATCATATAAAAGTGCTTATTCAATTTTTGTAATTTTTAATATGCATTATTGTTAAGATAATATTAAAAAAATAAAATATTAGA
The DNA here is from genome assembly GCA_037974835.1 of Cicer judaicum. Classification (NCBI taxonomy): domain Eukaryota; kingdom Viridiplantae; phylum Streptophyta; class Magnoliopsida; order Fabales; family Fabaceae; genus Cicer; species Cicer judaicum. The sequence goes on from JBBPBS010000689.1 coordinate 6,337,166, forward strand.
TTGATGAAATTTAATACATATAAAAAATTATTAAGTAGAGCAACTCAAACGAATTTAATTATAACGATGTTAAATCTTGACTGCACGTATATCTCTATATGGATATTTATATCAAATAAAAAGAATTTTATTTTGGTTAAATTTTAATTATCAATCTTCGGTTGATATTTACGATTAAAAGTTATTTAAGTGATATATAATTATTTTAAAAAAATGACATTATTTTTTTTTTCTAATTTTAATAATTTATCTGTATAGTCAATATTTAACTTTTTCACTATGTAAAACTTCTCTCATTTTAAATAGAATTTTTTTTCTTTTTTAATTTGTGGTGCTATTACAGGGCATTGGATTTCACCTCATCATTATTACAAATACTATCAAAAGATCCTGAAAAGAAAATGGAGAATGTAGTTGAAGAGTCTTATGATGTAACATTAAAACCATGGCATGGATGGATTTCATCAACTGCTTTCAGAGTAATAATCTCCTTTTCAGTTTGCTACTATTTTTCAATCAATTTTGAGGTATTAGATTAATAATGTGTTTGTTAGGGTGTTTTAGTAAAATAAACATTTTAAAAAAATACTAAATACTTTCTAAAATTTAAATCCGTTTGTTATAGTTTTTTTATGAAATAATTTTTTTAAATAATATAAAAATATATTTAAATGAAAAGTTGTTTTTAATAGCTTAAAAAATTATTTTTTATAATTGAGTTTAAAAAAAATTATTTTAACTACAAAAACAAACACAAAATAGCTGTTTGTTTTCTAAAAAAATTTAAAAGATAATTTTTAAATTATAAAATAAAAAATCATTTTTTTTAATCTATAACAAACCAGTCCTATTGCAACTCTGCATATTAATTATACGTGTATATTAATTCTTGATTTTTTTGTTTAACAAATATTAATTCTTTTAGTTCCGACAAATATTAATTCTTGATCTCAAAGAAGTTACGTCTTGCTTGCATAGCCTGCATTATCGCTAATATAAATTAGTGACACAAATTTGCATTAAATAATTAAAGACTAATTTTATTTTTGCAAATCTTATGACATATGTATTTTTAAAATTTTAGGATTATGGTCCTTTTTTTTAACTTGTGATATTTACTTCAAATAAAACTTGCATATGTGAGTTTTTTTTTTACCATTATCTAGATAAAAAATGCATTTTGTACATTTTTTTAGTATATGGTGAATGAATATAAATGGAATTGTACGTAGGTGGCTCTAAAATTAGTTCCAGAAAGTAAAAAATTAATTGATCTCCTTAAGACTGAAGATGAAGACCATGACATGCTGAAGCAGAAAATGCAGATTTTGGTTTCTTTACTTGTGCCTTTTCTTGAGGATATCCACTGTGTTCTAGTAAGCTTGATTTAATTAATCTTCTTAAGATTATCAATTGGTCATGAATATTTCTATATATGACCAATTTTACCTTGTATATTTGTTTTGCAGAGGTTGTATAGCTTGGACAGGCTGAAAACAATCTGAACTCAAGATAAAAGTAAATATTAAATAAGTTTTTATTTTCTATAAAATTTTAAAAATATTTTATTTTTATTTCTTATAAAAAATTTCTAAACATTTCAGCCTCTACACCTCTACACACTGTTCATTTTTATTTTTTGTCTTTACTTTTAAGTCAATTAACGTGTATCTTTTAATATTTTAAACAATTTTTTACAATCATGTTTAAGAAACTATAAGTATATCACTTACAAAAAAAAATTGAATTTTTAAATAAAAGTTAATTAAATATGAATTTATAAGGTTTTGGCACTTACAAATTCATATTAAATATTAATTCATTTTTTGTTAAAAATTATAAATTTTAGTGTGAGAGATTCTTATACTATTTTAAATATACATACTATGAATCATTTAAAAATTTAAATAACATACAATAATTGATTTAAAAATAAAAACAAAAAAAACAAAAACAAAAATAAAAAATTTTATGATCCGAGTAATTAGAAATTTTTTTACAAAGAGTAAAAACAAAATATTAAAATTTTATAAAAAATAAAAATTTATTTTTAAGAATAATAACGATGAATTATGTGTATTTTAATTTAATTTCCTCTTTTTATTTATTTATTTATGAGATTCGGTTATTCCTTCCTCCAGCTGATTTCATGTAAATATCGTGTATGCTAAAAGGATTGAAGGAACATCAAAGTTTGTTTTAACATCCCTTTGGGTTTCAAGCAGTATACATCGTGTAAATATCCTCATAATCACAAATGTGACATTACATATCATGTACACTTGCAACATTAGGTGTAAAATCTACTTCCAAATGAAACTGTCTTTGTATAAATTAATTTTTGAAGCAATTTCCATACACAAAGAACTTAGACACTATATATGCATGCTATATATTTGTAATGAAGTTCTCTTCACCCACACTAACATCCAATTAATCAAAAGTCTATTTGTTGATTATTGAGTACAACATAAATGGCTCCTCCTTCCACAACACTATATCTCTCACACCAACTCTAATAGGCCAATTTCTTTAATAGGGCAAATATAAATATTCTTAAGTTTTGAATATCTAACCCCTTCTACTCTTCTTTTTTTCAAGATATCTTTTTATCCATTAATTTATTTTTCTCGCTTCCTCCTTCACTCTTCACAAAAAGTTTTCAAATAAAGTTTCGAATTTAGATATTATTACTAATGAAACTTTAAAGAAAGAAATATAGAAAACAAACAACACAAGGAGAATAAAGTATAATAGAACAATATATGAGCGTCCATTGAAATATTTTTACTCTTTCACGACGACAATATACTTCTCACTTTGATCAAGATAGGTACCCAATTATTCTTACCTCTAGATAATTTTCCACAATAGACAATCCTAAGTAAATGAATGAGATCTTACCAACTTTACACTTTAATAACATTGTTGATTTTATTACCCAACACTCATTCATTTGATGACCCAATACTTTTATATATTTAGTTATCATTCAAGTAAATTTAAAATATAAGTTATTTTTTAAATTAGATGGCTCAAAAGACTTAGAAGATTTGTTGAATAAAGTCCTATAGCTTTTCATAGATTTTTGCAGCAAAAGATATTTTGTAAAAGCATATAAAGCAATAATAGTATTTGAATTATAAGTTTTGCGCAGAAAAATATTAAATAATTTTAATTATCCAATTAAGTTTGAATACTCAAAATAAAAATAAAAAATTGATTGGTCACAATTGGTTCAATCAATCAACTAACGTAGAATTAATCTCAAATCAAAGAAAATGCTACTTATTGATTGAAAAAAGTTAACCAATAAAAAAATCAATTCAAATATCATTCATGATGATAATTGAACATTTTCTAAAACATATTTCCACAATATACTCAATATCAATGAATAGATTCAACAAAACAAAAAAATTCAAATGTAAGTAATTTCAATATCAAAATAGACAATAGAATTCAACCGCTTCCAAACGCTAATATTTATACTAGTTTTTATACTTACTTACCCTCGTTATGAAAACAATGTGAAACTATGTTATCAGACAACTTGAAAAAAAAAATTCAAAATATATGTTATATACCAGAAAACTTTTAAAAAAAACACACTTTTTACTAGAAATATCAAATGATAGAATGGTAAAAAATTACACATTTTAATATTTATATGAGGGCAAAAAGGTCATTTTCTTATATTTATGGAAGTAAAGGTTAAACGTGGAAGGTTAAATGAGGGGGTTATAAGGTAAAATCATCTTTGATTCTTTAAGGTTGGGACTAGTCAAGGCTATATCAAAGTAAAAGTTAATTTGTCAAATATTTGATAAGATACACTTAGAATCTATGAACTCCCATCATAAATGTTTTTCCCATGTTAACAAATTGTTCAAAGGTCTCGTATCAAAATATTAACTATTTATCATTTGAAATTTTATAGTTTTAGATTATATTTGAATTAATTATTACGATTCACATATAAATTACATGTATATTTTTGTGCACATTCAGAGAATTTTTTTGTCATTTAACTTTAGGGTTTGAGTAAAAAAAAATTATCTAATACTTTTATGATGAGAAATAATTGAAATTGGGTCTAGTCAAATAAAGAAATTGAAGTTGAGTTTTATATCACTTTTAATACATATTCAAGAATGTGTGAAATGTGAATTATTTTAGTAAAATATAGATGTTTGGTTACTGTAAAACATAATTGATTTTGTATTTACAATTCATTTTGATAAAAAAAAATATAAATAAAATTTACATTAAATTTCTATGAAAAAACTGTACCGACTTTTATGAGTTAAGATCCTCTCACTTTCTTACAATAGAAAAGGCAAAATGTTTTAGTTCTATTGTATAAATTAAGTATTTTATGTATGCCTTTATATGCACAAAACTTTAGCTATGGAATCCTCCTTTTTTTTAAAGAAATGTTGAAAAGGATCTCAACACAAATTTCACTCGAGGCCCAATTCTAACTAAATCAATTTTAATAGAACCATAATAAAGAGAGAGAGAGAGAGAGAGCATTATTTTATTCCAATGTTAATTGCGAAAAATATCACCCTACTTTGACTTCGTTTTCTATTTTTAAAAATTTAATTAATTGTAGAGAAAATATAATAATTAAAAACAACATTTTATTGTTTTTGGTGTTTTATGTACAAAACTTTAAAATCATCGAATAACCTTCCGGTAAAAATAAATCAAACAATGTGAGTTTTTTTGAAAACCAAACTGCATAATAAACTGCATAATTATTATTATTATTATAAAACCCACAATAAACTTTTATAGTATATGAAACTTAATAGTTCATAATGATGACCAATGAAAATAAGAAGAAAAAGAAAGCAACATAGGAATAAAGTTTGAAGCACAAATTATTAAAACCATAACATGAGTTATTCAAACACTAATTATTCTTACTCCATAAATGCATTGCATCACATGAATTGCAAATCAAGGTTGGTCATTACCACTGCCAGTACTGGATGCATCCTTGTTGAGCCCATGGGCAATAGCCATGGCAGTGAACTGGGCCTCATTTTTACGATAGTTATCAAGGTAAAAAACAAGAGGCCCAGTATAATCCTCAAAGCCCAACCAATCCATAGCCCAAATTAAATCTTCAGCGGTAACAATTTTGCGATGTTCAAGTTTGCAACGCACGGTAGCCTGAGTAGTGATAACGGTGATGAATTGAGAAAGACAAAATTGCATTGATTCCTTAGCACCATTTGAAATTTTAGCCTCCGCAGGAATAGCGCGCTGCATGATTCTTGCCAAATGCGTAACGGGCATACGCACTTTCTCAGTTCCTACACCATTGATTGTTGCTTTTGTTTGTCATAAATACAGAGGAGACAAAATAAATAACTATTTTTAAAATTAACTTAGAAAAATGTTTTAAGGTTATAAAAAAACTAAATTAGTTATTTTTCTCCATTAAAATACTTTTATAAGTTAGATATTTTGTGTAGGAATACTTTTACGTTTGGATTCATTAGATATTAAATATTTTTTTTCCATTATAGAAATGTTCCTTTTCTTTCTAAAAATTAAATTGAAACATGTGATGATGATTAAAAACAATACTCTGCTTATTTAATATTAATAATATTTTTAAGTAGAAAAATATCTATAAACAATAAAATGTAACATACTCTCTCTAAAATAAAATATAAACAAAAATAATAATTAAAAAATTAATCTATCTAAATTAATTTTTTAACAAATTATATTAACCTTTAAAATATCACTCTAGAGGGGTATTGATTTACAGTAAAGTGAAAGAAAATATCATTCTAAGACAAAAATAAAAATAAAATAAAAATTGAAAAAACATATAAGGTGGCAAAATAGCCTGTTGAAGGCGCATAGACATGCATCCCCCGGCGTGAGTGAGATAATTCACATATAGAAACGATAAGTTATTACAAAATAATTGATTTTATGAATTGCAACGGAAAAGACATTAACTTTCATACACTATTAATTTGAAAATAAAAATTATATTATTTACTGATATGAAATTAGTTATCATTAAAGTTAAAAGTTTTTAATGATCAGGTGAGTGTGATTAGTCAAATAATAGGCATATAAATTAAATATATAAATATGGATTTGGATAGGAGTAAATATATTTTGCTTAATAATTTAGTATCAATGATGAATTTTACTAATTCAACGGTTGATTATTGATATAATATTTTAATATTTAAATATATAAAATTTTATATAAATCTAAAATTTGTAACTATGTAGTTTAACGATTGAAATTTACTTATATTTTTAAAAAATTTAATATATATTTATTTAAAATTAGTTGATAAAGCATCAAATAATTTTATAATTTAATGAAAATATGTAGAATTGATCTACTATTTAATACTAAAGTTGGTGAAATTTATGGTTGATATTGATCACTACTCTATATATATATATAACATTAAAATTGAAATCTAACAAAGATAAATATCCCCATTCCCCCGCTATGGAAGAGGTAGATCAATTTTCAAACAAAAACAATTACAATATCTCAATTGAAATAAATGTAATACGGAAATAATAAAATGATTTAAAATGTTAAAATATATAAAATTGGGAGAAAGAGAGATAGGGATATTAAATTTAGTTTTGTTAAAGGGATGTATAATTAAACCCTTTGACGCTTGTTCAAGGGAAACAATGCCTTGAGAATTCAAGATGGGGATAATTTAAGGATATAATGTTGTTTAGAGTGCTTATGCTTACCATTGTTTGATTGTGTCTTTCGGCTATGGTTAGAGGAGGGGTTTCCATGCTCCATAGTCATTAATTTAGGACTTAATTTGATTGATTGAATAATGGATGGGAATTTTAGTCTTCACTCTTCTCAATTTATAAAGTGTGAATGAATTGGTAGAGTAAATTAGAAACGTAAAATTGTTTAGATGTCACTTGTTAGTACATGTACACGTGTATAGCTAATTGAGTACTTATTATTTATCTTTAGAAATTTATATAAAAAAAAATTAATAAAAAATTGAAAGTACTTTATATTAAATATCAATGAATGTGAAAATATGTATTAAATTTTAATTCATTAAATAAAATTAGATATGGTTTTTTTTAAAAAAAATTCTTGGTATTTTTTAATTGACAAATATTAATTATTTTTTTCTTTTACACAACAAAAATTAGTTTTTAGGACATAAACAAATGATTATTTAGAGGTTCGATAATAATATCAAGTTGTATTTAATTTGTTATGAAGTACCCAATATGATTTTTTTCTAAAGATATGTGAAATACACATATATTTTACAATTAAAAAAGTAATAGAGAATTAGAGGACTTCTCGCTATTTTGGCCCAAAAGTTATTTATGCATGCAACTTATATTTTTTTACAAACACTACATCTTTGTAGAGTGTAGCAAATCATTTAAAAAGGAGTTGAATCTCTGTCGGGTATTTGACACTTATGTGATAAAGAATATACTATAAACCTTAAAATAATATATCTATGAGTCATTTCTTTTATATATTCAACATTTCTTTTATTTTTAATAGATGTGGGACTAACCACTAACACTTAGTGAACACATGGGAAACTACTTAATTTGTCATTTTCCTCAAGTATTGTCAGAAAAACATGTAAGAATGGTTGGGGAAGAAAGGCATACAATGCAATTCAAATATGAATTATTTGGCGGATTTTGTTGTAAGTGTGCATTGTTGGTCATGCTTGCAAATTTTGTGAAAAGTAATTAGTTTTAAAAGATTATTCTCATTGAAAAGGCATAGGAGCAACATTAAATTTTAAAATGCGGTTGATCAATGACAATAACTTATATTAATGATTCAAAGAAAATGAAGATATAAGAAGTGTTCCATAAAAGGAAATGAACGAGAGTATCTATAAATAATTATGGGAGTTTAAAATGGTAGTGTTGGCGCTTCTTTCAAGAGAGAAAGTAACCTAAAAATTTACGGTTTAGGGTTCATATTTAGAGTCCTAGTCAATGAAACAATGAAAAGAAGATTCTTGAAAATATGGGTTACACTGTAATGAATCTAACTAAAATAATAAAAACTAATTTTACAGCAAATAAAAACAATGGTGAATGTAACAAAAAGGAAGCAAATTTTTTAAACATTAATAACGTAGATTTTTAAGTAGAAACAATGGTGTATCTAACTAAAATAGCCGCTTTGTAGCTATAACTAATTTCCAATCACCCTTCATAACCTAAACCACTCATCCAAATTATGGTCATCCAAATTCTACCATAATCTTATAGTCGTGTTCGTAGCTTTGTGTTCATGCTAATGCAAGCTTTTAATTATTTCTAAAAATTTACTATTATCTAAGTATCGTAAAACAATGTTCTTTTATCTCTTAATTGGTTTATTTCTATTTCTAGGTTGTACTTTTCTTAATATCATTTTAGGGTTTCATTTATATGTACAATAGTTCATTGATTCATTTGGTTGTTCAACATTTTATCTATCAATGTATTTTTAGACTTTTGACAAAATATAGATTGCGTAGATATAAACCATTAAATTTTGGATGAGGGAGAGGGATATTGGTCTAAGTGGCATAAGTGAGAGTGATATTGATGAAAGTGGCATAAGTATAAGGTAATGATTGATCTATAATGATTGATCTATATGTAATTTTATTCTAATGTTTTAAAGATGTATGGTTTGAATTAAATGAGTTTTTTTTTTTTGAAATATGTTTGTGTAACTATGTTTGAATTGATTTTTTATATTGAACGTTATCGTTGGTTGTCACAACAATGAGAAGATGGTGACAAATTAGAGTATTTCGAAGTAACTGAAGTATAAACTAGATGAAGCAACAATTTTATATTCATCCCATATTTTTAAAATAAAATTATCAAACTCATATGACCAAAACAACCTATACCATTCTAAAGTTGAATAATAAATAACATATAAAAATCTATCACTAAGACCTAAAGACTTATTAAAAACTCACAAGATCATCTACTATCTATCCTCATTAGTTATCTATTATTTCTTATTATATATAATATAAAATTTATGCAAACTAATTAAATTCCATATGTCATCTCATTAATCATTATGAAATTAATGTTTCTGCTACTTTTTATTTAAAAAGTATATAATACATTTTATATATTTTTAATTCAATACATGGTATATAAATTATACATATAACATATGAATTATTTTCGTAAATCTAAATATTATATATATATATATAGTCTACTAATAATTTAATAGTTGTTTGAATATTAAATCAAATGTAAAGTAATTACACACAAAAATAACCAACTATTATATAAAAGATGATTTGTGATA
>JBBPBS010000689.1:6346950-6369648 GCA_037974835.1 Cicer judaicum
AATTCATTAAATTAACATGATTGATACAGTAAACTTTGTTTAACATTACTATTTTTTTTATTTATCTTAGAAACATTACCATTTTTTACAATTGTATATATGTTATCATTCTTCAACACCCACACGCACCTAATATTTTTTTAAAAATAAAACTATAGCGAAATAAATAAATAAATAAATAAATAAAGACTATATATGCATCGTAAGAAAAAGTGTGAAACCCTAAAAAATAATGAAAATTTTAAATTATAAATATATTTTTGAATTTTGACTAACATAATTTATTTAAATTTTTGTGATTAGAGATGATTTGTTTAAATGTTTTATGATAAATATTATTTATCCTTTAATATATTTTATTTTTAATTTTATTTATTAATATAATTTATTTAAAATTACATGTGTCAAATTTTAGTTGAAATTTAAAATGTATTATGATTAATAAAATGTGAATCAATTTTAATAAATTTGATCTCTATTTCTAGATAATCAATTTTAAATTCTTGAAAATAAATATAAGTTAAATTTCAATTTTGGGCTACATATATTTTTGTCACAATAAAATTACAAAATTTAGCTTAGTTGCTACTGGAACGAAACAGGTTTAAATATATTTCAAGTTTTTGAATGATTTTTTTCAATCATTGGTCATGTGCCCCATGTGGCTTGCATCAATATCAAGTGTTCTTAAGACAATCCTTTGAGTCTTTTGGTCAAAGAATGAAAGGACTCAGATGCTTCTTCCCATTGTTGGGAGGCATCTTGAAGATGGGGATAATTTGAGGGAATAATGTTGTGCTTATGTTTACCATAGTTTGATTGTGTTTTACGGCTATGGTTAGAGGAGGGGTTTCCATGCTCCATAGTAGTTAATTTAAGACTTAATTTGATTGATTGAATAATGAATGGGAATTTTAGTCTACAGTCTTTTCAATTTATAAAGAGTGAATGATTTGATGGTGTAAGTTAGAAACGTAAAATTGCTGAGTTGTCACTTATTTATTAGTACATGTACACGTGTATAACTAATGAAATACTTGTTAATTATGTTTATAAATTTATAAAAAAATTGAAAGTACTTTATATTGAATTTCAGTTAATGTAAAAATTTATATTAAATTTTAATTCATTAAATAAAATTAGATATGGTTTTAACAAATTTTTTCTTAGTATTTTTTCATTGACAAATATTAATTGTTTTTTTTTTCTTTTACACAACAAAAATTAGTTTTTAGAACATAAACAAATTATCTATTTCTCATTTCAGTATATAAGTAGCAAAGGCTATATTATGTTCTTTAGTGCACGGCATCACAAAAGTGATAATTTGTGGTGGAGGTGGTGGTAGAGGTTAAGCAAAAATATTGGTGATCTCATTTATTAGTGACTTTTTGGTGGTGGTGATTAAGCAAATATGGTTGCTTGAGAGTTGTGATCATAACGTGGTTGTTAGTGCTTGTTGTCGTTACATCATTTTCTCCCAACACTCATCCCTAGCTTGTCCTCCACGAGCCCTACCACATGATCTTTGATTTGGTTCCATATTGTTCCGGATATCAAACATAAATAGTAAGTTGATCAAACTTAGTACTCAATAAATTGATAATTGGAATATATAGTCAAAAAAACAAGATCAATGACCCTAATTACCTAAAGTATAGTCGGTTCAACCAACTTTGATACAAAAAAATGTAACACCTGAAGCTATTTATTTAAAAAATAACGTATAAAGTAAATCTATTATAATAACATTTGTGGTTGAATATACATGTCTAGTCTTAAAGTCTGACAACAATATTAGTATACTTCAACGTCTTAGAAGTAAAATCCAAAAGCTATAATTACTGCATCCAAAGTTATACTACAAACTTCAAAAATATAATCTTAAAGGAAATAACTAAAAATAAATGTCAAGCTCTAGGCTACTATACTAAGGCTTTTCATCAGAAAATATATATAACCAATGTGGGATGAGATTACATCTTAGTTCCCAAAGGATGAAACCTAAAGAAAGTCAACAATTTAATACAAAGTACACTTATCCTCAAATTCCATTTCTTTGTTGCCTATTCTTAACTCTTTCTTGTATATCTAGCCTTAGGTTTAACTAAATTTCTAAGTCACTAAGTGTGAGTAACGTAATGACTTAAACTTTATATCAACAAATACATTATAATGAATACAAAAGGTTTCCCTTATGCCATAACTTGTTGGTACCATCTTTTGATAAGATTTGATATAATTAACTTTGTAAGAAGTGTCTCACTTACACATTAATTCGTATATAGAAAGGGAATTCATCTATCTATGATGAATCCTATGTTTCTCCGCTAAAAAATACATCTATTTAAATATAAATATATATTTACATGTATACAAGTGTCATAACTTCAATCACAAAAGTCAAATTAGTATATTTTAATAAAGATCATGTGTACAGTATTTATTAAAATCATAATAATCAAGCATATCAAGTGACAACGTATATAATGTCAATCATCAATGGAAATACATTATACATGAGGAAAAGTTAGATATCAGTAGCTAACTTCAACTTCCCTTTTAATTATAAGAATGTTCATGTCTTTGAATCTTTTCCTACTGAACTTTAATGTATACTCTTATATTGTATTTTTTGGAGATTTCATGTCTAAGAATGTTGGTTTAGTTTTCTTTTCTTTTTCAATCATGGGTTACATGAATTTTTGTCACAGTAAAATTTCAAAATTTTATTTTGATCGTTGTAAAATAATTTTTTTTTTTTAGTTTTTATGAAGTTATCCTTAAATCATTTTTAGTTGCTATTGGAAGGAAGCAAGTTTAAATGTACTTAAACTTTTAAATTTTTTGAATTGTTTTTTTTTTTTAATCATAGGTCATGTGCCATATGTTGCTTGCACCAATAGCAAATGTTCTTCTTATATAACCATTCTCCTTGGTACGATATTCCACACTTATGACAAATCTTTGAGTCTGTTGGTCAAGGTATAAATGAACTCTGATGTTGCTTCCCTTTGTAGGGAGGCATATTAACTATTCTTTGATTTATCATTCCTCTCCTACCATGTGTATTGCCTATTTTTCCTAAGACCTGGTAAAATTTCTTCAACGATGCAGCTCTTATGAACAAGGTAGCATATGAAGTGATTTCCAATTGAACCATGTTATTATTGATTTTAGTATTCAAACCCCACTCAAACATGTTTATCTACCATGGATCAATTGAAGCTTATTCAACTTGAGCACATAACCTTGCTAGTTCTTCAAACTTCATCGCATTTATTGCAATAGACTTCCAATTATATTGGTGATAACCTTGCTAGTTCAGTAAACTTCATCTCCTTGTTGAAGGTGAGTGTACTCGGATTCCAATTGCTTCCTCACACTCATGAGGAAGTACTTATTTATAAAAATAGCATAAAAGCTCTCTCAATTTATTATTGTATCTATGCTCGTCGTGCGTTCCTTTGCAACTTTCCACCAAATTTTCAACATCTCTATATAAGTAGCAAAGACTACATTATGTTATTTAGTGCAGGACACTACGACAAAAATATTGGTGACCTCATCCTATAAAGTTGGAGCTTTGAAAGGTATCATGCTTCCAAAAAAGTAGGAGGTGGAGGTTGAGCACATATGGTTGCTTGAGTGTGGTGATTCATAATGTGGTCGTTAGAGATTGTTGTTGTTGCATCATTTTCTCCCAAACATACATCCCTAGGTTGCCCTCCACGAGCCCTACCACATAATATTTGATTTGATTCCATATCGTTCTGCATATCAAACACAAATATTAAGTTGATCAAACGGAATACTCAATGAATTGATAATTGGAATATGTAGTCACAAAGCAAGATCAATGACCTTCACTATCCAAAGTATAGTTAGCTCTAATACAAAAAATGTAACACCACACGCTATTCGTCTACAAAATAACTTATAATGTAAACATATTATAATAGTAGTAGTTAATAGACAAAGTAATAGTTTGTATTTTATGTACATGTATAATCAATCATAGGTAATTATAATCTTAGAATTGATTTACTCACTTTTACCATCTTGGCATTTTAAATGAGTTAAATCACTTATGACTATTCTATTAGTCAAAGTCAAATTAAAAGCTTACAAAGATTTGACGAATAACATAAGTGTCATTTTATTTCATTTTGTATTTATTTTAGGGACTAAATTAAATTTCATGCATAAATTAAAAGAATCAATTGAACTTTTAACATAAATGAAAGGACAAGACCGAACTTTTTGAAGCCACATCGCGAAGAGTTAATGTCGTTTAAAAAAAATTAAAAAATAAAATTGGATTTTTATTGAAATGTGAGATATGAGTCTAATTGGGTGAATATGGAGTAATACTTTCCTAACTTGATCTAGGAAGATATATGGTGTACTCTCAATTTTACCCATACATCCATAATATTTTAAAAATGTCAAATTTATTTATTTATTTATTTATTTTTTACTATTTTACTAACTACCAAACAATCAAGTTTTTTGATAAAACTATGTATGAACAACTTATAAGTTTTGGTGTCTACCTAAAAGTACAAAGGGTTAAAAAATTAAAAAAATTGCATATTAATAAACTTTTCTGTATCAGAAAATTAGTGAAAAAACTTTATAGTACACATCTTTTTAAAAAACAAGTTAAAAGAATAAATTTAATAAATAATATAAAAAATTAAAAAAATTTCAGAAAACTTATTTCTAGTAACTACCAAAAAAACTTATAAAAAATATTTTCCGATAGTTCCAAAAATCTTAACAATAAATTTTTTGAAATGTAACTTTTATACTAGGAAACTTGAAAAAAGATTTCCATAAAGAAAAAATAAAAAGTTGATACTTACTTGTGCATTAAAAAACTGAAATGATAGAAGAGTGAAAAATAATAAATTTTATTGCATTTGTGGGGTGGAAGTAAAATTTGAGGTGGTAGATGGTATAACTTCCCTTGATTTGACGAAGCATTGGGCCGGGTTGCTGGACAGATGATCTGGCCCAGTAGTACACCGTTACCGATAAAATATATTAGGGTTTCAATGCCTCGCTTACATAAGCAACGCCACAGGTTTTCTCAACCTCATAGGTTTTCTCTCTTTTGCTTTTAGTAATCGTTATCTTTCTTTCTCAATTACATGTTACACTTAGTTTCATTGGCTATGATGATAGAGATGTCATGCACCACTCTGATTTTGCAGTGCTGATACTTTTCTCATACCCATTATATATCTAAGCCCTTTTCTATTCATTATCATTTATTTTCTTTAATTTATTTATTTCAAATTGAGGAACCATGTGATGCGGGTTTTTTTTAACCCCAACCATGATGCGGACCGTACAGTTTAAAGCTTCTGGGGATAAATTTTGGTTTCTGATGGTTCCTTTTTCATTCTCAATTCAATTGTTTTATTTTTATTTTTTATTTTTAGAAAATTGATGGAATGGACTGTGATGGAATTGGAATCGATTACGAGTTATAATTAACAAGTTATTCCAATTACTATAATTTTCCAGCCTAACATACAAACCCACTCTCATTTGTTAAATATTCCAAAATAGATTTAGCATTCTTTGTTTGGATCAATACTTTCCCTATGCTGCTAGCACTAGCAGATAGATATTAGGTTTGAAGTTTTCTTTTTTTTCAATATGTTTTTAATATTCGGTTTGAAGTTTTCTTTTTTTTTCAATATGTTTTTAATTAATTTTAGTATTTGATCAAAAAATAATAAATCAAATTAGATGTCATGAATTTTTTTTTAACTTAAATCTTATGCAATTGTTTTTGGGAGATTCATATTTTTCTCCCGAAAAAACTGTAAGGTTTGGGCTAATTGATATGTATATCCGATGTTGTTTTTTATTTTTTTTTGTCTTTTTGCCTTTTATATTAATTATGTTTATTATTTATTATTAATAATAAAAACATTTAAAAATTTAAAATAATATTATGGAAAATAATAATAATAATAATAATAAATAGAAAATTATATTAATGAAATAAAATAAAAATATGTTAAATTAAAATAAAAAAATACAATACCAAAAAAAGAGAAAAACTACAAAAAAAAATACATCAAATTACAATTAATTAATGTCATATTAATTAATTTCATTTAAGTAACTGCTAAGTAAATATCAAGAGATATAAAAAAATTTAAATGTGCAATTTTACATGATATATATGTTTGACATGATGTTTGTGTTGGTCTCCAGTAATCAAACCGACATCAATCTTGTAGTTTCCAAGTTGGCTCTAGCGGGTCTCTTGATAGAAATCAATCGTTTATTCCCAGATGCATTGACATTCCCCTTTTTTTCATTCTAATTATGGACACGGGAAGGGGTAACAAATATTAGAGATTGAAAAAAAAAAGAGGAAAGAATAAAGGTCGATTTGGCCTCGGTGAAACTCGAAATTTTGCCCAGTTTTCAATGGAATTGAATTAATACTTCAATTCCATTGCTATTCAAACCGACATCAATCTTGTAGTTTCCAAGTTGGATCATTTCACCAAATCTAGCTTGTTGCAAATATGGTAATACTGTTTCGTTCGGCTTTTTGTTGGCATAAAATATTACGCTCATATTTGAAAATAATATATATGACAATAATATAAAATATTCAATATATATGACACTAATATAAAATACTTACAAATGCGTTAATAGATCGAAATTCAGCTCTATGATTTTTAGATAATTTCATGACTAAAGTTGAAGAATGTGTGTTTGACAAGTTGGAGATAGTGATTTTTAGATTAAGATGGAGGAAGTGTGTTTGATAATTTTGGTATGGAGTGTTTATATAGGAAACCGCAGGGCCAGGTAATGATCCACACCTTTAGCCAACCTAGTGGGGGGTTGCATCCCCAAGTAGCGAACTTAGTGGGGGGTCGCATCCCCAGGTTGCGAACCCTGTGGGAGGTCGCATCCCCAGGTAGCAAACCCTGTGGGAGGTCGCATCCCCGTGTAGCGAACCACTGATGATAAATCTCAGCTGCTCATTTCATTTAATCGACGGCTGTGTATCATTGTTAAAAGTAAAGGTGTGGATCCTTGTTAAAAGTAAAGGTGTGGATCATTATTCAAATCAATCTTGACCGTCCAAATTAATTTATCAACGAATGTTCATTGTTTAGTAGAAAAATATGAATCCTCCTAATTTTAGTTGGACCAATCAAATTGATCTATTCAATCTTCAATCTTGACCATCCAAATTAATTTATCAACGATTGTGGTTTAGTAGAAAAATATGAATCCTCCTAATTTTAGTTGGACCAATCAAATTGATCTATTCAATCTTTAATCTTAACCATCCAAATTAATTTATCAACGGTTGTGGATGGTTTAGTAGAAAAATATGAATCCTCCTAATTTTAGTTGGACCAATCAAATTGATCTATTCAATCTTTAATCTTGACCATCCAAATTAATTTATCAACGATCATGAATGGTTTAGTAGAAAAATATGTATCTTACTAACTTCTACAAATAGAAAACTAGATCACACTTTATCACCACACCTTCTATCTCATCATACATTCTAACATTTCATACTTAATCAATTACATATTCATGGATACCGAACAAGTCATTTGTATTGTTTATTACAATGGTTCAATTGTCGATGGAGTTGAAGGGAAAACATTTGTATGTGATTACAAAAAGGCATTCAAAGTACATTCTAGCAGCAACCTTGCTCGTCTAAAGAATGTTAAGAAAAAGTTATAGTTCGACAACAACGTGACGATAACTAATATAGTTTATCGACACTTCGTCTTCTTTGGTGAAAATACAACCAGATTTGAATTGATGAAGGTTTGCGATGATGAAGATGTTCAACTCATGTTTGATGTTTATGCACAATGGTCACAATTCAGCCCCATCGAGGTATACATTACATTTGAAAGTGACCCTACTTCAACAAATCAACCATTTACCTCAAACATGCGTAATCCCAACTACATCCCATCATTCGATCAAAACACCCCTTATCAACCCGACTACATTCCATCTTTCGATGAAAACACCCCTCATCAACCCGACTACATTCCATCTTTCGATGAAAACACCCCTCATCAACCCAACATATATTCTCCATCACAACACTATGAATCATAATCTAGAAAAAATGAAGAAACTCAACATGTCAACAATGTTTCCCAAGTAGTCCATCACGACTCTCTCCCAACAAGTCCACAATGTGATCTTCTGCTTAATGTCCATTATAATATCAATGAGGAAGAATTAGGTGACAATAGTGAAGATGATGAAACATACTTCGATGAATCATCTTGTGATTCTGACGATGATGAAGATATGGAAGCAGAAGATCAACCTATCCTACCTGTATTCGATCTACCATTCCACATGAATAACATAAATTTAGACACCACAAACCAACCAACTGAATTTGATCACATGTTCATTGACGAAGTCCCAATTTTAGGTGGAACTCTTGCAATTGGAATGAAGTTTCAGAACAAGGATGGTTGTGTACATGCAATCAAGCGTTATCATCTAAAACAATCATTGAATTATGTGGTGCAAAAATCAGATTTAGAAATGGTTAGACAATATACCACGACAAGATTGGATTCAAGCATTTGATGGAGGTAGCCGTTGGGGTCAGATGACCACCAACCTTGTGGAGTCGATGAATGCAGTATTAAAAGGACCACACAACCTTCCCATCACTGCTTTGGTCCAATCAACATATTATAAAAATTGTACACTATTTCCAACCATGGCAAAACTACACGCATCAATTTTAGCTTATGGTCAAGTATACACAGAAACATGCATGACTTTTATGAAACCAGAAATACATAAATCCAATAGTTATAGAGTCGATAGTTTTGATCGGAGCAACCATACTTTCATGGTCCACGAGACAGTAGTTCCAAGAGAAGAGCGACCAATTGGTCATTTCAGTGTAAATCTTTCTAACAAGTGACGTGATTGTGGACATGTGATAGCAGCATGATCTAGCATCAAACATGATTATTTGGAGCCTTATACCTGATGTGTCCAAGGTGGAAACAATACTAAAAGTCTTCTTCTTCTTCTTCTTGAGGCAAACCTCAAAGGAAAATACAATAGTAAGTATCTGGTTAAAGCTTGAGTTCTTGTACATGACCAAATATCTAGTAAAGCTTGAGGGTTTGTACATGACCAAGCTTTATACACCTTTAAAATGAAATATGATAAACCAAACTTAGAAAATATTGATGTAACCATTGAATTGACGATGAAGATCATCCTTTATTATTGTTATGTTATTTACCTAAAGATTACCATCATTTTAAAGAAAATCTATTGTATAAAAGAGAATCTTGGTGTTTAAGTGATGTGCATGCCACATTTAATTCAAAGAAAGTGAATGAAAAAGTAGAGTCAAAGTCTCAATCAAATGGGGAAGATCTAAATATAAAAGCCAACTCTTTAAAGAAACAAAATAAGCATGATAAGAAAAACTCTAAGTATCAACAAAAGGTTGACGGTGGTAATTGAAAATGACAATGTTAGATTACAAGAAATAGAGGTTTGAATTGCAGTTCCCTTTTTAAAATTAATTTATGTATTAATTTGTTAACTCAAAATTGATCTTGGTTTGATAAAGGCTGAATGTTATTCGTTAGAATATAACAATAAGAACTTCACAAAATAATTAGTGTTGTTCAAATGAAAAATAAAAAAGAGATAAGTGAAGAAAATTCACATGGGAATATATCATAGTTCACCAAAAATGAGTTACGTCTAGTCCTCACAGATTGTGAGTTTTTTCACTAAAGTGTTCAAACAAGAATGTTCTTACTTTTCCAACCAATGTTCGAGATTAACTTTGATTAGTTACAATAGTTCACCTTTCAACTTTGAAAGGATTTTTAAAGATTACCTTTTAGTCCAAAAGAGTATTTACATGTCACTTTTTAAATATAAAATAATTTATAAAAAATACTCAAACTATTCCTATATTCTATAGTGTTTGTGCTTCAACAAAAATGTTTTGAAGAGGATTGATGAATTATCTTTTACCCAACACTTGTTTGAGTTAAGTTTTAAGCAATCAGACTCAAAGATTAGATCCTTAGATCTAATAAGGAAAAGTTGGAGCCTTTGCTTGATTCTAGAGCTTATATTTTTCAAGAATGAATGTTAAAGTAAATGATTGTTTGCACTTTGAATTGATGATGTTTCCTTTGCCTTGGGGTTCCTTTTATAGGCTTCTTGAAGGTCTGTGCGATATCATATAGCCGTTGGAAGACAAGTTGTTTAGTCTATGAGTTAATAGGCATGTGTTGTAAATAAACAAAAAGTGTACATCCTTGATCATCAAAACGTTATTTGTTTTTGTTTTGAGCAATTGCTTGTATTTGTCACTTTTGACAGCTGTTTTTAAATCATGCTACTATGTACTTGTGTTAGTGATGCAATATCCCATTTGTCCAAGTTGTACTTGAGTATCTAAGCCATCAATTTTGAAGATTAATTTTGCAATTTACTTTTTGTGCATTGCGTTGACTTTGTTGATTTTTTTGACAAATTTTTTCAAAGTATCCTTGAATATACAGTTATGTTCCTTCATAATACTTATTGGTGATTTTCCATGCATCTTAATGTACTTTTGTAGCCTAGATCGATCTTGATTTCAAGAAGACTTTGTTCTTTAGGAAACCAGAACGTTTTTGGATTAAAACTGTGAAAACAAGAACATTATTCATTTTTTCTATTTAATAGCTAGAATAATCTTGCTTTCTCAGATTTGATTTTGCTTCTTTCAAATTGATCATTGTAGTTATATTTGACGGTTGTCTTTGATTAATACACTAAATAACATATGTTTCATAACAACACATTTTTAGAATCAGAATTAGAAGATTGATTTACTTTATTTGATTATCATCAAAACATTATAATTTTGGATTTTACCTCAACATTAATTTCCCAGACATTATATGTTATCACTATAGAAATAAGGGCACGCAAAAAACTAAAGACTTGAGATGTTGTTGTGGCCCAAGATGGTTATGAATCATCTAAGGCTTTGGTTATGTCGATTGGAAATTCAGAAACTGAATAAATTATGGATTCGTGATGTTCTTTCCACATGACTCCAGAAATATCTTGGTTTGAAGACTTTATTGAACAAAAAGGAGGACTAGTTTTACTTGGAAACAACAAAGCTTGCAATGCCTCAGGAATTGGTACCATTAGATTAAAATTTCGTGGAGGAAAATAATGATTGCTCACTGAAGCGAGATATGTACCTGATATCAAGAGAAACTGCATTTCTCTTGGAGAATTGGTTAAAATTGATTTTATGTCCTCACATGTGAAAAAGTTCAATTGAATCTCATGAAATGATCTTTGCTAATCATGAGATGAATTAAGAAAAATTGATTTTACTCTTTGGAAGGTAACATTGTAATCAGGGGCTACAACATATGCAACTGAAAAAGTGGTGTCCAAAACTGAATTATGGCAAAGAAGGTTGAGTCATGTGAGTGAGAAATGTTTGATTGAACTTGGTAATAAAAATTTTCTAAGTGGAGACAAAGTTGAAAAGTTTAGTTTTTCAACAAATGTCAGCAAGAACAAAAGTTATTCTTGATTATGTTCATGCTAACTTGTGGCGACCTTCTAGGACTCATTCTCATTCAAGTTCAAGGTGTTTCATGACCAAGGCGATGATTACTCAAGGATATTGTGGATTTACATTAAAAAATTCAAGGATGAAGCTTTTGGAAACTACAAGGAATGGAAAACTCTCATTGAAACTCAAACAGAAAGAAAGGTCAAAAGATTTCGAACTAATAATGGACTAGAATTTTCTTATGATTTTTCTAATGAATTCTATAGGGACAATGGTAATGCAAGGAACAAGACCACTGTTAGTACTCCTCAATAAAATGGGTTGCTGAGAGATTCAATAAAACCATATTAGATAGAGTGAGGTGCATGCTATTGAGTGCAAGTTTGCCTAAGATTTTTTGGGCAGAAGCAATAGTGATAACAGTATATGTTAAAATAATGTTGGAATATGCAACAAGAATTAATAAAAAAAAAAAAAAACAATTGCAGAGAAAAAATGAAAACGGAGAAAGTTTTGCGTTTTTTGTTGACAACGGAGAACGTTTTGCTAATTGCTAATCGAACGTTTTGCTGAAAACGGAGAACAAGATTAATCCACTATTGTTAATTGAACTTTACAAGATTAAAGCCTTTTCAATATTGATCTCCTAGTATCTATCAGTGTTTATGAACCAACAATACTAATCTTTCTCTCAATCTTTCTTTGTCTCCCTTTAATCTTCTCTCTTTCTGATTTTCTATGAATCATGAATTGCATTTGCGTCTCTTAGTTTTCAACTATTACTGCTACAACAACATCATCACAACTGCTACAATATTACAGCTTCAATTATAGTATAGGCAAGCAAGCTAACTAAACCACCTATCATAACTAGACAAAAGATAGTTATAACAATCACTAAAGCTTAACCAACTTTAGTTAGATGATTTGAGGCGCATATTCACAGTGTACCTAATAAATAGATATCCTTTAACAAATCTTGACATAAAGACTCCTGAACAAGATTGGTTTAGTAATAAGTAGGCCCCATGAAGTGCATTATAAGTTGTGATGTTGTGTTCAATGAAACTGAAATGACTTATAAGCCTCACACAAGTATCCTTTCAACTAGTTCTAATCAGAATGCCAATGATGATCTTGATAAGGTGGGTGTTAAGGTGGATCCTCAAGATAAACCAAAGGAAAATCATGTATAAGATTGGTTTCTTAATGGAGAGAAAAATTGATGAAGCTCAATCTGATGCAACCCAGACTAGTGAGCCACAAGTTAATGAAGATCAAACATGTGAAGGTGATTACTTGTTAACTCAAGATAGGACAAGAAAAGATATTAGGCCTCATGAGAGGTATGGATATGTTGGCTTAATTTCATTCTCTTTAGTTGCTACTAGTGAAGTTTTGGAAAATAAGCCTAACAGTTTCAAAGCTGCACTAGCTAGTAATGAAAAGGAAAATTGGACCATCCCCATGAATGCATAAGTGAAATCTCTTCGTGACAATCACAATTGGGTTTTGATCAAAAAACCAATAGGAGTTAAGATTGTTAGCTGTAAATGGATCTTTAAAAGAAAAGAATGTATTCCCCGGGTTGTCAAGGTAAAGTTTAAGGCTAGATTGGTTGCTAAGGTGTTCATTCAAAGAGAAGGTATTGAATTCAATGATGTTTTCTCTCTAGTGGTAAAACCCATGTCTAAAAGAATTCTTTTGGAAATGGTGATTAAGTTGGACCTTGAATTAGAGAAAATGGATGTCAAAACTACATTCATATATGAAATCTTGAAACAACTATCATGATGAAACAACCTGAAGGATTTGAAGAGAAAGGAAAAGAAAACTTGGTGTTTAATCTCAAAGATTGAAAAAAAAAAAAAAAGATGAAAATAAACATGAGGTCAATTGTCTCCTTTAATTAAATTAACAATCAATTACTAATAGTGACTCTCTAAAAAAAATTCAAAAATATAGATTTTCTAATGATAATTGACGATCCTCTATGAAAGTAATATTTCATAACTCTTATAATTTTTATAGATAAAACGATAACTTGATTAATGTTGATTTAATATAATATACATATTTGTTTTTTCTTATTTTTGTTGAATCACTCATTATCTCAATAATAAAAATAAAAATGACCATTAATGTCTACTTCTAAGAGAGAATATTTTAATCGTTGAAGATTTAAATATTTTTCAAGGTCAAGTTTTAAATGAAAAAAAAAAAAGAATACAACCAATGCCATGTAAGCATAATTATCAAAAATTAGACCCATATGATTATTTTGACTAATAAAAGTTAAATTAAAGGACCAAAACAAAAATAAATAAATAATTATGAGACTAAAGTAACACCATAAAATAAACAAAATGACCAAATATGTAATGTAGTAAAAAAAAACTTGCTCCTTTTGTATAAAATTCTTTTCAAATGACAAGAAACATTAATTAATTTTTCACAAAATATCTCAAATTAAATATAATAAATAATAATTTTGAAAAGAAACACTTACTCGATTTTAAAATAACCGTCGCATTGCAAACATATTTATCTCAAAACCACGATGACGTTTAGGTTTTAATTCCACTTTAATTATCTTTTGACAATTATACCATATAATTAATACAATATGCATTATTTTCAAATTATATTTTCTTAAAAAAAACCACTTTGAAATTATTATTCTCCACTTGACTTGACTTACATTTATAATAATTTAAATATATCAAACAATTAATAACAGTAACGAAATAAAATAATTTGAAAAATAACTTGAAAGTTTTACATAGAAGACAAAGGTAGAGAGTACAACATTAAGAAACACGAAATTGGATCTGATCACTCGATGTAGCTTAGTAGCTTCTCTTCCAAAAAACCGCGATCCAATGATTCCATTGCATCTCTTCAACCTATAAACAACATGAATATTTACCCTTTCGGATCTCAATCCCACAAACCCTTCTCATCATACTCTAAATCCGATTTCGACTTAGAATCCGGAACCACAATCAAACGAACAAGAAAACCCAAAAACTCACCGTTCAAAATGATCAAAAACCGTTTCCATCATTTTTTCAAACTCCACCCTCTCACTACACTCTTCCTAACACTCTTCTCTTTCGCTTTCACCCTTTTCATTTTTCTCTCTTATTACAACAGAACCCAATTTTACCCCAAAATGGATCCGGTTTTGGATGATTACCCGTTTTCGAAGCTGAAGAATCTGGTAATGGTTGCTGGACATTCAATTTACACTAGTAGTAGCTGTGGGAAAATTGAGAAAGAGGATTCGTGGTTTTTGGAATCTTATCAGAGGAATCCTGGTCAAGCTGCAACGTTTGTGAAGCATATTGAAGAAGGGATTGGGATTGTTGATAGGGATGAGTTTGGTTTGCTTTTGTTTAGTGGTGGTGAGACGAGGAAAGACGCTGGACCGCGTAGTGAGGCGCAGAGTTATTGGGCTGTTGCTGATTTCAAAGGATGGTTTGGTGAGTTTTCTAACTTGAGATTTTATGGTGTGATTGTTTTGGTATTGGTTGTATTGTAGGTTCTCAAAGTTTGTTTTTTTGTTAGAAATTAAGGTTAGTGTCCCGTATGTACAACTCAGTTGGTAGCTGCAATGGCATTGCTTGAGTTCGAACCAGGAACTTCTCCACACTTAAGGTGTGTGAGTCTAGCCACTGAGGAAGAAATTAAGGCTAGTTTTGTTTACATGGTTTTACATTGTGGTTGGAATTAAGGTTTTAAATAAATGTAGGTTGTGTTGGTGTCATTGATATAGTAGAGAGTATGGATGATGTGGTTGTGATTGCAAATGTGTCGTGGTCGCAGAGATATAAAAAAAAAAACCATGATATTGGAGGTACATTTGCAATAAGGGACTGTTTTTAAATTTGCTTGTGGTTACGTTGCCATCAGGGTTTCAATAGCGACCGTGACAATAGTTGTCCTTAGTTTGTGATCTTTGATATTGCAAATAATCACTATCAAATGTGGCTGATGCAGCCTCAATCCTAGTTGTGAGGATAATTTACCACTAACTGGACCACCAATAACCTTGAATTGCAGACCGCAATTTGAAAACATGGATTTTGATATCAAATAGTTTGGATATAGCTTGAAGTTTTCATTCCATTGGAGGGGAATAGAATAAACGGTTTTGGATGGAATGGATTCAGATTCCATTTCATTGTATCCTATTGTAAGTAATGTAAACAATGGAATATATTACATTTTCATTCCATTTTGCTTCATCCCTTTCATCAATCCAATTCAATTTGCATGGCCTGGACATTTGAATGATTGTACTATTATATTTATCATATGCTTGGCATAACTGCTATAGGAATGTAGTTTGTTACTGTCTAGTGTATCATGCACATTATGTCAGACATGAACGTCTCAAAGTAATTGCAAACTTGACGGCAAAAGAATATCAAACATGCTAGATCAGGTAGCCAATTGAGCTCGTATTTAAATGCATTTCTGTAACCCATCTATGTGAAAGAACATATGAAAATTGACATCACTTGCCCTGTCTGTAACTCTAATCCAGAAACAAATGACCATTAATATATTCATTACACTGCTGCAAAACTAGTGTGGTTTGCCTCACCATTAGGAGTTCACGTCCCGATTGATGTTGATTTAAGAACTCGGTTAAAGAGGTGGCTAACTTGCAAATCCCAATTAATCTGTGCAACTTTGTGGAAGATTTGGGCTGAGAGAAACCAAATTATGTTCAAGCAAAAAAGTAACCAACTCGTGGAGGTAGCCAGGAGTGCAAGCAACTTTGTTTCAGAGATCAACCACGCCAATATGAGGGCACAAATGATTGAAACTCTGCAGCATAACCGACTGCTGTCCAATTCTGTTTCTGCGGAGTTTACTGCACAAGTGGATGCTGGGTGCCATAAGAGGGGCTGACCACGTGGGGTTGTGTCTTTAAGGACCGGACTGGTGGTGTTTCTATGGCAGCTTGTAGAAGGAATGTGTTGTTACAGATTCATGCTTATCATAAGCACTTTTGGGTGTGTTGGTGCTTTCAATTGGCAGGGAAAAAGATGCATTGCCTCTCTCGATCCAATAACTAAGGACTGTAGTGATCTTTTGTGTATTAGGACTGCTTCTGTTTGTTTTATTTGTTGGCAAAGTAATATTGAAGCTCATAGTTTGGCTAAGTTAGCAAAATCTGTAGGCACAAGAATATGGCTGGGTCATATCCCAGATGTTTCAGTTGCTGTTCCTCATTGTACTCTTTCTGTTTTTATCTAATGGAAATGGGTTACTGTTCAAAAATAAATAAAATAATAGTAATCTTTCTGGTTTTGTTTCTATCATGTTTTATGTTGCTACTAGTAAAACGTATTAGCTTCTCAAATTTTTCCTAAAACTTGAAAAAGGCAGCTCGATCGGCCTCCATTGTGTTGTAGATCTTTGTTTTTTCAATGTATATTGTTGATATGGATAACTTGAAAGTATTTCACTTTAGTTTATTTGCATATACAAAAAGCCTCATTCTCTAGGGTTGTATGTGTAGGTAAGGAAGAAAGTGTGAAATGGAGAGCACTTACAGAGGAGCATGCACGGGACAGCTTCGAAAATCTTCTATTTAGTGTCTGTCGATTCCGAGAGCTTACTGGAACCTATCCTCAAAATATCACTGTAAGTAAGCCTTAACCTTAACTTATGTGAGTTACGATTTCTGAAGCATTCTGTTTCTTTCTGTATAAAAACATGTCAATATTTTTGTGGCCATACTTCTGTTCCATCACAAATCAAATACTCAAATTTTGGTAGTGGCTGCTGAAAAATACTCTGAATTAATTGGTGAACAATGTTATTAATGTGCATGCAGATTTTTGTAGTAATCTCTGTTTTGAAAATCATTTTCTAACCAAGTATCATGCTTCAATACAAATATAAATTGAATGGTGACATGCTTCAGTACAAATATAAATTGAATGGTGATTTTGATAGTTTTATCAGCTGCATCATACGAGTTAATTCTGATTTGCTAATTCTGTGAATCAGGTTGTAAGTTATGATTTCAAAGAAGACAGATTTGCAAATCTACATCGATCTGCAATTGGCTTTCCAGAGTCAAGGTTCTTCTATGCCGGCACTCCTGCGACATCCAATGCAAAAGAAGCTGCTCTAAAAGGCGAGGAATTGGTGAGAACGCAATTCTCAAAAGATCCATATGGATGCCGAGGTTCGCTTTATCACAAGAAATTAAAGCGTGACCCTTTTCATCGGTCGATTCCATATCCTAATGGATGTCCAGAAATTGAATCTTTGTTCAGATATTGTGGACCAACTCCATATCCTGGATCACTACCATGGGCATAGTAACGGTGGTTTGTGAAATTATACTAATACACTTGTATACTAACAACATAGAGAGAGATTAGATACAATGCAACTACTTGATGTTGCATAAATTTGTTGATACAATGATATGAAGATTAAAATTTTGTAGATGAATCATGAAACGGTTGGGTAGAAAAAGTCTATCAAAGTTTTTGTAACGTTGATTTATTAAAATTGCTAGCGTTCTCAACACGAGAGTTTAATATGAGAGTCTAAAATTTGTAGTTTAATAAGTACATGAAACAGTAAACTTTATTTTCATGGAACTGATACAAGACTTTCTTATCTGCTTTTGTTGCTTCGAAACATAAAATGTATGGTAATTGATCAAGCTTGTCATATGAGCTGAGAAAAAAGGGCATGCAATGACAGTCATACTAAAACCTTAATATTCTCCACCTCTCTTCCCAGTGTTTCCCATCATGGAAAGCTAATATCTTCTTTATTTCTTTAAACAAAATGGATAACGTGAAGAAAAAAAATATCTACATAAAGTCATGCAAGACATGACCTTTTGATAGAACAGGTGAATTCAAGAGAACGTAGCTGTATATATTTTTTTGTACAAAAGAGGGAGGGCCAAAGCCTCAATAGAAACTGTATATTATACAAAAAAAAAAAAAAATGAGAGCTCAAGAACTCAATGATGGAAATGATAAACCAGAGTCAAGGGGATCCTAACCAGTACACAATATCAGTGAATGAGATTATTCTAAACAGACTTTACAATATTCATGTCTGCTTACATTACAAACTATACATGTAAGATCACATATCTTTTTATTTGATGTCTTGCATGATTGCTTACATTACAAACATGAGTAATAATGTGTCTGCCGTGTAATTTAACTCAATACATATCTTTTAAATTTGATTGAAAGTTTATTTTATATAAATCCCTATATATAATTTTTTTAAATAAAATTCAAACTATCTCATTCGTTTTTTATCAAAATTAATTCTTAAAACAATTTTACTATAGCATGTAAATTTTGATGCACTTCTATAATATATCAAATGATTATAATTATAATTTCATGTAAAAATTTGTAATAACATATGGCTGTTCTTGAATATATATAAAAGATTTTGCCATCTTTGATTTCTAGAATCCTAATCACTCACAACCAGTGCCACCTAGATAAAATTGATAGGACTAATTTGACTGACAAAAAAAGGTAGGAGATTAAAACAAACGATAATAATCAGAAACTGGTAGTTGCAAACATAATAATTTAGGGAGCAAATGTATAATTTGGCCAAAAGCTAGTAACAACAGAACACAAATTGTGGAAAAACATCATAATCAGTTACAAACACAATCAGACCGACCCATCATTATTGGGTTTGCAATTCACACAAGTTTCTTAATTAGAAGCCTGGTGGTGACACTTGATTCCCTTATACTGATAAGTAGGGCTAACTATCATATTAAACAAACTAAATGTGCTACCCAAACGAATATTGTACAATAAGCATGAAGCTTAAATCACAATATGTTCCACTTTGACTCAAGGGAACCACAAATCCTTGTAATACAATATGCAGCACTTAAAGGGTATGCAGAAATAGCTAGATAGTCATCAATGTAATCTACCTCAACCTTCCCATGTGCCATTGCTCCAACCACAAAGACAAGATCCATATTGCTTGGAATTGTTGAAACATAATCATTTATATTCACAAGCTTCTCTGAACTAAAAGAAAAACCAACTTTTCGCGAGTTGAGAGGCAAATACTGGGTTACAGGGTTTTTTACCATCCGGAGAAGTTTATCACGCTTGCCAGCAGCAGATATACTCAATTTTTGAAGCAGTTCCACCATGACACCAGCAAATCGTTTGAATGTTCGTGGAAGACGAACATAGGGCTTAACCTCTATAAGATCACCTTTTTCAGTCTTTATGTATACAGCTTTCAACCTTCCAGCTTTATTTAGTGGACTATCTAAAATAGATAGAAGTGCCTGATGAGTAATGTCGGGTCTGTAATTGCCGGGACTCTTCTTATCTTTGAGGAGGAAATTAGCATGATCATCTGAGTTCAAAAGCTTGTAAGTCTTGCCAACTTTACCAATCTCCAAAGAAGCATTTTCGAGAATGAAAATAACACCAGGCTTCTCACTGTTTTTTAACTCCATTGGAGGAGCAATTGGGATACCATCAAGTTCATTTAATGCAGTTACTGTGGATGTCCGTGTTGGTTCTTCGTTATGAAGCTCTGGTTTATCAACTGAAATACCAACAGGACTGTCTTTCTCTGGTATTGTTGGTGTTGGTTCTTCGCTTTGAAGAAAAGGTTTCTTTGGTTGGATTTGTTGGTCTTCATCTTCCTCTCTCACAACAATGTCCTTGGTCTTTCGCTTCTTCCCCTTCACACCATATGCTCGCGTCATTTTCAACTCAATACACTACACCAAATAATTTAAATTGAATCAATATATTAATTAAAAAATACATCAATGTGAAATTAAAATTGACACTCAAATATTCAAGAAAAAGAATAATTCAATCTAAATCCAAACAATAATTCAATAAAATAAAACAAAACGAATGCAAAACATAGAAGTAACTAATAATATAATTTATTAAAAAAATAACAAAGAAGTGAATTGAGAACGATAAAGGAACCATCAGAAACCAAAATTTAATCCCCAGAAGCTTGAAAGCTGTACGGTCCGCATCATGGTTGGGGTTAAGAAACCCCGCATCACATGGTTCCTCAATTTGAAATAAATAAATTAAAGAAAATAAATGATAATGAATAGAAAAGGGCTTAGATATATAATGGGTATGAGAAAAGTATCAGCACTGCAAAATCAGAGTGGTGCATGACATCTCTATCATCATAGCCAATGAAACTAAGTGTAACATGTAATTGAGAAAGAAAGATAACGATTACTAAAAGCAAAAGAGAGAAAACCTATGAGGTTGAGAAAACCTGTGGCGTTGCTTATGTAAGCGAGGCATTGAAACCCTAATATATTTTATCGGTAACGGTGTACTACTGGGCCAGATCATCTGTCCAGCAACCCGGCCCAATGCTTCGTCAAATCAAGGGAAGTTATACCATCTACCACCTCAAATTTTACTTCCACCCCACAAATGCAATAAAATTTATTATTTTTTACCTTCTATCATTTCAGTTTTTTAATGCACAAGTGAGTATCAACTTTTTATTTTTTCTTTATGGAAATCTTTTTTCAAGTTTCCTAGTATATGGGTTTGTTTGTGTGGCCAATATCCTTTGTTTGGTATGGGTTGAAACACTTCATCATAGACTTTTAGTACTGTTTCCACCTTATACACATCAGGTATAAGACTCCAATAATTATATTTAATGCTAGAACATACACTATCTAAAGTCTATGATGTGTATAAATATAATTATTGGAGTCTTATATCTGATGTGTATAAGGTGGAAACGGTACTAAAAGTCTATGAATAAGTATTTCAACTCATACCAAACAAAGGACATTGGCCATAATATGAAGGTGTTAAGGTGTGTCACAATCCACTAATGCGGAGAGTCAAGAAAGGTCGCCCAAAGAGTAAACGCATTAGAACATAAATGGACAATACAAAAGAGTACCAAGAAAATGCGAATTATGTCGAGTCTCTGGTCATATTAGAAAACATTGTCCATACGCTGCTAGCACATCTACTCAAAATTGATGTATTTTTATTATTAATTTAATGTATTTCATGTATTTTAATTTTCATGTTAGCAATATAAATTTCTTTTCATTTAATTTTTATTATTATTCAATTTTTATTATCATTTATTTATTTTGAAATTTATAATATAATATATATAATTTATAATATAATTTTAAATATAATAATTTTTAATTATAAGTATAATAATTATTTATTATCATAATAACAATAATAAAAATATAACGTTTATTTATAATTTATTAATGTATTTTTTTAATTAATTATTACTATTTTTATTTTTTAAATAATTAAATTAATAACTTAATTTAATTATAATAATAATAATTAAATTAAAAACTTTATTTACAAATTTATTAATATATTTTATTTTTTAAATAATTAAATTAATTATAATAACCAAATTTTTTTTTTAAAAAAAAAAAAAACAAGAAAAGTGGCATATTCGTGTAGGAGGTCGTTTCCCCAGAGAGAGGCTTCCTCTTCAGGAGGTCGCTTCCCCAGAGAGAAACTTAACTTCCTGTTGAATTTAAAAAGTGTGGCATTTTGAGAATTTTTTTTCAAAGAGTGACATTTTGGAAAAAAAAAATAAAAAAGGGGATATTTGCATAAAAAACTCCAATAATTCCATATTTTATAAGTAAAATTAGATTTTTTTCACTTTCAAATTTTATATTCTAAAAAATTGGAATTTTTATTTTGGAGAAGAGCATCCACCTACAAATAATAATAATAATTTTGTTAAATAATAATATATTTTATTCTTTTCAATTATGTATCTATTTCTTTTTACAATAAAGGTCGGAGTCTATAAAAAATTAACACTTAAATATAATTTTAGTTATTTATTTTTTATTAAATATTTATTTTGATTATTTATCTTTTTATTTAATGAATTTTCTCTTTTATCTTTTTTTAATTATAAATATTAGTTTTTTTCATCATATTCTTTTCAAATAATTGTGTGATTATATTGTTGAGAATTAATTTCAAATCGATCGTAAAATTAAATGTACAATTTTAATAATGACG
>JBBPBS010000689.1:6370043-6381619 GCA_037974835.1 Cicer judaicum
GATCATATATTTATAGCTTTGTCACGTGAAAAGGACTAAAATAAGTCATTTATAAAAAAAAAATAAAGAAAATTTATAAAAAAAAAATAAAAGATCAAAATAATTATTAATTAAAAAATAAATAACTAAAAGTATATTTAAGTAAAATAATAATAATAATAATAAGGTAATCAAAATTGGGCTGAATATAGAATTAATGTCTTTACTATTTCAAAGTTCAAATATACGACCGTGGTTAATTTGTATTGGCTAAAAATAATTAAAATAATAAAATATGTATCATCTTTATTAATTATTAATATTAAAATCACAATTTTTTGAAAGAAATATGAAATAATGTTTGATAAAGTGGTTTGCCAAGTATGTGACTACACATTTCCGTCTCTTCCTTGCAGCCAATTCAAATGTTTTATTACTTTTATAATGTTTATTTTGTTTGTGTTTTATTACTTTTATGTTTACTTTGTTTGATTTTTAATATGTTTGATTCAGTTTTTAAGCCTCAACTTAATTAGCAAATACTAATATAATTAGTTTAGACGTTTTGTTTCATGTTTGATTTGATATAGAATGACATAGAGAAGAAACCTAAGGAATAACATAAAGAAAAACCAACTCAATCTTAAAAATTATCAACAAATTATATTTATTTAAATGAATTTTTGGATGAAAATCAGCTCGTGGTCTTAAACAAAATTGAAAGCTCTAAGCAAAATATAGCTAATGCTTATAACAAAAGAGTCATAGCTCAAAATATTCTTACAAGAAGACATGGATTGGAAAATAATTTTACTAATTGAGATTAAAGATGGTAAGTTTGGAAAATGGTTAGCAAATTAGATAGGACCCTTCATTGTTATTACTAAAAAATTTAATGGATGTTTATAGGTAATAAAAATAAATATGTGCTTTATGTTTTAATTACTTTAGCGGTTCACAAAAATAACTCAACAACTTCATGTTTAACTTAACACTCTTTATAGAAGTTAAGGAATCTTCCACAAATAAATAAAATTCATTCATTGAGATAATCATTTGAACTAAAATGAAATAATTAGTTGAGAACTATTAGTAAATTCTTTGGCTAACTTTCAATTCTTTTTTTTAATTTTTTTTTTTTAAAAAGGACAATAGTTGAATCAAACGTTTGTCTAATAAATTTTAAAGAAAATTCACTATGTGAATCATATTAAGTTAATGAATTATGTTTAATTAAATTTGATTTATTTACTTTTTAAAATTAAAAATAATTAAATCATTTGTTGAATGATTTAGTGTTTGATAAGTGACATGCGCTTAATGATAATTTTATCTCAACTATTTATCTAATTAAAACCCATGCATTTCACATCTTCTTTCTTTATCTAAATAAAAGAAGAAGAAGAAGAAGAAAAATAGAGAAAGGTGAAACTAAGTTAAAATATGTGTAATAGAAGTTATAAGAATTGATTTCAAGTGAAACTAATTAGATTTTAAAGATTACTCTTATGCTTTGTTATCGTGACTAATTTTATTATTTTAACAAATATGAAAATGGCTCTTTAATATCATAAACACAACTTCTTTGTCGTTAGATTATTATATAATATTGTTGACTTTAGAATACTATAATTTGAGTTATATAGTTAAGTTTCGAGTGAAACTAATTGAAATTGAAAGTTTAATTGTAATACTCTTTGACTGAAAGGTTTGATACTCATATGTTAAGCACATGATTAAATGTGTGAATGGAGTAAATAATTATTTTTTAAGTTATAGTAAATTATATATTATATTATATTATATTATATTATTATTATTGTTGATGTTGATGTTGTTATATACACTATATTATTGTTATGCTCAAATATATAAGTGAGAAGTGTAGGGTTTATTTAAATTAGATGAATTCTCTATCTATATACGACGAGAGCGAGGGGTATGTGAGGGTAGGTGGGACACAATTTACAAAAATAATTGTGTCAAATATGACCAAAATAGGTTATTAACAAGTAAAGGAATTGAGTAAAACCAATATAGTCTTTATTACTTATTATGTAGAGTTTAAATCATTATATTACTCATGTCCAGCTACTTATATTGTATAAAATAATTTAGGTTAGAGGTAGAAAGCTTACAAAGAAAAATATATGTCACTGAGTTTTATGTTCGTTATGTTGAGGTGATGTTTACTAAGTAGTAGCACTACTAGAAAAAACGCTTTTAGAGACCAAATTTTTGGTCACTAAATAGCGAAAATTGGTCACTAAATCAAATAGCGACCGAATTAGTGACCAATTTAAATCAGTTGGTAAACTGCTAGTCGCTAGCTGTTGCGACCAAATCAGCGACCGAATTTAGTGACCGATTTAGCGACCGAATTTAGTGACCGATTTAGCGACTGAATTTAGTGACCGAATTTTGTGACCAATTATTGAGATTGATTTAGCAACCACTTTAGATTAATTTTTTATATCATTAGCGACCGATTTAGAGACGAAATTTGTGATATAAATTATTATTTTTATTAAATATTTGATCACCAATTATGTCTCTAAATATTACCATTTTTTTTAAGTATATTACTTTAATGTTCAAAAGAACAATAAAAATAATTTTTTAATTTGTTTTCAATATCTAAAAAATTCAAACACCAAAATCATTTGAAAACATTAATCATATCAATGTATATAATTAAAGAACATAATACATTTAACTAATATTTGTAAGTACTCAAAATAATAAAAATAAAATTTTAGTTTAAACATAATATATTTAGTCAAAATAAATTGCAACATATTGGTTACTTCATATTAACTTATCACTATCCATCTAACTCTTCACCATCATGATCACGAGTATCATTATCAGCAATCTCATCGTCAAAATCACCATCATCATGATTACCAATCTCATTATCATTATCACTAACCCCATCTTCATGAATTTGATCTCTAGTATATGGCATGGGTTTAAAGTTCAAGCTATTCATCAGTTGATTTATTAAGTGGTTATTGCGCCCAACTGCTCTGTTTGTATTAGCCAATTCCTCTCGAAGTTGATCTCTTTCATTTCTCATTTCTTCAAGTTCATGTCTTTGAACCCACTCTGTTGATGAAGAACATGATCCGCAATAATTAGGTCTCCCTAATAATACAGTAGATTCCATTCTGAGACCATATACTCGTCCTCTTTTTATTCCAGCAACCTCACACCACACATCTAATTCATTTGGTGGAGGAGTTCCTTGTGAAGTTGTTTCTTGGGTCAATTCTTCAAACCTATATTTAAATTTTTCCTGTCAACATAAATATAAAGCTAATTAATATTTTAAAACACTTTATTTCGATATTATATGAAGATAAAAAAACCAACATAGAAAAATAAATAATATATACTTTAAAGTTGAAAGCTCTTACATGAACATATTCCGATCTTTTATCAACCCAAGTTTTATCCTTGCCACGTTTATGTGTGTGGAGAAATAAATCTGAATGACTAGGAGGAATACCATTCAAATTCGTCTAACAACATAAAAAAACTCAACATTAAAAACTTGTAAACATAATATTAATTTGCACAATAGAAACGAAATTTGTAAAACAAAATTACAAGAATTAATTTGCAAAACAAAAATGAAATGCACACAACAAACTTTAACACAACATAATTATATTGTGTAAAAGCTAAACAACCACACATACATTGAACTAAACACACATTGTTTCCAATTTGATTAGTGCATGCATATGATTACAACTACATATTAAATCATATATAAAAGTTAAAATATAGAAAAAGATAGGAAACTTAACCAAATTAACTCTATGTTGGGACGTAGTGATAGAGCCACAAGTGTGAAGAGACCCGCCAAAACCTCCACAGTCAGATGCTCGATTTGTTTTTGCTTGTATGCTCTTCTTTTTGAATCCTTGAGTTCCCCAATGATCACATAAAGAATTCCAAACATTCTGACCAATCCACCTTGGTCTAGTCATTGAGCTATGAACCTTGTTTAGATTATTTTTCATGACTGTTACACCTCGTATTTCAAAGTTCTTTCTAGCCCACACATCATCTGGTGGACAAATATTAAATCTATTCTATGTATATACAAACAATTAATAGGTTAACAGTAAGAAATAAGTGTTGTTTTGACTTAATTGCTTGAACAAGGTCTAGCTAGACTGGGAGTGAATTAGCTTGAGTTGTGGTGTTGAGAAAGAACGATGGTAGGAAAATGGGGTTTTAGGTTTTATGTGAGTAAATTGAAAAAGAAAAAAGTTTGATAGCACAAACATTCAAATACATGAATACATGGTTTTGTTTATTTATTTATTTTTTTAATTAGTTATTAAATATTTCACATTTTATAAAAAAAAATTCTGCAACAATTATTTCACATCTTTCTTTTTTTTATTAATAAACAAAATTAAATTATGTAATTAAAAAATATTTAGCGACTGAAATTTTGGTCGCTAGAATTTAGTTGCTATTTCAATCTCTACTTTTTGTTAGCGACCAATTTAGTGACGGAATAATATTTAGTTTCAAGGTTTAAAATTTCAATCTCTATTTCGGTCGCTAGTGTAAAAGGCAAATTTTCTATTAGTGATAATTAGCGACTGAAATTTTGCTCGCTAAAATTCAGTTGCTATTTCAGTCTCTAAATTTCATTAGCGACCGATTTAGTGACGAAAAAATATTTAGTTCATAAATTCAAAATTACGGTATCTATTTCGGTCGCTAGTGTGATTGAAAATATTCGGTCTCTAAATCGGCCACTATAGGCAAAATTTCTAGTAGTGTAGATAAGCGTTAAAAATTTGAAGATTGTCCAGATTACTAATCAATCCTTGAAGGTCATGAATCGGTAATTCATATATATATATATATATATTAAAGTTTATAATTTTTTAAATTTTTGTTTCAAGGTTGTTTAAAAATTATAATTAGTTTAGTATTTAAGTGATTTCAAGAATTTAAAAAATAATTTATATTTATTTGTAAGCATTTATAAAGATTCAATTGAAAATTTTAGTTTCATCTACATTAACTACATAAAAGAAATATCAAGATTCATAGTTAAACTTTAGGTGTTATAATGTATATTTCTAAATGTTAAACTTTAGGTGTTATAATGTATATTTCAATATTTAGATTTACACTTGTGGAAATAATTACTATATTTTATGTGTAATATACCATATATATTAATTTGATGCATTAAATTATTAATTTTTATATACCTTTTAAATAAAAAGTAAGTTCAGCATTATTTGCATAGTGATTTAAGAAATGACATGTAGAATGTAATTAGTTCTATTAAACTTTATTTTATGTTATAAAAAAAAGATAGTATATTGTTATGAGAGATTCATAATTTATTTTAATTTGTGCATGTGTGCGTTGAATAATGTATAATGCATGTATAAAATAATAATGATACATATATAATTTATATTATTTAACCTGTATTAACACTCTTTTAATTTTTTTATTTTATTTCTATATCTCTTAAAATATATCCACCCTCTGTGAAATGTAAACCAAACATTTTTTATACAAAATTGTAAAAAAAAAAAGTTGTTGAACAGTACATAGTATATATGTATATATAGAAAAGTAAATAAATAAATAAACCCCTACTTTGCATTGAGAATTGTCTTCCACTGATCTAAATTCTTTTTATAAATATAAAAGAAAATTTACTATATCAATCATATTCATTTGATTTAATTATTTTTTAAAATAAAAAATAGTCTAATTATTATTTATTTTTGTATGTAATTAATTTATATTCAACAACTGTTAATATAATATAATATAATTTATGAAAATAACGAATATGTTTTATGTGCAATATACCATGTATATTAATTTAATGTATTGAATTAAAAAAATTATTATACACTTTTTAAATAAAAAGTTACTCAAACATTAATTCTATAGATAGATTTATTATCCCAAAAAAAAATGATAGATTTATATTCAAACAACTAATAATAATCATAAAAGTTTGACATTGAAACTTCAAATGACATAATTTAAATCTCATATGAAATAATTATAAAATGATAGTTAATGTCATTGTTATTAATAATATTATTAATAATAATGTTTTGTTACTTATTTTTAAAATTATATATATATATATATATATATATATATATAAATAATGGTGTGTAAATAGTTTTCATATGATCAATCAATTACAAGAGTTAAATGATTATTATTGACTTTTATCAGAATTACTTCAAAAGTGACGGACATTAATGGTTATAATGGATTGATAGTGTAAAATAATTTACACTATTGCATAACAATTAAATTTATATTTTATTTGTAATATGTCATGTATATTAATTTAATTAATAAAATAAAAATAAACTAAATACTTTTTTTTTAAAAATAACTAAAAAAGTAAGTTCTTAACGAGTTTAGATATTGGATGATCCCATGAATATGAGTAGATCTTTAAGCATCAATATATCTTTAAATGTCGTTCTCTAATTCAATCACTAGTATGGTTTAGGTTGCCATAGACATATAAAGTGGATCATTTTACTTTAAGACGCTCTAATTTGCCTCCAATTTCTAAAAAATATATACCTCAAAAAAATAATCAACTAAGACAATGATCGTGACCATCAATACCCATGCAATATAAAAAATCAAACCAAATATGCTCGCACATCCTATATTTCATAGAAACACAAAACACTCGAATTAACAACGGTTAATACACTTCAAAAGCATTTCAATCAAATTACCAAAGGATGAGTCACTACCTTTTCCTTATGCCATTCATACCAATATCATTCCCACTCGTCCAAACTTTAATAGGTTGCACCTACGCAATCTATATTTTGTCACTAGTCCAAAAAAGCATTGATATATAAAATTTTGTATAGCTAAATCATTTTATGAACACCACAAAATGATAAACATGGTGGCTATCATATAAGCTTACCAAATATGCTCATAAGTTGTTTTAGTTTTTCCTTTACTAATCATTGTACTACTAACAATTAATCGTACACACAAATGAAACCCTAAAATGATATCAAGAAAAGTATAAGCTAGAAATCAACAAATTAAAAGATAAAAGAACCATTTGTTTACCATATTTATTGAGATAATAATTATTTCTTATCAATGATCAAAATCTTGCCCTAGCACGACCATAAAGTTATGAATATGACAATAAATTTAGAGTAGAATTTGGATGGATGGTTTAGGCCATGAAGGGTCAATGAAAATTAATTATGGCTACAAATTTCTCTCTATCTGAAACATTTAGAATACAAGGTTAGAAAGTTAGTAAATGACATAAAGTGCAAATAAAATCTTTTGTAAACCTTCCTAGAACACAACATATGGTAGATGCCATACTAATGTGTTAATGGAAGTTATTACTGGTAAATGGTAAATTACCAATTCCAACCACAATTTTAGATATTTACTCATATTGTTAATGGAAGTTATTATTTCATAAGTACGAAAGAAAATGACATTTTAATGCTAAGACTTACATATTTTCAATATTGTGTATGCATGAATCGATTCTAAAAGCATATGATTTTCAAAACTATTGATATTTAGAAAAGTAAGTAATGTCTTCGAATGCTAAGATATTCATAGTTTAATATATTTTTATGGGCTATTTGAAACCTTTAACAAATGGTGTAGCAAAAGAAGTATAGATTGACCTTTAAGTATAAATAATAATCACAAGAAATACGAGGTTAAACTATGACTTTTTAAATTTTTTAAATATGAAAGATATTTTTCAAGATAAATTTAGAAATGTTGAAATATTATTAAAGAATATTATTTGCTTGAGGAATTTTTGCAATATACTAAATGATTTAAGTATTATTGTAATGTGTGTTGAGTATAGGATACAAAATATAGAGAAGAGCACATACAAGAAGTATCTTGATTAATCAAATATGAGCTAGTTGAAATATAGTGCTTAGAGAACCTTCCCAACTTTCCACTTTCAATTTTAATCATATTTGACTATGTAATGTGCATTCACTTAGCCCAACATGATAACACTGATATTTTCATAAATTCATCATACTTAAACTATTATTTTCTTAGCCTAAATGAGATTACACTTTCCCCAACTTAAAAATGGAAAATATGAGAGAGAATGTTGTTATTTTTTTTGGATTTTAAAAGTTTACTTTTATATTTTTTTTTTCTTTTACGGTAATTTTTCTCATCTTTGTTCTGATCTTTTGTTCTAGACTTGTGATTAAATAAAGTGCATGTTCACTCTTCATTTGTGTATTTCAAATATGAACAATGTTGGTATAATGTATGAACAATGACTTTGTATTTTCATATTAGGTTTT
Organism: Cicer judaicum; assembly: GCA_037974835.1. Classification (NCBI taxonomy): domain Eukaryota; kingdom Viridiplantae; phylum Streptophyta; class Magnoliopsida; order Fabales; family Fabaceae; genus Cicer; species Cicer judaicum. The sequence goes on from JBBPBS010000689.1 coordinate 6,378,389, forward strand.
CTTATTGAGAATATGAGAATAGATTGTGTTGAACTTGCAACAAACATCGCCTTGGATTGTTGATTTAAAAAAATATATTATATTATTTGTTTATATTTATTTAGCAAATGTGATATTATTTGTTTACATTTATTCACAAATTTGTTCTTCAACTTCTCTAATGATATTGGGATGAAGGTGAATTTGTTTTACTTAATGGTGTTAATATTTTATTTATGAGGATGATTTAAAAACTTGTAGACAAGGCTTGTGCATTCTTTCAAGAACTTGCTTAAACTTGTATTAAATGTAAAACACTCAAATACACACGTTATATGACAAATATTATCATAAATATAAATATATGAGAAAAATAAGACAATAATCAAAAATCTATTTGGGAAGTAAAATGTTTAAGGTACATATAGAGAGTTAGGGTGGCTTTCATGAGGAAAATTCATGAAATTGAAATCAACTTTGTTAGGCATAACACAACCCAAAATTGGATTAATTAAGAAAAGAAAATTAAGAAGACTAATGTTATGAAATTACAAAATCAAATGTGAGAGAAATATTAAAGCAAATTAACCAGCCATTATTGGAATACAAATAGAATAGACAAACTAAACATAAAATAAAATTAGAGTTGTGCAAGATATTATAAGATAAGTATCTTTGAGATTCATTAAAAGAATGTATGATTTAGAACAACATACTAAAACTTTTAATTATGACTTCTTCTAAAGGTATTCTCCATCAATTCCACGTCTTCCTCCTCACCAATGCTTTTTCTAGTGTTTGTTAAAAAAAATAAAAAAATAAAAAAAAAAGGTTACATGCATGGTGATAAATAGTTTTTGGGCCAAAGTAGCGAGAAGTCTTCTAACTATTACTTTTTTTAATTATAAAATATATGTGTATTTATTTTATATAATCTTTAGAAAAACTTATATTGGGTTATATTTGATAACAAATTAATGACAACTTGGAATTATTATCAAACCTGTAAATAATAATTTTTTTATTTCCAAACAATTAAAATTTGATGTGTAAAAGAAGAAAAAAACTAATATTTGTCAACAAATAATACCAAGAAAAACCTCTAAAAAATTATTTTAAAACCATATCTGATTTTATTTAATGAATCAAATATAGTATAAGTTTTTGCATTATTTGGAATTCAATATAAAATACTTTAATTTAAAAAAATATTAATTTCTAAACATAATTAATAAGTACTCTATCAGCTATACACGTGTGTATATTATAATAGGTGACATCTCAATAATTTTACTTTTCTAATTTACACCACCAAATAATTCAGCCTTATAAATTGAGAAGAATAAAGACTAAAATTCACATCCATTACCCGATCAATCAAATTTTGTCCAAAATTAAGTACTATGGAGCATGGAAGCCCCTCCTCTAACAATAGCCGTAAGGCACAATCAAGCTCTGGTAAGCACTCTAAACAACATAAATTATATGTATACACACACTTATATCCACTTTGATAATGTGTTGAGATCATCTTAATTCTCAAAAGAAATAAATAGTTATTAATATATTCAAAAGAGACAATAACAAAAGTTATAAATATTTTAATTTTTTGTGTTGGACAAAAATTTAAGGTACCAGTTTTTTATTTGTATATGTTATCTATCACAAATAAAAATTGTTCTTTCATTTCTTTTGAAATGAAGGTGATCTCAAAAATTGAATAATGAAGGTAACTAAATATATTTTTTCAATTGTTTTTCCGTAAATATTTCCTTTGAACAAGTGTGAAACAAAACTTTGGCTTTGATTGTGCATCACTTTGACATGCTAAAATACTTGACTTTTGAATTATAATTTAATATGTGGGGATAACAAAAATAAAAATATAAAGGATTACATGTTTGACTTCCATTTCTTCCTCTCAATTTTTTATATTTTATTATTATTATTATTATTATTATTATTATTATTATTATTATTATTATTATTATGACATTGATTTCAATTGAGATATTGAAACCAATGTTTATATATTATATATATAAGTATTAATTTATATATACCGTTAGTGTAATTCTTTTTATATTATCAGTCAACGATAATTATTAAATTATTAAAAATATAATTTAATTTGTAAGTACCATCAATTTAAAAAATATTATATTTCCATCATATTGACGACTTTATAAAGTTATGACAATAATTAATCATCATTAATATTTAATTATTATGATTGATTAACAGTATAAAAAAACTATTTACAGTAAATAAATATTTTAAATTTGTGACAATAAATAGAGTTCACCAAAAATGCAAAATGCAAGTATGGAAGGAATGAATATCATGTCCCACACTGAAGTACACTAGTTTTTTTTTTCTTTCTTTTTTTTGATTTAATTGAAATATTTGTCCAATTATTATTATTATTATTAATTTATAGAATTTGTTTTACTATTTTAATACTCTGATCATTTTTGTCTTTCTATTAGATTTTTAGATTAAAAAAATGACAGCTTAACATATTTTAAATAACGTGTTATATAATTATATAATATAAAATTATTAATTAAATTAAAAATATAAAAAGAAAAACTAAAATTAAAAACTAAAATTTTATGTATTTTATTTCAATTTCATGGGTGTTATATTTATTTTTGGTTTTAGATGCCGGGAAGGAAGGGAAGAATGGGGCAGGAAGTGAGGAAGTGCATATGCCAATAGCAAATTTGGCAAAAATAATGAGGCGTGCACTTCCCGCGCAGGTAAAAATATCAGATGGTGCTAAGGAATCAATGCAATTGTGTGTATCTGAATTCATGGCCATTATCACTACTGAGGCTAGCGAGCGTTGCAAACTTGAGCATCGTAAAATTGTTACCGCTGAAGATTTAATTTGGGCTATGGATAGGTTGGGCTTTGAGGACTATACTGCCCCTCTTTCTCTTTACCTTCGTAACTATCGTCGAAATGAGGCTCATATCACTTCCATGGCTATTGCCCATGGGCTCAACAACGATGGATCCACCGCTGGCAGTCCTAATGACCAACCTTGATTTGCAATTCATTTCGGAGCATTTATGGCGTAATAATAAATTGTGTTTCAATAATTCATGTTATGTTTTAATAATTTCTGCCTCAACTTTTATGCCTTTATATTGCTTCCTTTTTCTTTTTTTTTTTGTATTGTTTTCATTGGTCATCATTATGAACTATTAAGTTTCATATATCATAAAAGTTTATTGTGAGTATGTT
>JBBPBS010000689.1:6393851-6447391 GCA_037974835.1 Cicer judaicum
ATATATATATAATTTAGACTATAATTTATATACTATCTTTTTGAATGTGTTTGGATGAAGAACTTTTTAGCATGAATGTAATTTTTTAGAACTGTTCAAATTCTTTAATGCAAAATAAGGATAATTTAATTTGGATAATTTTTAAAATAAAAGAAATTTATAAGGTATTTTGTCAATATATGAATCATGATATGGTCCCTATATTTTTCTCAAATCTATAATTTTTATCTTTAATATTTCAAAATTTACACATTAGTCTATATTTTCTATTGTTTTGCAAATTGCTCCTAAATATTTACAAAAAAGTCACCCAACTTTTCCAAAATTTCAATTTTGGTCCAAATTAAATTTTTGTGCCCTATTTTTTTTTTTTTATAAAAATAACCAAATTTAAAAATAAAAGATATTCAATTAATGCATTTGAACTGTCTATAATTTTAATTAATCTAGAATTTCTAATTACCTCTTCCAAACATACTCTAAAAGAATCTTAAGAAAATGAGAAGTTTATGTGTGTTTGTCTATCGGTCGTAGTGATAATTAATTATAAAAAATGACTTTTTTGAGAAGCTATTAAAACAGTTTATCATTTTAAACAGTTTTTAAAATATGTTTAAATATGTTTTTAGCCCTTGTAATTATAATATTTTTTTATTTTGATTCTTGTAAACTTTTTTGTTTGATTTACATTGCTGCAAATATTGTTTCATTTAAAATAATTCTTTCATCAAACTTCTGTTACAAAAACTGTAACACTGTTAAATTTAAATATAATTAAAACATAACTTTTTTAACCTAAAAATAAATCTCCAATATAATTAAATTACAATATTTTTTAACTTAAAATTAACCTCAACTGTTTCATTCTTCTTCCCTAAAAAACACCTAAAATTAACCCCAAATACTTCATTCTTCTTCTTCTTCCAAATGTTTCATTCTTCTTCTCTAAAAAACTACACTCATACGTAAATTAGAGTTAGAGTTCTAAATACAATATTAATACAAAATTGCGAATGTTTGCTTCTTCTTTCGATTGATTGACTTCAATTTTCTTTGCGTTTATGGATGAAAAAAGTGAAATTGAAACTAGCGATTGAGAATCAGTTCAAAACGATAAATCGATTAATTATGTTATCAACAAATTGAATTCAGATTCATCAATTATCAGATTCAATATTTTTTAAATTATGACTGACATTCTCAATTCATTTTTTAGCAGCTCCAGTTCCACCGAGAATTTGGTCAACGAATTGAAAATTCTAGTCAGCAAATAAATTTCCAGAGCATGTTTTACCTAAAAACGATTATTATAGAAGGTAAAAACCAAAAAAATATTGAACCAACAATTTCAAAAGAAACTAACAGATATTATCTTAATATCTTCTCTATATTTGATAATATAATACGAATTGTTATCTTATAATTAATCTATAGTATTGATACTCTAAACTTGAACTAACAATTTCAAAAGAAACCATTTTGAAGTTGTTAATTTTATATGTTTTAGAGAAGAACAATGAAACATTTGAGAATAATTTTAGGTTAAAAAAATTTATAATTTAATTATATTGGGGGTTTATTTTTAAGATAAAAAAATATTATGTTTTAAATATATTTAGGTTTAACGATATTATAGTTTTTGTAATGGAAGTTGAATGGAAGAACTATTTTAAAATGAAATTATATTTGTAAGGATTGAAACTGAACAAAAAAAAAACTTACGATGATCAAAATAAAAAACGATTATAATTACAATGACCAAAAACATATTTAATTAAGTATCTTATAATTTTTTTTAAAAGTTGTAATAAACAGAGACAAACTTTCAAAAGTGATTATTTAACAAAAATAATAATAACAAATCAACCCTAAATGAGATATGAGGTAATGTGTCCTAAGCTTTGTATTGCATTTTGGTGAAACCTAGCATGCGCCTACCTACCATTCGCCTTCCTTTTATTCTAATTTTCTTTTCTTTGAGTAATAGAGTGGTTTAGAGTCAATTTTTTTTCTTCAAAATCACCACTCTAATTATTTTCCTCTTTTAGGTAAATAAATAATTTCTATACATATTTAGCTTTTCTTTCATGATTTCTCATTTTGTTGCTGAAGTGAAATGAATAGTCACAAGAAATGTAGTTTGAATTGTGTCCATTTTAAACTTTAGTTTCTACATTTTAATTAATGTTTTACTTAAGATTATACTTGGTAATCAAAAGTTAATTAGTAAGTTCTTAATTGACCAGAATGTTATGTACAATTTATATGAAATTAAGAGGTTGTAAATAAAAGTAATGATAATGAAGTGTGATATGTATGTGCAAATAATTAAAGATAAGGATAGAAAAACCACAAAAAAAAAGGTATATTGATTCACTCAACTCGGGCTAGTCCAAACCTCACAACTGTTAGATTTTCACTATGTGCTTCAAAATGTTCTCCTTTACACATTTTTTCTTGATCAATTACAATCTTCATCTATCAACCTATTATGGATTTTTACAGACACTGTTCAACCTTGACATGATTTTCATAACCACCTTTTAATCAATAAAGGATTTTTACAACTACATTTCAATATAAAAATGATTTTTACAAACACATTCAATCTAACATAAAAGATAGACTTGAGTCAATTACAATATGTATGATAAAAGTATTTGGAATCTAATGATTCTCAACTATTGTTTGAGGATAAATGAAGGCAAAACTCAATAAGGATGATCCAAAGATATAATGAAGGGAGTTGAAGTTTGTTTGAAAAGTTTTTGACTTGAACAAGTGAATATCAACTGTATGTCAAACTCTTGTCTTCATCTTTCAAATGTTCTTCTGTTTATAGATGATGAAAGACTTGAATATTCAGTTTTAACTGAAAAGAGTCATTGGACACACTTTCAAAGGTGTCAACAATCTTCTAAATCAATCATTTTATGTGTAGTATAATTTTGTCTTGAATGTTTTTGATCAATGTAGAACGTTCTTGTTTTGAGTCTGTAAGAAAACACGAACAAGTCTGAGAATGAGCTGTCAAATGTCAGTTGACACTATGTATACATAGCTTTTTGCAGTAACAATACTAGTACAATTTACTTGTGTTCTTTTGTCCTTGCTCACAACTCATCAATATGAATTTTGTTTTAACTAATTGGACTTTCAATTTGAGTAATTTAAGTGCTCATTATATCTCAGCAGCCCCATGTGAGAATTTGATATTTTTATCTTACAATTGAACTTCCCAAATTGATCTGTTTTGAATTTGTCTTTTATAAAGGACAACCATAATGTCCCGTTGAACAATCTCCAATTATTTTGATATTTCTCTTGAAGATTCTTCCAAAAAAATTGAACATTTAATTGCTCATTAAATAGTGGGAAGTCCATGAATGAAATGACAACTGAGTTATTGCATATTGATATTTCAAAAAGATCATTTTGGTCATTTGCTTTTTAATTGAATAATCAGAACATTATGTTGAATGTTAGTCTATCATTCTTTTAATAAATGACTTAACAAGTGACTCAAACTCGAAATGAATTTATCATCAAAGTTGATTATAGTCATTTTACTAAATTGATAGTAATATTTATGAGTGCAATGAACTTGTTCATCATGAGAATGTTCTTTTAAAGATTCAATAATCTTTCTCTTGAATGGATGACATAGTATATGATATATTTCTTTTGAGATTTTTTTATAAATATGTTATTTGACTTTATTTATCTTCAAATATGTTTAGATCTATAATATATCTATTAGACATATTTTCCAAGGTATCAAATGATCATTTTGATTATTCTCCTTATTATTTGGTTCAGAACATTATGAACACTTGTTGCATTTGATTTTTGAAATAACTTTTGACTTGTTTGTTTCTCATAGGTTCATAAACTTGTTTGGAAAAGCGTTAACATAATTTCGGCACAATAACCATGAAATCTTAAGCTAACATTCACTGTTGGAAAAGATCTTACAAGAAACATTCTTATCAATTAATGATAACATAGTTCAATTAACTCTTTTGAGATTCAATCAATACTTCTCAATGAAACTTTTGATATTATTGTTGTAATTTTTTGATGCTACTTTAATTCTTTGATCATTGAATAAATACTTATGCATTTGTCGATGTAAATGACTTCTAGCTTGTCTATTTATTGTTTACTTGTTTCATAAATAAAAAGTGCAATAATCAGTAGATCATCGTTCATAAAACTTAATAGTTATTTCATAAGATTTGTTGTCATTAACACATATATAAAAAGAAATTTAACCTCAATTACGGGGTTCGTTTGATTCAAATTATAGACCAACTTTAATCCAATGTAGATTCAATCAATCTGAAGCCATGAATATTCTAAACATTTCAATATTGTCATATTTGTATGTTGTGTTACATTCATATGTATTTTTTTTTATCAATTTTGATGTCATGAGAGTATTTACATTTTCATCTTTATCAATTATAACAATTTTAAATTATATTATTTTTTATTAATGTAATTTCTATTATTAATTTTTTTAAAATAAAAATAATAAGATTAGAGATAGTAGCATTATATATATTTTTTGGCCTAAGCCTCTAAGGTAGTAGTATTAATATTTTTTTTGACGTGTAAGGTAGTAGTATTATTAATTTATTACAGTTGACAAAAAAAACAAATAATAATGCTTAGTCAAAATCACATAAAGGACATTATTAAAATAAATATATAATAATGCAATATTTTTTTTTTTAATTTCTCTCTCAAAAATATATTAAATACAATTTGACGGTGGCAAGAAAAAAGTCATAGTTCTTTCCTATAAGTTTAGTAGTTCTCGTCATCGTGAATTGTAACCGCTCCCAAGTAATGGTTGTTTCCACCACTCTTCACCACTCTCATTCTTGATCCTATCCACTTCAACCCTATTCCCCTCATTTTTCAAACACCTTTTTCTTCCCTCTCCCTTCCATTCTCATCAAAAATTTCTCTCTCTTCTTTTTTTTGGTATTTTTTTTTTCTCGTTTCTTTCTTTGTGTATTTGACTCCGCATTCTGTTCAACACTGGTTTGACCTAAATCGAAGATGAGGGGTCCCGCCCCGAACACCGTCGAGCCACGTCACCGATTGTCGACTTCATTCAGGTAGCTTATATTGATTCAAAATCAAAGAATCCTGATTTGCATTTTGGTTTGTGTTTTTAGTCTTTATCTTAGTTGGAATTACTTTGTATTTTTCAATATGGTTCATTTTAGCTTCCTAATTTTGTGTTTATTACTATGAATCACTAATACGACACATAGATACCGGTAATCATCAGTTTAACACCAACACTTCTGATGAAAGACCAGTCCAAGTGTCACCGACACACGGATTATACTCAATTAATTCATTTTTTTCAAATTATTACTGGTGTCTATGTGACAACCTCGTGTACTATGAAACCTAGACACAATTCACAATGACACCTGTAATAATTTGAGAAAATGATTATCTGACACGAGGCCACCTCTTTAATTAGAGGTGTTGGTGCTATAGAGGTTGTGTACAGTGTCTTCGTATAGGTAATCATTTAAATAAATGGAAATGGAAGTGATTGAATATAATTACTATGCACTTTCAATTTGAACTGTTAGTGTTTCTTCTAATGGTTTTGCCGGTCAAGCTAAACTCCTTATATTACATGAGTTATTTTATGAACCTTAGTAATAGAGAATATTAGAATTATGTTTTAGTAATTTGAGATTCTAAATACTTGTCATTGTTAGTATTGCTTTATTTGTGTAATTATCATTTATGTATATTATTTTTAATATATTTGTGTAATTTTCATTTATGTATTATTGTTTGGAACCTAATCTCCTTCTATTGTTTGCCGGTCATGCTAAATACTTGTCATTGTTAGTATTGCTTTATTTGGAAATTTGTAGTAAGTGGAAATTATTAATCAATTAACTTAAATTTTGATGGAGGTTGTTTGATCGAATGAATCTCGAGATTCATCCAAATATTAAGATTAAGCGTGGCAAATACGAAGTTTTGGTTCTAAATGGTTCTAGGATGCAAGAAGAAAGCTGTTTAGTTGAGTCATAGAGATTCTGAAGAGGAAGAGATTCTGTACCTTGTTATATCAAGCAATATCAATTGATTTTGATTCAATTATATATTTGAAACCATTGTCTAATTATTTGGGATTCGGTTTTCTTTTTTGGTATACATATTTTTAGAGTAACGATAAAGAAATTTACTTTTTGTCTAATTTTTGGTATACATAATTTATATGTATTTGTTAATGAAGGCACATAATTGAACATTTTATTATCAATATAAAGTATTTATTTTTTGTCTATTTTGATTGCAGTGAAGATACTAGCAAGAGAAGGTCTCAAAGAAATAAGGATCTCAAAGATGTTGAGAAAGCATTGCATTTTCCGTTCCAGGATAGGAGTATAAATTGCAGGCCGAATTGGAAAATTGTTCTTGTTATTATTATATTGGGAACCTTGCTTACAATTTTCCATCCTCCAGCTGTTTATAATACCGATCATATAGCAAACTCTATATCACGGTATGCCTGTTTTCTTTTCACCATGTTTTCATATTTTGTTACATCATCATAAGCTTTGTTTGTTTCATGCCATTGTATTACTTTCATTTCTAAATTTGGTCTTTTCTTGAAAGATGTAGTTTCTCACGCATTCCTTCTCTTAAGTTAAAAATCATGTGTCCCGTTTTTAGCACCGAGCATTAATTTACAATTGTTAGTAGAATATATCTGTGTCTTTACTTACAATTCTTGAAAGCATCCATCTCTTTCTGAGATAATATCTTATTATGGAGATTTTCTTTTGGGTTGCAGGTCAACATTTGCAAACAACTGGAATGGAGAGTTTGATGGAACTGATCCCCGTTATGCATCATTTCTAAATATCGACTGGAACCAAATAACTAATGTTCTTGAAAGTTTGAAGGATAAGGACACGTATCAGGGTGTTGGCTTGTTAAACTTCAATGACAGTGAGATTGACCACTGGAAGCAGCTGGTACCAGAAGCCAAACATGTAGTTCTTCACCTGCACTATGCTTCCAGTAACATCACTTGGGAAGTCTTGTATCCAGAATGGATAGATGAAGAAGAAGAATATGAGGTTCCTACTTGTCCGGCACTACCTAGGATTCAGGTACCAGGAAAACCACGGCTCGATCTTATTGCTGTTAAGCTACCCTGCGACAAGTCAGGGCGCTGGTCAAGAGATGTAGCTCGTTTGCACCTGCAGATTGAAGCGGCTAGACTTGCTGCCTCTTCCAAAGGGTTTCATCCGGTGCGCGTGCTTTTTGTGACGGAGTGTTTCCCAATTCCAAATCTCTTCACTTGCAAGGATATTGTACAGCGTGAAGGGAATGCCTGGCTTTATGAACCCGACTTGCATAAACTCAGAGAGAAGCTGCAGTTACCAATTGGTTCATGTGAACTAGCTGTTCCTTTGAAGGCTAAAGGTTAGGTTCATATGAACTTCTTGTATTTCTATGTTGTGTTTACTTTGTGTCATGTTTTTTCTCCCCTCACTGAAAAAAAGAGCTTGTTTTCATCTTCTTGTTCCTTAAGCAATGACTAGGTTGAGTTTCTACATGCTGTGATCTAGTTTCTAGTGAAGAATAAAATGAAAAAATAAATAAAAGTCAACTAAGACAATGTACCTATTGCAATTACGTTACCTATTAATGTTTTGTTCACAAGACTAATATACCTTGAGTAATACTCTTTTAAATTTTAATGAACACCAGAGATACTAGTCAAGGTGTCTATTAAGTACCAGATCTGAATATTGAAGAAAATAATGTATTATTGGTGAGTATTTTCCGGTGTTATCTATCAATCACAGATAGCGGTTTGTCAAATTCTTCTTAGTAACAATGCTATAGCACCGCTATATTTGACAATATTTTGTATCCAATGATTCCTTTATTGTAGAACAAATGATCAATTATAATTTGTTCAAATCCACTATGCTATAGCGCTATAGCCTCTATTTAACAATGGTATTTTCCCGACTCAGGTGTTGCTAATTGAGAAAACGACCAGTGATTGATATTTATCCAAGATATCAGGACTCTACCTCCCAAATTTCTAAAAATCCTAAAAACTGCACACCGTTCTTTTCCGTTTATTATGTATATACGCGACACATCCCACATTGATAATTAAACTACCTCCACTAACCGTTTACCTTAAAGTATCTCAACAAATTTAGTGCTTAATGCAAGAGAAAGCATGAACATTAAAATTAATTGAATGCTACTGTTTGGTATATCATGTCTTAGGTTAGTACATTTAAATCTTGATCATGTATTTCAGAAATCCAATATAGCTTTTAAAAGTTATTATTTCATTTCCTTTGAAATTCTAGTTAGTACACATGAAGTTAACTGGATATATTGATCAGAGACTAACTGTCTGTCTACCTTAAACAGAAAATTTTCACTCAGAAAGGGCACACCGAGAAGCTTATGCAACGATCCTGCACTCTGCAAATTTATATGTTTGTGGAGCCATTACTGCAGCTCAAAGTATTCGAATGTCCGGTTCAACACGGGATCTTGTGATTTTGGTTGATGAAACAATCAGTGATTATCATAGGGGTGGCTTGGAAGCGGCTGGATGGAAGATCCATACGATCAAAAGAATCAGGAATCCGAAAGCAGAACCGGAGGCATATAACGAGTGGAACTACAGCAAGTTCCGTCTCTGGCAGTTAACAGATTACGACAAAATCATTTTCATTGACGCTGACCTGCTTATACTCAGAAATATCGATTTCCTTTTCGAGATGCCTGAAATATCAGCCATAGGAAACAATGCTACACTGTTCAACTCAGGTGTAATGGTGGTTGAGCCGTCAAGTTGTACATTTCAACTGCTCATGGATCACATTAATGAGATTGTGTCCTACAATGGTGGCGACCAGGGTTATCTAAACGAAATCTTCACGTGGTGGCATCGGATTCCGAAACACATGAACTTCTTGAAGCACTTCTGGGAAGGCGACGAAGAAGAGAAAAAGGCAATGAAAACCCATCTCTTTGGAGCTGATCCACCTATCCTTTATGTAATTCACTATCTTGGTAATAAACCATGGCTTTGTTTCCGAGACTATGACTGCAACTGGAACGTGGACCTTCTGCAGCAGTTTGCGAGCAATATAGCTCATGCGAGGTGGTGGAAGGTCCATGATGCCATGCCAGAAAACTTGCAGAAGTTCTGTTTGCTTAGGTCGAAACAGAAGGCTGCGTTAGAGTGGGATCGTAGACAAGCGGAGAAAGGAAACTTCAGCGATGGTCACTGGAAAATTAAGATAAAAGACCCGCGTTTGAAAACGTGCTTCGAGGATTTCTGCTTCTGGGAGAGTATGTTATGGCATTGGGGTGAAAAGAATTGGACTGATAATTCTACAGTTAACAATTTGCCACCTGCTGTCACAACCAAATCTTTATCTTCTTTATGAGTATACTTTTCCTCATACTTCCCATATACATTCACATATTTGCACAATGTGATTTCTAAACTGTGATGATTGCTAAATTGTAAGTGGGCCAATATTATGTAGCAGCTCCTCATAATTCTTGTTCATAGGTTTATAACTCATAGTCATGCGCAAATATGGGTACACTATATTTTTAATTTTGTAACTAATCAATGATTTTTTTTTGAGATTTTATACTCAGAGGTGTGAATAAAGATTATAGTGTTGGTATTGACACCATTTTTTTTTTTAAGTCCACTATTCGTTTGCTTTATTTACTTTGTGAAAATATTGTGTTTTAATTCTTTTAAATGTATGTTTATTAATTTGCTTTTGAAAAATAAAAAAAAATAGTTTTTTGATATTTTTATTATTTTAAGAAATATGGGTAATTGTTCACTTAAAAAGAGTCTTTTATCTTCCTAGTAGTACATAAATTTATCAAAAAACTTTAAAATAAAATAAAAAATATTTTTACAAATAAATAGAATATTACATTTTTCATAAATTTATTTCTTGACAGCAAAATAAGTATGAAAGAAACATTTTTAGAAATAAATTTATGTTATAAGTGTAGTAACTAAATACTACTCTCACATGAAATATTACATGTATACACGTTAGAATTAATAAATCCGATAAACAAAAAAACACCACACCTTACTACCGGTGTAACCAAATCAGAATCTATGATATTTTTTTGGATTGTTACCCACATCCAATATTTGCTAATAATAATGCACTCTTTTTTAAACAACCAAACGTTAGTATTGTTAAACAAAAAAATGGTGCACCACTTATCTGGCAGTTTGCAAATTTCACATCAATATTTTATCAAAATTAAAAAAACATATGGGCAAATCCTACCATTTTTATTTTAAAAAAACGTATGGGCAAGTATGAGAAGCAAATAAACTTAAGTCTAAAAAATATGAACAAGCAATACAAGTAATATAAGCTAAGGAAATCCAATGAGAAGTGTTTTTCACTACAAACAACCCTTTCGAAACTTTGCATGAGAGTCAAGTTATTACAAAAATAAAACAATTTCATATTTTCCTACCAACATTTTTTTCATTATAAATCCACAGTTTACTAATACACTCAAATCACATCATATTCCAAAACAACACATCAACTATTTGAGAACATCATCAAATTCTACAAAAGAACCAACATGGCCTCAATTCAACCCAATTTCTACTTTCCACACCCCCTCAACCCTCCACCATCACCTTTCCACCCTTTTAACCCTCCACCACCTTCCCATTTATTCAAACCTCCACCACCACCATCTCACTCATTTTCACCACCACCACCACATGGACACCCTCCACCACCGCCATCTCATCCATTTTCTCCTCCACCACCACACACCCATCCACCGCCGTCTCCACACCGCCCCATTGCACCCCCTCAACCACCACACATCCTCCCATCTCCACCACCACCACTTCCACCCTCTCCCTCTCCATACCACCCAACGATCATTGTCATTGTGATCATCTCATTTGGCGGCATAGCATTGTTTTCCATGCTTGCTTTTGCATTATTTTGCTGCATTCAGAAGAGGAAGAAGAAGAAGACTCAAGAAACTGATATTGTTCATATCGATGAACATAAAAAGGTGACGGAAACAATTGTGCCTGGTCCTTTTGGAAAACCAACGGTTGTGATTTCAGTTGAAGATGATGTTCATGTTGATGAAGTAATAAAGAAGAATGGACAACTTGGTCATGGTTTGCATGGTGAAGCATCAAAAGCTCATGAACAAGATCAAGGAAATTCTAGTAACATTGAAGTGGAAAGTGAACATAATCATTCACAAATTGAGAACAAGATTTGATGGGAAGTGTTGTGTCTACATTCCCACAGAGATATTATATATCCTCGTACATGGAATCCAAAAAGGATTCTATTTCATCTAAATTAATTTTATGAATAAATATATTCTTTTTTATAAACAAAATATTATTAATGAAAGTGTAAAGGGTACTTCAATCTTCACATTATAAAAAATAGTTCAAATTCAACATTGTAACAGAAAATATCCACCTACCTATGGATAAATATATTTAAATTGTTTTTGTTCATTTTGGTTTGATAAAACCTTCATTTGTTGAATTTCCTTCTACCCAAGCTGGCAAAAGTAGGGTATTCTTTTTAATAACCCTTTTTCAAAAAAAAAAAAAACTAAAATACTCTCTTTTGAAAAAAAATTACCAAGATATTATCTTTTAGTTTTTTTAAAAAATTTCGAAATCGTCATTCCAAATAATGAAAATTAATTAGAAAATAATACAATTACAATATATCATTTTTATAGATAAGAATATAATTCGTATTTTAGAATTTACAAGACTCACTCTGAGTGAAAATTGATTTAAAAATTAATAGTTGGAAGGACCATAATTTTTGTATCTATTTTTCTAGAAAAAAATTTGTCAAAAAGGTTTCAAAATTCCTTTTTAAAAAACTCTTTTATCAAAAAATTTAACATTTATTTTTCTCGAAAAAAACACAAAAACTTATTTCTCGTAAAAAAAATTAGTATTTTTCTATCAAAAGAATTTTAAATTTTTCTTTTTGAATAACTAGTTTAAATTCAATTTTAACTAAAAATTTGTTTAAATTATTAAAGTAATTTATATTTATAAACTAATATTAAATTGATTTAGAACTACACTGAACTTAATTTGAACGTAGTTTTCAGAAACTAAATCAAATCAGTGTCGTGGTTCAATACAAATTAATTTTTACACTTTAAAAACCCTTAATTAAGGTAAATTTAGGTTATGGAAGTAATATTGTAGAGAAGTGTGAACGAGATATGGCTAATGAAAGGTGCTTTGTGATATTTTTTCTAAATATAATTATCAGAAACAAAATATATTAAAATATGAGGAATATTATCTTTCTAGTTATTTGTCACGAGTGTTGAATGGGTGAGAAATATCGCTATGTCTATAACCTTATAACTTGTGTATAGTTGAATATAAAGTCAACGTGAAAATAAGAATAGCAATTTAAATAGATTAATAATAATTACGTCAATTAAATTTGGCAGGAGGGGTCAGGCACTGTAACAATGCATGTAGTTCTGCTACTGTATGAGAACAATTACTTGAATATATAACAAAATATATATTTTATGACGCTGCTGCAAAATTAACTTTTCAAAGTTCACACAACGAGCACTGATTATAAAATTTATAAAATAATTTTTATAAAATAAGTATCATACTTATATTTTTTATAGCGTTAATTATTGGTGTAAATGCTATTAAAATTAATGTTTGTCAAAATTTTCTTTTTATTAACTGAAGTTCTTTTATATTGATTAAATATTTATTTTTTTTTTCAAAACAAGGAAATTAATTATGTCAATAAAAAATTCAGTGAACTCAAATTCGATTATTGTATCAATCCGAACTCGATCGTGTATTGTTTACATTCAAACTTGATTGTCTTCATCGCTCTCACAGTTAGAGTCAATCACCTTTATCAACATAATCATGTTTGTCAACCTTTTTGCTTCCACCGCCATCAATCGTTCGTATTGTTGAACATTTGGCTACTGTGAGTTCATGTTGCTGGACAACTCACTACTATGACAATCTTAGATTTTTTCACATTTGTTTACTCTTATGTTTGTTCATGTTGCATGACAATTTTAGGTATCTTTCACATGCATGTCTT
The DNA here is from genome assembly GCA_037974835.1 of Cicer judaicum. Lineage (NCBI taxonomy): Eukaryota > Viridiplantae > Streptophyta > Magnoliopsida > Fabales > Fabaceae > Cicer > Cicer judaicum. The sequence goes on from JBBPBS010000689.1 coordinate 6,407,057, forward strand.
ATGATTTAATGCTAATATTATTAGGTTTAAACCAAAAAGCGAAGTCTCGCATTCGCGACGTCACACATTCTTTCTTTGTCGTTGTGTTCATCTATGTCGTTGTTGTGTTTCCTTGTGACGACGACCTTCATTGACAATGCTATGCAGATTTTTCTCAGTCGATGGTTCCCTTCGACAAGATATCTTAAATTTCATTCCTTTTAATATTTTGTAATTATTTTAACCAACATTTTCATTGCCATCATAAATTTTAGTAAAAACAATAGTATATAATGAAAGTAAGTGAGGGACTGATTCAAACACTGTCGTGGGAGAAATGAATGTTTGGAGGCTAATCCGATGAGGGTGGGAGTTGGATTTTGTCAACAAAGACAGTGACGAACGAGGCTGATTGCAAAACTGTAGGGTATTATGGTAGATAATATGTTGTTCTAATATTCTTAGGAATGAAGAATACTTTATAATAGAAAAACTTAAGAAAAATTTAGATATGATTTTTGTATGAATTATACTCCCTTGATTTTTGTATGAAAAAATTAGATATGTTTCTTGTGTTTGGATTATTTTGATTTTCTTTTTTTTCTAGAAGTTTTCACGAATTAGATTGGATGCAAATATGTTTTCTTGAAAGTTTCACTTCCAAGATTCTTTTAATTCTTTTAATTTTACAAGAAACTATTTTTAATATCTATCTATAATAAGATCATCAAACTATAGATCAAAGATAGACGTCTATGACTGTGAAAAGAATATGAAGATGAAGCGGAAGAGTTTGTTAGGTTTGTTGCTGCTCATGCAGAAGACCCTAGTCAAATCATATGTTCCTACTTATGTTGTAGTTATAGAAAAGATGCTATTGTGAATAAGTTGCACAATCATTTAGTCTGCTATGAAATTGATCAAAGTTATACATGTTGAACAATGCATAGGAAAGAAGAAACTAAGTCTACTTATTCGAGGAGCAATGTGAGAAATACATCAAATGATTTTGACACAAGTACAAAGGAGTGTGATTGAGTTGATGAAGTCATACAAATTTTATGTTCTATTGACATTAGTTATGAAAGGATACATACTTGTCTTAATGACTGTATTTTATTTAATAATGAATATGCATCAATAAATGTGTCTCAAATGTGTCTTGCAGTATGAGATGAAAGCAACAACTTCAACCAAAATTTTATGGTATTTTTTGTTAATATTTAGATTTAGGCGCATGCATCGTAGTGTGGAAGATGCAAAACACTTAAGATAACATGCAAATGAAAGGATTATCGATGGAATGCTTAAATATCCTGCATATTCTCCTCGATGGGTGAAAATTGATAAGAATTATCCTGATTTTGGCCAAGAATAAAAAAAGCCAACGTTTTACATTGTCTACTAACAGAGTATATCAACATGGTTTTCAAAGTAGTTATCACAATACTTGACCGATAATTATGTTGATTTATAACATACATTTCTTATTTTGTGTGAAGCACAAATGTATCATGTTGTCTATGTTAAATTTTTTTAGGCCAAAAAACGGGTCAATGATATAGATATATGATTGGCACCATTAATTAAAGACTTTAAGTTTATGTGAGAGACATGTGTAAAGTTATATGTTGGATATAGAAAAAAAATCTTCAAATTTAGAGCAATGGTATTGGGAAAAATGAATAATTTTCCTGCTAATAGTAATCTATCAAGCTATAGTATCAAAGAAAATATGTATGCCCTATATGAAGATAGTACAAATTGGATGCAGTTGGAGCATTGTAAGAAAAATATTTTTCTGGAACATCGTATATTCTTAAACTCCAAACATCATATCGAAAGTGGAAGAAAATATTTAATGATAAATTTAAAGAAGATAGAGTTCCTTCGTTGTTGACAAACGATCAATTATATGAAAAGGTAAAGCATTTTTTTTTCTTTAATTTTGATATTGGAAGTCACTGTATGTAAGAAATTTCCTTGATGTGATAGATATTGAAAAAAAATGTTTGTGATAACGTCATTGGTACGTTACTCAATGTGCCAAAAAAGTATAAGAATGACCTTAACATAAAGTTAGAATTGGTAAGTATAGGATTAAGAACTGGGTTGGGACAGGTAAAGAAACACAAACATATATTTCTACCTCTAACAACTTATACTTTATCATGAAAAGAGAAAATTATTTTTTGTAATTTTTTGCAACCATTAAGAGTTTTATATCAATGAAAGATTGCAAGTTAAAAGGTTTAAAGTCTCAAGATTGTCATGTTTAAATGAAGAATTTTCTATCAATTGATATATATTCCATTTTGCCTAAAAGGATGGGATGAACCATAAACTATATTTATTCTTCAAAGCTATTTATAGCAAAGTTATTGATTCTATGAAGTTTCCAACACTATAGAAGGAAATTGTTGTCACCGTATGTGAAGTTGAGACTTATTTTCCATCCTCATTTTTTGACATAATGGTTCATCTAACAATTTCCAATTGAACGTTACATGAAGATATTAAAAGGGTACGTGAAGAATCTTGATCGACCACAGGGTTGTATTGTTGAATGATATATAGTTGAAGAAGTTGTTGAGTTTTGCATTGACTACCTCTCCAATGTTGAATCAATAGGACATAGTCATACCACTAAGTAAGAACAATAGGGGAATGGATTGGTGAAAATAATGTAGACCATGCCAAATGTCGAATGTGAGCAAGCATATTTTATGTTCTAGACAATGTTGATGAGGGTTAGCCACATATTGAAATGCACAAGAAAAAACTTAAAGGATTGATCCCTAATAGGAATAACAATTGGATAACAAGCAGACACAATCGAACATTTACATCTTGGCTAAAAAAATCACATTTTGTTTAGAATTAGCTGAGATGGCTAGAAATTGGTCCAAGTGAATATGTTCTTTGTTATTTTTGGTTATGTAATTAATAACTACACATTTCATACAAAAGAACATGACCATCATAGTACTATGTAAAATAGCAGTGTCACACTCATAGTTCAATATGTCCATGTCTCAAGTGTCAAAGATAGAAGTCCCTCAGTTGTTGATATGTCATATTTTGGGGTCCTTGAGCGTATATAAGAGTTGGATTACACATTATTTATAGTGTATGTGTTTGATTGCAAGTGAATTGACAACAACAATAATAGTGTTCAAATTGATAAGTGTGGATTTCTGCTAGTGTGAGTTTTTTTCAAAATTTAAATTCGCAGAGACGGGTATGAGGTGGTTGATATCCATCCAGGCCCGGATTTGTCCCGCCAGTAATATTATTTTAATTTTTAAATTATATATTTATATATATATATTCAATAAACTATACTTTTTAATATTAAAAATTATAATATCATTTCTACGATTTATTTTATTATTATCTAATAATTATTTTATTATATTAATCATAATGTATATGATTTTAAATTTATAGTCATGTGAGTGTTGGTGTGAATAGATAAACTTAAATCCCATTATAAACGAAAATTGATATCTAAATTTCACATATGCTAAAAATACATAGACGAATATAGATTTTATTCGATTAATCATGTGTGGAGTGGGAAAGACACCCACCTTCCCATGTGATGGCTAATACCAATTTCTCACGTACAGAGAGAAAAAGTAATCAATTGTTCCAAATCAAAAGTTTCTTTTAAACATGTGATAGAAAAAGTAATCAATTGTTCCAAATCAAAAGTTTCTTTTAAACATGTGATGAATAAAAAGAGACAATTTACACAATAGTACGTAAACATGTCATGAAGGTCGTCGTCACAAGGAAACACAACAACGACATAGATGAACACAACGACAAAGAAAGAATGTGTGACGTCGTGAATGCGAGACTTCGCTTTTTGGTTTAAACCTAATAATATTAACATTAAATCATAAGACATGCATGTGAAAGATACCTAAAATTGTCATGCAACATGAACAAACATAAGAGTAAACAAATGTGAAAAAATCTAAGATTGTCGTAGTAGTGAGTTGTCCAGCAACATGAACTCACAGTAGCCAAATGTTCAACAATACGAACGATTGATGGCGGTGGAAGCAAAAAGGTTGACAAACATGATTATGTTGATAAAGGTGATTGACTCTAACTGTGAGAGCGATGAAGACAATCAAGTTTGAATGTAAACAATACACGATCGAGTTCGGATTGATACAATAATCGAATTTGAGTTTACTGAATTTTTTATTGACACAATTAATTTCTTTGTTTTGAAAAAAAAAACAAATATTTAATCAATATAAAAGAACTTCAGTTAGTAAAAAGAAAAATTTGACACACATTAATTTTAATAGCATTTACACCAATAATTAACGCTATAAAAAATATAAGTATGATCTTTAATAAAACTTATTTTATAAAAATTATTTTATAAATTTTTTGTAATCAGTGCTCATTGTGTGAACTTTGAAAAGTTAATTTTGCAGGATAATTATATACTCATTCGATAAATATAGTCCTTATAGAAGACTTACCTTAACAGAGAAATATGCCCACACATTTGGTTTGCTTTTAAAGCTGAGCTCCAGTGCAAATATTTAACTCAGTACATGTAATGTAAAGAATGAAATAAAAGATGAGGTTGTTGTTGGATTTAGTAGTTAACCTGCACTTTTCCACCTGTAGGCTTAAAACCGTCATCGAATAAAAACCAAATTAAAAACAAATTAACTTTTAACATGGATCTGTGCTTAAGCAAGGACAAAAATATAAATTATATACAACGCCGAAGAAATTGTAATCACACTAAGAAGAACACTATCAAGTATAGCCTACAAGGCAAGCAATAGTATACTCGACATCAGCAAAGGATTTTCAAAGAGGCTTCAGGGAGAAAATAAGCAGAACTATAGAATCATAAAAAGGGTGTTCAGCTGCAGCAGCAATTTGAAAGTAATAATTGCACTAACCTCACCAAAATAGTTAGGATGGCGAGAATATTTCCAAAGTCCAACATTGCACCACCTCCCTCTATTTTCTGAGGACTTTTTGAAATGCAATTTTTGTTGATCTGCTGAACCTTCAATAATAAAACCCACAACCCACATAAACCACCCTATTATATCCACAACCTGTATAAAAGGATTTCTATCGCTTGCATTAACCACTGTAACTGGTAAACTCACAGTCCAAACCCAAACAGCCTGCAAAAAATAGAATTAAATACTCTACAAGACTGATACTAAATCTTAAACCAAAGATGAGGAAAAGACTCTAAGAAACCTGAAATATCCAAAACACTGCCAATTTACCCAAATTATTGCGCATTTCATCAAAGCGGCGATCCTCTCCCCACTGTAAAATCCTGATAAGGGAGAGGAATTTAAAAGAATAAACATGAAGAAGAAGAAGAAGAAGAAGATTAAAAGCCAGGAAATTATGAAACCCTATAATTTGAAAAGAAGCAGTGTGATACCTTAGTAAGAGAAAAAGGCCGAGACGAAGACCCCATAATACAACAAAGAGAGTGAGGACTATCTGAAAAGAGTGATTTCATATATTATTATTGAGTTTGTTGATTCCAAAATGAAAGTGTAATATAATAGTGATGTTACCTGTCGAAAATGCCATGAGCCTTTCAGCACCAAAGTCAATATAGCGACTATAACGAAATTTGTACTTCCTTCAAACGGATAAAATATGCCAAAGAATTATGTAATTTCTATAGTTAGTTACATTTACATGAACATGAATAGATTAGTAGTTATTATTTATTGAAAAAATAAGATAGTACGTACTTACCGGCAAAATCAGTGACCTTGTCGAATTTCAGGAGTGCAGTGATTACGAAAAACAGTAACTGATAGGCAATCTGAAAAATAAAATAAAAACAATTGGAATTGAGGAAAAGAGAAAATACTTAATAAATTAACTAAACTAAAATAATGAGTATAGTGTAGTTACCGTGACTATGGCGGTGAGGGCTAAGAAATGGGAATCAATCACAGTGCCCATAGTATTATTCAAAATTGTTTGCTTTAAAAGTGTATTTTATTATATAGAAATGAACAGTTATCCCAAAGCTGAACTCCGGATCCAAGCCGTAGTCCGAGAATTCCAAAGCGTCGCATTTCTTGGAAACTCCTGACGAAGTACCGTTAGCGGAAACTATCTGTCGTTGTTCGGATTTGGTAGGGTTTAGGGTTTCAATATGGAAGTCATTGGAAAACCCTTTGAATGGTTTCTTAACAGGGATGAAATCGATGCTCTGGAACGGTAGGGGATTAAAGATTTTAGGGATGGAGAGGATTAGGATATTAGGGATTGAGAAAAGGATTGAAGAAAAAGGGAGGAGGATTGATATTAAAGAGATTAGAATATTAGAGATTGAGAGGAGGATTCAAGGAAAAAGAGAAGAAAGGAGGAGAGATCCACGTCAACTTTTTTTAGCTGTGGAAAATATGTGTATAGGTGTCATTCAGGGAATAAGTGAGGAGGCATCGGGGTTCTATTTTAAATAGATATAATAGATAGATTATAATAAAGCATACGAGGAGAATGCTATCTAATGTTCACTTATAATAGCACTTAAAAAGCACTTTTAATATCACCAACATTAATCAAACTTATATGCGCTTTAAAAAACTAAAATAAACACTATAAAACGCATTTTTTTGGTATATTGTGTATACTCTTTAAGAAAAATAGCTAATTTATTTAATTTTTTAAATTTTCTTTCACAACAACTTCTTTCATGAGAATAAAAGTGTTATTAAAAAATTGAATATAAATTAAATAAATGACATTTTAATTATAAATGATATCATTTTATATATTTAAATTTAGGAGAAATATTTGTGTAGTCCTTTAAGTTATACGAAATTATCAAATTGATTCTTTTATTTTGTAGTGATTCTATTTTATTTTATAATGAATATACATCATCAAATATGTGTCTCAAATGTAATGTTGTGTATTATGAGAAGAAAACAACAATTCTAACCAAAGTTTTACTTTATTTGTTTGATAATACCATAATTTGGGAGACTCGCACTTGAGGTGTAGTCAAGAGGCATATCTCGTTGTTAATAACACTATAAGTGTAAGATGTTAGTTGTGATACTCACACTTAATATCCAAAATTGTTGGATTTAAGTGTAAGTTGTTAAGTTACACATTAACAATGAACGTGATAAATGTTAAATATATAAGAGAGGTCATCTTAATGACTTAAGATTTTGAGTTGAGATGTGTTATCAAAATTCTTTAGAATTTTGGACATTTAGTTCATTTTACTCAATAGATTACATATTTTATTTAATATAATTCAATGAACTATTTTTTTTTAAAATATATACTTTTAAGAAAATATTATTATATCTATTTAAAAAATATAATTTTAATAAAAAGACAAACTTTCTTATAAAACTGTTTTTAAAAAAATAGTTTTTTTTTATAATTATTTTACAACTAATGAACTCAAAAAATAGTTTTATGTTATTTTTTAAAAAATGGTTTAAAATTAATTATTTTAAAACTATTTTAAGAAAAATCAGAATTTTAATTATTTTTTTTACTAATATCTTTATTATATTTTAAAAAAATAATTTAAATAATGATTAATTTTTATTTTAAAACAAAATTTTATTAAAAAAACAGAATCTTTTTTCTGTATTTAAAAGCAGAATTAAAAATCATTTTAATTATTAAAAAAAATAACTACTATTTATCAATTCTTAATTTAAATAAGTTGGTGGTTGGTTGTGACGGACAATTGGAGCTCCGCCACCTGCCTCGGTGACTAAGCAGAGCTCTATCATGGTGGTGGCCTCTGAAGTTTTGTCTCTAGTCACCTATCACCACCCATGTTATTTAATTATTAATTAATTTTTAATAATACTAAACTATTTTTTAAAAAATAATATATTTTTAAAAAAATATTAAGCTGTTGTTTTTGTCTTAAAAGATAAAATAGATTTCATTATAAGTAAGTAACACTACTGCGAAGTTCTTAAAATATACAACCTAATAATATATGTATATAATTTTTTATAATATTAAAAATAAATTATTAAATAGATTGAATAGATACATCCATTAAAATATTAAAATATATGATAATGGATGGATTGAATGCTTTTTATTTTTAATAAATAAATGGAATTATATTTTCTTAAGAACTTTTAGTGAATTGGAAATGAATTATTATTTTTTATCCATCATTATAATTCATATTCATTTAATTCAGCTATTTTACCACTCTAGATGGAACCAATATGACCCAACTGTATAAATCTTTATTAAGTGATGTTGATTAATTTTGGGTTAAGGATTAATGCCAAAACAAAGTTAAAAATATAAAATAAAAAAGTTATTTTTTTACTAATAAATAAAAAGTTTGTTTGAATTGAAAATAAATAAATGGATATATTATTCTATAAAAATCGAATGTTTATACTATTAATTTAAACATTTATTTCATATATATTATTATTGCAATTTTTAATATCTTTAGATTATTAAAAATATTTAAATTTTATGATAAATATATTTGAAGTTATATCTATAAATAGTTAAAATAAATTGATAATATAAATTTTTTTACGCTTACCGTACATATTAAACTCTTAATTTAATTTGAATTACAACTTAACCAATCCAAACATACTGATAGACAGTTGGGTTTGGATAAAAAACCAAAGCTTATTGGAAAAGAGAAAGATTTCTAAAAAGTTGTTTGATTAACTCAAAATATTATAAGGTAAATGAGATAGTTTATATCCTTTTGTCAAGAAAAGAAGAATAGGATAATACTTCCTATATTTTACAATGAGTATTATTTTAAGAATAAAAAACTTTACGACCAATGTCATTTATAATTTTGAATGTAATTTAATTATTCTTTTATATTATTATTCAAGATTACTATATACATAATTTTTAAAATATTATTTATAGTAATAATAATATAAAATTCAACAATACCTAAAATAAATAATTTAGTAAAATGATTTATTTATTTTAATCGTTATAATTTTTATTATGTATCTAAAAATATTAAATGACACGTAGGTGAATATGTATATATAGCAGTAAGTTTCGATAATTCCAAGAGCAATGAAAAAATATTCTTAACAAAGAAAAAATAATAATTGTTTAAGAAATGTGCTGGCATTAAAGATCCATAGAATTAATAACCTGGCTCTGCACCCATCCAAAACCAGAGCACCCCTTGTTTTATAAAATCCTCCCTTTTACCATTCTCTTTCCAATGCCACATAATATTCGTTCAATGACAATTATACCCTTTCTTTTCTAACCTTTCTAAGTTAACAATATTTTCTCAACCAAAAATACCCAACCTATCTTAAATTCAATTTCATAGAAAAAAAAAAAAAATCTTACAAATTTCCACCCTCTCACAACCAATCATATCAATATAAAAAATGAATAAAAAACATAAAATGGCTTTTCTGTAAATTATTCACACAAAAAGGGTAATCACTAATCCAATTTCCTACATATATCTCCCACAAATTCATTATTTTCACAATTAAGCACCAAACAAACAAAAGATAAAAAAATATCATAACCATGCATATTCAAACTTGTCACTCCATGACGACACTTCCTTTAACATGGAACATTCCAACACATGTAAACCATCGAACTCATCGCCAACTACTACCACCACCAAAATCAACCGTCACCGCCACACCACCACCACTAAAAATCCACAAAACTCACTCATTGCCACCGGAAAAAATTGAAATTTTCAAGTCACTTGAAAATTGGGCCTCAGAATCTGTTTTACCACTTCTAAAGCCCGTTGAACAGTGCTGGCAGCCACAGAATTTTCTCCCTGATCCATCATTACCGTTTGATGAATTCGCCGATCAAGTGAAAGCTCTTCGCGAACGTACAAAAGAGCTTCCAGATGAATATTTCGTGGTGTTGGTTGGTGATATGGTGACGGAAGAGGCGCTTCCGACATATCAAAGTATGATTAATAATCTTGATGGTGTTGGAGATGAAATTGGATCAAGTCCAAGTCCATGGGCCGTTTGGACACGGGCTTGGACTGCCGAAGAAAATAGACATGGGGATTTGCTTAAGACTTATTTGTATCTTTCTGGTCGGGTTGACATGGAGATGATTGAAAAGACTGTTCAGTACCTCATTGGAGCTGGCATGGTAACCTTTTCTTCTCTTTTCCTTAATTTCATTTATATTTTTTTTGTAATTTCCTTTGTTAGATCTCCCATTATAAAATTACTCAAAAAGAAAAATATTATGTTAATTAAATTGATTAATAATAAGACTATAGATAGATTAATTATTTAAACAAATAAATACATATTATGATTTTTTTATCTAATTATTAATTTTTTATCAAATTACAAAAAAAAAACTTAATACTCTAAAAATATTCTGAAAATGACACTAACCGTAGGAATTTTTTTATTTTATTTTTTGGTGGACCTGTAGGAACTAATAGCAATGTATTTATTGTTCCTAAAAAAAATATTATTGAGTATTATATTAGAGTGAATTAGTGTTGACTGTACTAGAGTCAACTCTAGCAAATTCATTATCTACATTTTTCCATGTAACATTTTTGAAGGATAATATCAAATTTTAATTTTAATTTTAATATTTTGGGCTGGACAGGACCCAGGTACAGAAAACAACCCATATTTAGGATTCGTATACACCTCATTCCAAGAACGAGCAACCTTCGTATCACACGGTAACACTGCTCGTCTAGCGAAAGAAGGTGGCGATCCAGTGCTTGCACGCATATGCGGTACCATAGCAGCAGATGAAAAGCGTCACGAGAACGCATACTCAAAAATCGTTGAGAAGCTTCTAGAAGTGGACCCCAGTGGAGCAATGTTAGCCATTGGTGATATGATGGAAAAAAAGATCACAATGCCGGCACACCTTATGTACGATGGACAAGACCCCAAGCTATTCGAGCACTTTGCGGCTGTGGCGCAGCGTACGGGCGTGTACACGGCAAATGATTACGCTGATATTTTGGAGTTTTTGGTCCAACGGTGGAGATTAGAGAAGCTGGAGGGATTAACGAGTGAGGGGAAAAGGGCGCAGGAATATGTGTGTGGGTTAGCGCCTAGGATTAGAAGGCTCCAAGAGCGTGCTGATGCACGTGCTCGTAACATGAAACCACATGGAGTTAAGTTTAGTTGGATTTTTAATAACGAGGTTGTTTTGTGAGTTTTTTTTTTTTTCTTTTTTTTTTTTTAGTGTGGGATTTGAGATTATCCTTGTGGGTTACAACAACTCATCTTCACACACCAAGGAACTTTGGATAGTGGAGTGGAGAATGTATGATACTAAAAGAATTAACAAATATGTATGAATAATTTTGTTAATAGTTGTTTCTGTTGATGAAAAAATTTTGCTGTAAAACTTTTGGTGTGTACTGTTTGCTTTGCATGCAATTTATTTGAAGAAATAATAGTTAAAATATCATATATTGTAAGGATTTTTTTTAATCAAACAATGATATGAAATAAACATGTTTTGGCCTTTGAATTTATGCGAAATTAAAAATAGTTGTGTTTTTAGTGTATTTCAAAACTCTCTTGTTCTACAAGTCTCACATAAGAAAGTTAAAAGAATGTTGGAATCTCTATATGTGTTTTATGATGTTGAGGTTATAAACCTCCATATGTCGAGTTAACTACCAAGTACCAATTAATTATAATATGAACGGAAAAAATTTCTATACAATAATTTTACATTTTTATCCTTTATTACTTTTATTTTTGAAGAAAAGTACTTTGATTGGAAACTAATTGGACAATCTTGAATCTTTACAATAATATTGGGATGGGGTAATTATGGCAACGACTTAACAAAAACAAACACACTTAATAAAATATATACACACGTTAATATAATGAAAAAGATGTATCTTTTAATATGATAGTCTAGATAAAGGAAACTCCTCGTTTGAGTTAGAAAGATGTGACAACTTAGTGTAAATCTTGTTTTTGTAAGGAGTAAATAGTCTTAGTTGCTTCCTTTTGTTTTTTAGAATTTAGTAACGAAAATTATTAATAATTTATGATTGGTTACAATGAACTTACTATATAAATATTTAATTTGTTATTCAATTATTAATATTATTTATTTTACTTTTAATGTGAGGTGCTGACTTTAAATGACCAAATCATTCTTTAGCCTGTCCGAGAATGTCATTTATGCGCATGTTTTTCATTTCAATTTTTTGCTACTACACTCCATGCCTTGCATTCATCGCACATTCCATCATTCCTAGGTCAAAACCTTATCTTTCTCCTCACCCATATGTGTGACTATATATTTATTCTCATTTTATTAATATAAAATTGAGTTAATAATATTTATTTTTATAATATAGGTCAAATCCAGTTTTAATCCCAGTAAAATTTTACTTTTTTTTTATTTAGTTCTTATAATTTTATATTCCTCAACTTTAGTCCTTAGATGATATCTATTCATTGCAAAACAATTATGTGGCAAAAGTATTTTTTTGTTGTTGTTATTTTTTAAAGAATTTTATTATCTGATTCATTATTTACTTTTGATTTTCTAAATTTATAAAAAAAAATAAAGTAGAAACACTTGACCTTCCTCAACTTATTTTCCTCTCCTATCCAATTCACCTCACTATCACCATTTTTTCCTAACGTTATCCTTACCTCCATCACTTCTCCAAGCTCCTCAACCTCAACCTCAACTATTAATTCATCTGATCATTTAATTAAAATAATTGTAATATGTTTAATTAACAATTAATTTTTACTAAGTTAAATTGAAATAGAGACTTAGGGTTCATGAAAAATTATTGAGTGAGAGAAAGATGAAAATTGTTCTTCTTTGGAGAAATTAATTTTGGGTGGTAGAATTATAGTTGCGGGCACTAGTAGAATTTTGTCTTTCTAAGTCGGTTAAAATGTACATTTTAAGTCGGTTTTGTGTCCGAGTTAATAACAAACAACTTAAAAAATATGATATTTTTTAACTCATTTTATGAACCGACTTAACAGAGATTCATCATATTAAGTCGATTCAGCTTAACCGACTTAAACATCGTAAATTCAGTATAATACATCATCTTTTTAAGTCGGATATTTTGATCAACTGACTTAATAGATATAATTAAAATAATAATTTTTTATTTATATAAATTTCTCGTTTTGTTTTCATGCTATTAACCCATGCAATTTTTCGTATTAAATTTCAAATAAGAGTTTTGCACTTACAATCACAATTTTATATAACCATCTAATAATCAAACTATACAATATCACAATATTTCATATTTATACAAAAAAAAATAGAGTACAAATAAAATGTATCCCATTTCCGACTAATCTTGACGGAAAAAAATAATTGAATATCCATTAACAAAATTACAAAGCCATAATGTAGAAATATTCTATAGACATATATTAGTATCGTCATTTTCTTTAATTAATTTCAAAATAAAATCCACGATGTTTTTAAACTTATTCATTATGATCCGAGTGAATTGATCTCGAGTCATCAAATATCTGAAAGAAAAAAAACACACAATCAATATCGGTTGAATCATAATTTTTTTTTTTATCATATGAATATTAAAAAATACAATCAATAACAACTTATAATTTTTTATCATACAAATATAAAAAAATATAACCAATAACAACATGTAAAAAATTACGTACTTGCATCCATTAAATAACTATGTTAAGATGTTCAACATATGTAACATGACATAGTAGTCACGCTCATAGATTTGTCATGTTTAACAAATTATCATGTCATATATGTTTTGTATAACTATGACAAATCCTATAATGATTTCTTATTTCTTCAAAATGTAATCGGTTCTCTTTAAAAATTAGTAACGATAAAAAATTTCTTAGAAGTTTTTTTTAAAGTAAGTTGTAAAAATTTATCCATACTTGTACGTATTCATCTCATTTGTTACAAATAACTAATTACTAAGGTAAAATAAAAAATAGTTAAAAAAAAAATGAATTTGACATATATTTTTTTTCTTTTGAAATAATATGATATAATGTAAATGCACCTATACGTATAATTTTATCAACATCACAAAAATTATATATCAACAATATTATTATAAAAAATTATTCATATAAATTTATTACTCAATTGAACAACCATACCTGAAATGGTGGCTATAAGAAGCTGTTGCGAAGAAGATGGCAATGAAATTGGAAATAGTGGCGATGAAACTCGGCAATGAAATTGGGGTGAAGAAGTCAACTAGAGTTTGGGATGGATGTGGAATGGGAAGGTGGCAATGAAATTGGGGTGAAGAAGTGGACGTCACCCCAATTTATAAATATAGTTAGAGAATATAAAAGATTTATAATAGATTTATAATAGATTTATAATACAACATTTATAATACAACAGTTAATAAAGTGGAAGTTAAAAGTTGGATGTAGTTAACTGTGAATAAGATAGAAGAAACACTAAGCGATTCTTTATCTTCCCTTTAAATTATATACACTGTATTTGGGTCATTTAACCACAAGGTATTTATTAAGTCAATTCTCAATATAAGCGTGTTAACCATTTAGCCACAAAGTATCTATTAAGTAGATTTTCAATATAACCGCTCTTGTTAACCATGTTTCACATTAAACCGACTTAAATATACATTCGCCTCATTTGTTAAGTCTGTTGCCAGATAAACGACTTAAATCTGTCGTATTAAAAAAGCTCAATTTTCTACTAGTGGGGGTTGTGTCAGATTTGATCGATTTATGTGTTTAGGGTTACATTTTGGGGTTAGGGATTCAATTTAGTATTTTATTTTTATTTATAAATGAAAACTTAAATATGTTTATACATATGTGACTTGAAACACTGATGCTATTAATTGCTTTTACAAATACTTTTTATTTTGTATGGTGTCAATTCATATTGTCAAAGATAAATGATTTCTTATGTTACTATAGATTAAATGGAAACATCCAAAAATGCATTAGATACTCTTTGTGCAGAAAAATAAAATGTGAAGTATTTTATTTTGTTTTTGTTTATAATTTACTATTAAATAAAAAATAAATGATTATTCAAATAATATGAAAGCTTTTTGTTTGCCACATCAATTTGCTACATAATCGTTTTTAATAAGTAGACAGCACTTAAATATGAAATAATATAAAATTACATGTACTAAATTAAAAAATAAAATTTATAGAAATTAAAACTAAATTAAAATATTGCACACTACAACATTTTTGCTCTTTAGCAACATTTAAAAAATGTTGCCAAAATACGAAAAACTGTTGTCAAAGAGAATATGCAACATTTTTCACACGTCTCATATGCGAGCGTTGCCAAAACACGGAAAACTGTTGCCAAAAGAGAATAGGCAACATTTTTCACACGTTTCATATGCGAGCTTTGCCTATTATATTTGGTAACATTTTTTTCGCACTTTTGAGCATACTATTTATAAATGTTACCTAAACTATGAGAATAAGGAACAATTTTTCAATGCGCCTAAGACAACATTTTTTAATTGTTGTCATATCTGACAACACTTGATAAATGTTGCTAGAACTTATTGACAACAATTTTATATTGTATTCATATATGTAAAATAAATTTTTATTTTTCTATTATTTTAATTCAAATCATAAATTAGACATTTTTCCCTTATTTTATAATAATAAATTATTGTATATATAATTAATTTAATTAAATACAAATTGAACTAAAGAAAATATAATGCAAATCTATATACAAATTATTAACAAAGTTGTATTTCAATAAATAGTAATAAACTAATTGTCTAACATAATTTAATAAAATTTATTAGTTATAGTACTAGTCTAGCAAAATATATAGTTTGCTGAAGTTTTGATACTAATATGTTATAATTAAGATTTTATTTCATCATTTAAAAAGAGTTTTAGTACATAGCTAATAAATATCATAGATTCTATAAAATAGAAAATATTATAGATTTTATAAAACATATTTTTTTGGCAATAGTAAAATGTAATCTAGATTCTTGAATTACGCTTCACTCTTTCTCTTTTCACTAAGAATAAAAAGAGATATTGGTAATGAAAAAAGATTGAGGATGCTGTCGGTATTGAATGATATCATCCCCTTTCTAAATGTGTTATGATTGTTGTTATTTCACTCTCTTACATTGATTCGTGTGTTCACATCCTTGTCGTCAACAACTCATTGCATGAAAATAACACATTGACTTTTTTTAAAATAATAATTCTTTGAAATTTAACTTTGGACAGTTTTTATTTTTGTAAAAACTTATGTATTATCTTTAAAAGTAACAAATCTTAAAAGGAAATCCACAAAAGTTATATAATTTAGAGAGTAATAATGTTTAATTTAATAGTAGAAAGCTCAATTAGAGTAATAATTTAAGATGGTAAAGTGAATTTCAATGAAATTGTATTTTGCTCTTTATTTTTTGAGCCAGTCTTACGTTGACACGACTACAAATAAAAATATTTAGACAATACATAAATAACAAAAAAATATTTAGTCATATCATACAATTCTTTTCTCTTTTAATTTATGTTTAATTACTAATTTGATTCCTTACATTTATTTTAAGGTTTTAATTTGATCCCTTACGTTTTAAATGTTTTAAGTTAGTCTCTTACATTATTCACGTTTGTATAAATTAATCTCTCATATTAGTTTTATACTAATTCTGTTTATTGTAGACAATGTGGTTGACAAACATCCAACTAACTTGTGAGACATGTAAAATTTAAAACTATAGTTTGTATTCTTTGAGATTGAATAGAGGAAGGGGAAGAACTAAAGTGCGGTATTAGATACTACTGCAATTAAACTTTGTTACATTGGTTTTTATGTACATATTAGATTGGTTATTTGTCCGATCTAACATTAAGTCTTTTAATAAATAGTTAATTATAAAATCGATTAAAATGACAGATGTTATAAATCAAAATTCAAAATTGATTTATTATATCGGTTAAATTTGAACCAATGTAACAAGTCATATTCAAAATTTAACTAAATTTCATGCTTTCTTTATTATAGCAATTAATATATCAACTAAATATCAATTGCATTATAACATTGTTGCAACAAATAAGTAAAACCAAAACACTAATGTACTTATAGAAAAAATCTAATTGAACATGTCCCGATCCAATGAGTCACATAATAGCATCAACTATGTTGATATCACATTATAGTTAACATAAAAGACACAAACAAATCACAAGTCTAAATATAAATAAAAAATAGTAATGATATTAATAATCACGATTAACACAAAAAAAAATGTATAGATTAATAATAATTATTAGTATTAAAATATTAAGTGGATAAGGAAACATCAATAACTGTACAGTAAATCAGCAATATTAAGAGGATTCCTTGAAGAAAGAAATCAGCAATGACCCAATAAATGCTCACTTTGCACATATATCTAAGTTCTTGATATTATTTTCTCCATTAAACATATCTTAAAATCAATTAAAATAAGTTTAGTAGTCAACTATTAATGCATAAACAAACTACAAAAACAACAAGAGGGTGAAGGGCTATACATTTTGATGAAACTAATGGACTTTTATATGCTAAAAACAGGGAATGAGATGGGAAAGAAATACATCATAATTAAACACTAAAGAGGGCATAGGTGGGCAGGACAGGACACAATCAAGGCAGAAAGTAAGTGAATAGACATGTAATTAAGTTTTATGTAAAGCACCATACACTTAGAAGATTCATCAAAATCCTTAAGTTTTCTCTTGAGCTCACATATCGTGTCATTACAGCTGAATTTGAACGGTCGAGTAAAATATATCCCAGCAACTGTAAAAGAGAAAGAAATCAAACTCAGCAACTTTCTTTGCATCACTGCAACATTAAACAATGTAATAAAAAACCGAAAACAGTATATAAAGAAACTTTCTTTCCCAGCAACCGTGTACGCTCAAATTTTCATTGGTTCATAAACATCTTAAAAATTATTTATTCAAAATTTTGCCAACGAAATTTTAGATACATTATTTATATTACTTTTTGTATATTTTCAGTAATTAATTGTACTCTATCGAAAATTTATACCTTGAATTTTTTATAGTAAATTTGCCTGGTATATATTTAAATTTTGAAATTTCTGATATGTAGTAATATTAACTATAAGTTATTTGAGAGAAAAATGTTACTTATTAGAAATTTTGGTGAGATTTTAAAATAATTTTATTTTTATTATATAGAACTTTTTGCATGGCTTGGTGAATTTGGATTTTTGAATAAATGAATAAATTTGAGTTTTTAATATTTTAAAGAGGTATAAGTCCAATTGAGACGGTATAAAATCCAACTTTAAAAAATAAAGCTTCCAAACAAAAGGGTAGAAATGGGCCCTGCAGCCCATTAAAAAAGATACAACAAAATGTATAATGGGCAAGAGAATTTGAGTCGAAAGCTACAAATTACAAATTACAACTTCAAATTAAAATTAGTTTTAAAAACAAGATCAATTTCAATTAATATTATTCAGACATGTCAAAAATCAAATTTTAGCTAGTTTAGTTTGACGGTGAAAATGCCATTTTCAAATCCCAATAAATAGGTGTCGTGAATTCCTACGGCTTAATGCAACACTATTCTAATATAAACTTTATGTATCTCGAATCACTTTTGACTCTCTCAACCATGAAATGATACAGACCCAATTGATAGTTGTTTCATTCAACTGTTACCTCTTCGACCATGGTATTCTCGACTACAATAGATTGTCTCCCAAATTAATTTTCATCTCTACAATTTATTTCACAATTCACCTCTAAATGACTATATATAACCATTAATCATTTTATATTCAACTTAATTTTAGACATAATCAAAATTTATAAATTCAATTCGTTCAATCAATTTTACTCACCTCATAAATATATTTTATCATGTAAATCTATAATAATAATTTGTTTGAAACACTACTTTGAAATATACCTTATTTTTTATAGTTTACTAGTAAGTGTTCAATCTTGTAATTTTGAGATAGAGTTCAAATACCGTCGAATTTATTGTGAAATGGTCATTAATTTTAGGTTAATTAAAAAGTTTTTTTAGATGCCTTAATTATGAATTTTCTCAAAGAAATTGAGAATAGTCTAAAGTAGATAATATTTAAGGCTCATTCAACAATTACAAATAAATTTATATTTATCTCTCTATAATGGTTTTGATGTCTTAATTATGCAATAATGAGTCCTCTGTTTCAAATATTATCAATGAGTAGTAAATTCTAATCGGATGAATATATTGAACACAAAAATATCTTCACCATAGCGTGCCAGAAATTTGGCTAAATGTTGCTTTCCTACATTTTTTATTTTTTTATCTGAGGTGACAGGGTCAACATTTGTTCCAACAAGCTTTTCCTTCAACCTCCAACAAGAAAGCAAATCTCCAACCTTAATAATTGGTCGTGATAATATTTATTTCCTTTCGGCTACCACTAATATATGTAGTAGTAAATAATAAATAAATAAAATGTGTAAGGAATGTCAAGAAGAATAAAACTCAACTACTACTTTTTGGGTCATCTAGTCACACACTTGTATTACAGCATGTTATAATAACCCTTTTGGCTTTACACAAGTCAGTATTCTCCGCGAGTAATGTTTACAATAGTGGAAAAAATCATCTTATATAATGATCGGTGATATGACAGAATTATGAGGGAACTTAGAGGCTTTCAATTATGATGTATAAACTACTTTGCCTAGTTGCAACATGGTCTAGTTGATGCTTTCATAGTTTGAATTTGGATATTAGTTTTTTCAATCCATTGATTCTTCTTTGAAGTTGTAGTTTTTATTTTTGTCACTCTTCACAAGCCAAGAAATATGTAGTAAATGAGAGTTATTGGCAAGGAAACTAACATGCCAAAGATTACCCTGCAAACGAAAAAGAATAGCAATTTGTTTAATCTATTTATGGATATCATACATGAAAATTAAATATGCTCAATCAATATCTTTGATCATAAATAACTTTATGAAAATTAACATTAACTTAACTTGATTTAACTTTATGAATCACTAAAAAAAAGTAGCCTCTGTGTACCGTAGGTTCCAAATGGAGGGTCAAAATCATGCTTTGCAAGGCTTCTATAGATGTTTTTAATTAGAATAAAAAACCATCGTATGCTAATAATGATACATGCTTATAAGGTAAAAGAGGGTTAAGATTTTGCTAGAAGATCGTCATGAAAAGGCAAATGGCCTATTTTTTAACACCATTATACGCATTATTATGTTTGTCCAAATTAATTATTAATGCCTGGTTGTTGTAGACAATTATCTGTTTGATAGATTCGGTATCCTTGATAGGGCTGCATAATAATCAACTTATTAAGTGGGGTAGATTAAAAGTTCAATAGATAGATGTGTGTGATGTTAACACGCTTTCCTTTGTCTTCCCATCATTTCTTCCTCTGAGCACTATATTCTACAATGAATCTTGTAAAATGAAATAGTGCACTATATTATTTAGTATTATATTTATAAGTTATTCTATAAACTCTTTCAAATACTTAAACCTATAGATTAGGTCAAATAAATAATTCAAACAAACTCTTAATTATAAGACATGTCACGAAACATTCTTTATTTGTACTATTTTTGGGGCATAGTATATGTAATTTAGTTAGTAAAACTTTAAATGCATACTTAATTTTACATTAGTGAAGCAAATGCAAATGAAATTGTC
The DNA here is from genome assembly GCA_037974835.1 of Cicer judaicum. Lineage (NCBI taxonomy): Eukaryota > Viridiplantae > Streptophyta > Magnoliopsida > Fabales > Fabaceae > Cicer > Cicer judaicum. The sequence goes on from JBBPBS010000689.1 coordinate 6,427,787, forward strand.
CAATAAATAGTTTTTTTGCAAGAGTGAATTTGAAAAGAGTTTTTGTTTTGAAAGATTGTCACATAAACAATAAATATTAGAAACTTACCCTGTACTCAAAATATCAGGATGGAGCCCATATTCCCTTGCAAATACAAATGGCACTATCCCTTGCGGAAGAGCAGCCTACGAAAACAATTGAATTGAAGTCAAAGCTAATTAAGTACTAATTTATATACAATAAATTGAGCTATATTTAATATTCCCTCTATAAACATTTATTACAGAAGAAAAATGCACACATTTTTCTGATATATTACATAATTTCCATGTGCTGCATGTGTCTATAGAGATTTAAATTCATTCCACAAATATGCAACATAAGTACCTGCACAATGGCAGTATGCAGTTTTTTTCCTCTCAATCCAATGGCAATGGAAGTTAATGACATTACAAGAGGGCCACATAGGAATCTAATGGCCATTCCCATGGTTGCTCTTTTGGTACCGCAAGCAACGATTCGTGGCTGAAGTGCCATGAAAAGCCCTGCATATTTAATTTTCAAATGAGTATATGTCATTGTTTATATAGATATAGTATCATTTATGTACTCATCTTAACAATATATATAACAAATCACTTTCATACGTTTTATTTCACATTTTTCCATTTCTCCATTTTTAAAGCTAACAATGTCATTATGATTCATGTGCTATTGTGGGACATCACATTTATTTTCTGGGGTTGCTACAAGCACTGAGTACAAGGCAATGCATGTGTTTTCTTTTTCTCTTGTTATGTCTTCCTCCACATTGTGAAAAGGTTAGAGGATTTGTAACGTGTTACATTCATATTCATTCATATACGAAGAAAAGAAACATCATGTGTGCATGTGGGTCGGTGTCTTTCTTCTGTGTAGATGTATATGGTATTAAATGATTATATGTATGTTTATATATTTGTAATAAATGTACCTAAACTAAACATTGCCATCCCAAGACCTGCATCGGATATGATTTTGATTGATGATTTGATAAGACTGGGCATTTCTATGTTCCATCTGCAAATTCACATCATATAAAATGTATGAAAATGTCTTCTATGAATATAAAATTTAGAATATGACAGAACAAGACTAATTAAGGAAATGAATTCTCTGTCATCAAAATATCACATGGTCACTAGTCACTACTACAAGCAGTCAATCAAAACAATTGGTTGATATTCAATCAATGGCTCACATTTCAAATTGTTTTTTAAATCCGATTTACTGTACTTAAAATATAAACCATCTTACATTTATCCAACAGTTTGGACTTACTAATTGCAGTAAATAACAATAATGTTTTAAAAATCAATCTAGATCCAAATATCAAACTAAAAAAAACCTTGGGTCATAGTTCAGCTATTTTAAAACACTTATCTGGATGAAACCGTACAATCAAACCGCTCAAATAACTGAATTGTAGACCGTGCCTGTTCATAGTTAAATCCGGTTTGATTTTTAAAATATTGAAACATAGTTAATTTGTCTTAGAGTAGTTGTATTTGGTAACACTAGTTAAATTTTGATAATGTTTCAGAATATTACTTACTTGAAGGAGATTAGAGACCAAAGAAGTCCTAATAGACTAGAATATGTATTAGGGTTTCTTGAAAGTTTTCTTCCAACTACTATAAGTATAAGCCTCAACATTACAAAGGCATATGGCATTTTCTGGTCACTTGCAATTTCATCTTTGGGGTCCACACCTTCCCCTGACACTGAGACTTTGAGACTGTCTCTGAAGCTGATTTCTTTATCTGTCGTATAATAGACAAAAACATTATAAAAGCTATCAATCAATCAATGAGTTCAAATAAAAAAAAAAAAAAAAGACAAATGATAATGCTAATAAATCAATCTCACATTTCTCTGCCACTTACATATTTGATTGTTAATTAATGATGAAAGGATACTTAGGCAACAAATATTGAAAATGTATGTTTTTGGTAACTATAATTTGGTGTTATGATCTAGATTCATACAAAATTGATCATCATTACACACGTGCTCTCTACTAAATCATGGCTACTATCAATTAAGCCTCAGACTAAGTAAAGTAGGCTTTTTTTTCATAATATATAATATAATATATAATATGAATAAAAGTTAATGTTTTTTCTTACTAAGTAGGTGAATGTTTTTAACTTTTTATTATACTTTAAAAAGATGGCGTGGGGGTGGGAGGGACCAACCTGTCTACTGTTCTGTAGTCTCTACAGAATCCAAAATCAATTATAAAACCATCTTTTTTGAAAGAAATTATTAAGCTAGCTATCTTATTATATCCTTTTGCAATGTTTACGTGTACATTCATTTCTCACGTGTAATCATGTTATGATGAAACATATATATATCAAGAGTTACTAAAATTATAATTATTATGCAGAGTTCATATGAATTAAAGGGCATTAATCAATCTAAAATGCATTTCACTCTAACTAACAATATTTGTGTAATTGTTGAGTTAAATGTATAAAAGAGCTCTGTGAATTATGTAAGAAATAAACGATGGTGAACAAATTATGACAGTAGCAATAATGCTTTTGAATACGACAAAGACACTGACGATGGTCGGGGACAAAACGTACAGCAAATTCCTGAAAGGTAGCATGGGTATGCACTATACAACAACATATACCTGCGTTTGATGTATTTCTTTTCTGATATACCAGTACTATTGCCAACATACTATTACTACAGTACCATTCAAATACTCCATCAATCTCATCATAAATAGTTCTAATTTTTAAATTATTTGTAATCTTATACAAGATTTTTTAAATAATCCATTTCACTATTTCTAACAAACATAACAACAAACACATACCTGACATACTAATATCGTTACATCCTTGTCTCTCTTCTCCCCTCCATTTCTCCGGCGAATCCCAAACCACCCTCCCTCCATTCACCCCCGGCGAATTCCTCCTCCCTCCATCCACCGGCGACCTCCCCCACACCGGAGTACAAATCTCCCCTACATTAACATTCGACCTCCTCGGAGTCATCTGCAACGAATAAGCATCCGTCGAAGCGTAACCGGAGAGACGAGGACTCGCATTATCGAGAAACTGAATCGGCGTGTTGATGGAGAAGATGTCGGCGTTGGAGAGATCGGAGAGACGAAATGGAGTGATGCCGTTACTGATTGAGGAAGTTGATTCCGGTGGTGCTGAGGAAATTGAGCGACGGATTCGGACTTTAATGTGGCCGTTTTGGTCGGTTTGTGATTGGGTTTGGAGTGGTTCGTGGCCGTGAAGGGAAATAACATCGCCGTCGAGTTCGAATTTAGTTATGGATGATGCGGTGGCCCCCGGGAACTCGGTTTTTATTAGAAGTTTTGCTGCTCTGTATTCCAGTAAGAATAGTAGCAGAGTATACCTGAAACTCACAATTATTAAATCATTTTAATTACAACCAACTATTTTCCCCAAAATTAAATTAAATTATTTTGTTTATATAACCAACTAATTCGATCATTTTTTTGTTATTAAGAAATTAACTGTAAAAAAATAATTTTTTTAAAAATAAGTTTATTTTATAATATTGTTTAATTGAAAAAAAATGTAATTTCAATCCATTTGAATGATTTGTAATATTACATACCAAATGATGCATTGTAGGACGACAAGTTGCACCATGAGACTTTGTGTAAAATCACCATACATAGCTTGAAGGAGAGGAATACCCATAACAAGGGTATTAGGCAAAGTGGCAAGTGAAAAAAGAGTAATGAGCCAATCCAATGAGCCTTTAGTAAAGAAAATGGCCCAAATAGAAAGAAATAATAAAACAAGTAGCTTTGAAATTGTGTCAGCTACAATGAACATAGTGTCCATTTGATAAGGATTGTTGAGTGAAATAAAATGAAAAGATAGAACTGGAACAGCAAACACTGCCACAAACCGGTTTATGCCTGAACATTGTTCAGGGCTGAACATTTTGCACCATTTCACTGAACCATATGCTATTAGCATTGCAAAATATAGAGGTATCATTGCACACATCACGTTGTATAAATCTTCTCCATTCACCATAATTATGGGGAGGGAGATTTGTAGTGTGTGTAATTTTTTTGTTTAATTTTTATTGTAATGTTTTGGTATGGTTGGAAAATGAAAGGAGTGGGGGAGAATGGATATATAGGGGGCTGGTGTATTTTTATAGGACAGGGTATGGACTTTTTTGCCCCTCCAAAATCTTCAGTTTTACTTTGGAGGTAGTGTGCTCAATGCTTAGTCGGTTGTTAGTGTTAATGATTGTCAAATGTAATACGTTTCGGTGTGGCTGTGGCAAAAGTTTGGGGAATATGTATTACTTTCTTATATACAATTTATATACAGAAAAGTGGATAAATTGAAAATGAAAATGAAAATCATATTGAATAATAAAAAATGATGTAATTCAATGTTATATAAGATTTATTTAAGAAACAACAAATGCAAATAATGTTCATAATTAAACACTGGCGGAACAAGTTATAGTCAAAGGCCGAAAAACAAGTATAGAATCAAAGTCTAAATGCAATTTTGCAAATGAAACTAACAAATGAAGAATGTAATATTGAATTGGGGAGTTATCACTTCATTCGATATCTTTTCATTAAAAAAGTTTAAGATGTAATCTATTTTATTGAATTTGTAATTTTAATTATTTATAAAAATAATTGACATTTGATCACCTTTCTCAATGTTGATGTAAAATTTAAATTAACTAATATTATTTTAATAATTAAAAAATAATAATAATTTTTTTACTTAAAAATTTCTGAAAAAAATAGTTTTTAAAATTACATTTTTTTTAATATTAACCAGATTTAAAAAAAATTATTTTTTTGTGATTTTTTTAATTTAATTTAATTGCAGTTTTAGTCCCTTTATTTTTATTATACATCACATCATTTAAAATTAACGACTTAAAAAATAGAGGAATCAATTTCTTACTTCAAAAATATGAATGAAGATCATTAAATAAATTAAATCATCAATTTTTACTTCAAAAATATAAATGAAGATCAAAACTATTAACTTTTAAAATAGAAGAATTAATTTTTTGAATTGGTGAAAATTTAAAAAACTAAATCTGTAATTAAGTCTTCTAATTTTTATAAATTTTTGAAACAATTTTATTTTATTTTTATTTTCAGATATAAAATTTATTAAAATGGTGTTATTTAATTTAAATTTCAGTGATTTTTCAGATAATAATATACAAATGATTCTCAAAATCATTTTTCATTAAAATGATTGTTACATCACCAATTGATATTCAAATTGAAAAGAGGATCAAATGTAATCAAAATTACATATTTAATGAAATAGAATCAATACTGTATTCTAAAAAGAAAAAAAAAAGTGAAGAATCAAATCTAACCCATGAAGACATGCAAGTACAAGAAGATCAAAGCAACGGTGAAGATGTAGATATATGTATGGTTTGGTTCAATTCTCTTTTCAATCTCTCTCTTCAAAGAAAGATTAAAAAAAATATATGTAAACAAAAGGTTATTTTGATTTTTTTTAAATCTAAATATAATATATATAAAAATTCTTCAAGCACCATATGTGCCATAAAAATATATACAAATTTTATAGGAATTAAGTATATAAAAATTAATTAAATTAATATATTAAACTTAACTGATAAGTAAAACATACACAATTATATTAAAATTCATAAATACTATTTAATTAAAAGAATAAAAATAATGTGTTGATAATTTAAAATTATTTTTACACTTTCATCCAATTATAACTTGCAGGTGCGGATCTTCTTATGAGGGCGCAGATTCCATGACACCCCCTATATTTTTAAATTTCTTTTTATATATATATATATATATATATATATATATAATAACTATCTTACGAGGGCGCAGGTGGCATGACACCCCCTATATTTTTAAATTTCTTTTATATATATATAACTAACGATATATTATTAAAATATCACTAAACTCTATAGTTAGTTTTTGAGTAATTTTTACCTCCTCTTTCCACCTATGATTCTCTTTTATATTTACTTTCTACTCTCTCTTAAAATTTATACTACTAAAATATAATAAAATTAATACAACAACATCTGTATATACGTAAAGTATGTGGTAGAGAACTATAAACTAACTCATTTCGAACCAATAAAGATTTTTTGAATAAATTTTTTAACAAAAATGAAAATTATAAAATGAATATATTTTATCGAATTGAATTGTGAAAATTGTATGACTTGTGAAAATTAAAATTCTAATTTTTTTCAATTTGTCTACTATGTATGAATTTGTGATACTCTAAAAAAAACTATATGACTATTAAAAACCCAGCTCCCCAAATATTTTGTGCAAGATCCGCCACTACTTGCAGTGACATTAAATAGATAGATAATTGTTGTTGATTACAAAATTAGATAATATAATATGAAAGATTGAATTGTGAAGATTAGATGAGAGTGTAATGTTATTTTATATTGTTAATGTACTAATTTTGCATTCTTTAACCAATAGGAAAATTAAAAGAGAAAAAAAAGCAAAATTGATACTTACATTACATATAACGTAAATTATTTTAGTAATAAAGGAAATGAAATCTAAAAATTAAGCTATTTAGATATATTAAATTCAACCAAATTTTAAGTAATCAAATTCATCCATAAATAATTGATTATGTGTTAAGTTACTTTCAATTAAAGATGGTAATAGATATCCAGATATACAAATAGTACTCATCCACTATGTTTTCGGTTAAATACAAATAATATTTGTACTATATCTATATTCGTAAAGATATTCACTTATTAGATACTTGACAGATTTTTAAATATCTTAAAACTAAAATTTTAATTTTAATATTATATGGATTTGAAAATTTTAGGATTTAATAATAATTATAATAATAATAAAAATAATAGTCTGATTCGAGTATTTAAGTGATTAATTTTAAATATAGCGGAGTTAATAACCAAACTAAGAGTTGAGTTTAATTGGTTTAATTTGATTTAGATTGAATCATGAAAAAGAATCAATCAAATTTAATTGTTTTTATTGAAACTTTGGATCTATCGAGTGATTTGGTTTAGTTTTTACACCCTTCAAAACAACGTATTAACCTTGTACAAATTATGGAAAAACATGTATAAATTAAACGTAATTACGATTCTTCTCTAAAACAGAAACTATGGTATAAGCAACGTGTTTTTGCATATCACGGATTCACGTGGTTTATATATATAAACAAAACAAAAAATCCATTTTAGTTAATTGTTATGTGCAAGAAGTCCATTAGAATACAAAGACAGTCTAAAATTGTAAGGACATAAACTATTTAGAATTTGAGTTTCAAAAACTATTTAAAAATTACAATTTATGTCACCGAAAATATTATTGGGTTGAGTCGCGGACTAAGTCGCTCTCTTTAAAACGTTTTGCGGCACTGCCCAAATTGTGCAAGACAAACTATCAACCACGAAGTCACCAAGATAAAATAGCCCAGATCATTGTATTGGAGTTATAAACCACTCTTGATATGACGTTTTAAAGTCACTTTCAATATGACAATTAAAGTCATTCGCAATATAGTACTACGACCATTCATAACTACGGCATAACAACCGCTCTAAAAACAAAAGGACATACCGCTCTAAAAACAAAAGGACATACCACTCTAAAAACAAAGGCATAACGACCGCTCTAAAAACAAAGAGACTACGACATACAACATAATAACCACTCCAAAAAACCGAAAGGAACTGCAGTATAATTACTGCTCTAAACCGAAAGGGACAAAAACAAATGGGAGAAGTGGCTCGAAATTTGGCGAGCAGAATATAAGAGGGAGAAAAGATAAAGTTGGGAAAAACATCCAACTTTGGTGTACTTTTCACAATAGTTTGATGCTCATTATATAGTGATGGAAGTAAACTCACATTTCTTTTCTAAGCAATGTGGGACTTTAGTATGTATAGATTTGAAACTACTCAAAATACTAGAGTTTTCTAATGTGGGATTTCAAAATTATTTCTTTTCAATGTGGGACTTAACAAGTTTCTTTCCACTTAAATTTATAATAATTTTTTTTTCAATGTGGGACTTCAACAAATTATTAAATTCACACTATAACACAATTTTTTTCCAACAGAAATTTTATCTATGTTCGTCTTTGTCGGAACTATAATGGTTTGGTTCGCAGGGTCCATGCTTGCTATGTCGGATCACTAAACTAAAGCTGGGGTAGCTTTTAGTTTTCAAATTTTTTAATTTTGAGTTTTCGATTTTACTTTTTAATTTTTAAAATTTTAATTTTAAGTTGATTTTTAATTTTTAATTTTATTTTATTTAAATTAATTTTTTTTGCTTAATTTTTTTTATAAATTCACCAAATATAAAAAATGATTGAGAAGTAAAACTAATTAAAAATTAAAAAAAATATTTATTTGAATTATTTTAAAATAATTCAAATATTGTAAGATTATACTTTATTTAATTATAAGAATTTTAGTAATAGTGGCTGTTAGAACATATAGTATGTCAGTGTCTGAATTCAAATTTTTTTTAAGTACTGCTTTGAAAAACTTTCATATACTAAATAGTTTTCAACTCTGTAAATACTAAAGTTACACATTAGATATTTAATATATGTGAGTTTGTTCAATCATTATATAAAGAGTATTAAAGTTTTGTAAAAAGAACACCAAAGTTAGATGCAATAGCCAACTTTATATTTTCTGCTCGATGCATTTTTGAGCCAATTCTCCTTTTTTTTCCTTTAATATCATTGTTCTTTTAGAACGGTTTGTGTCGTAGTCCATTCATTTTTGAGTGGTCATATTACTACTGTCCTTTTAGAGCAGTTTTTGTGATGTAGTTCGTTTGATTTTTAAATGATCATAATACCATTGTCCTTTTAGAGTAGTTTTTGTGTCGTAATCCTTTTGATTTATGAGTGGTCAAAGTATCATATTACGAGTGATTTTAACTGTCATATTCAGAGTGACGTTAACTGCCATATTGACGGATTAATTCTAGAACAACTTTCTACGATATTGCAACTAAACCCAATAATATCTTTGAGGATTGGAAATTTATTTTGAAACAGTTTTTCGAAACTCAAAAAACAACAATTTTAAGAAGTTTCTTTTTGTTGTGTCAACCAAAGAAATTATTGGATTTGGTTATGTTGCTTATGTTTTTAATAAATTATTTCGGTTTGAAGGGTGTCACTTCAAACGATGGCAACAAAAGATGTTATTCTTCTTAACTATGAAAGATGTTGTCAACGTTCTAAAAATTACATTCCAATTGTCACAGAAACAATTGAACAAATAGAAAAGGATAAGAAAACTGCATAATTAACTTAATGAAAGGATATAGAAATAAGTATATTCTTAATAGACTTGTTGATGATATGTATGGTTACTATAGTTCCAACAATAGGGCTTAAGATGTTCGAGATGCTATGAAGAAGAAATATGATATCAAGGAAGCTGAGGATAAAAAGTATGTTGTGAGCCGTTATCTCAAGTATCAGGTGACCGATGACATATATGTGGAGGCTCAATCCCATGAAGTTTCAGAAGATAATTTATGTGATCATCTTTAAAGATTATCTTTCCAGTCGAGAACTAGTTGGGGCAGCGAACCAAGTCACGTTCTTATGATGAGGAGCATTAAAAGCAACAAACAAGGCGAAATAAAATCTCGAAGAAGTAAGAGAGTCAGAATTGCTAAAGATTATGAACTCGATTATACGATTTATACCTTAGAAGAGGATTATGCATATCTTTCAAGAAGCTCTATCATCTTTGAATGCATATTTATGGCAAGAAACTATAAACGGTGAGATGGATTCTATAGAGTCTAATAGGACCAATTAGTTTAGTAGACTTGTCTCTTGGTTGCAAACTCATAGTTTGTATATTGATATTGAAAAACAAACTAAAACTTGATTAAAGTGTTGATAAATACAAGGCTCACCTTGTAGTCAAAAGTTTTAGGCAAAGAGAAAATAAAGATTTCTTCCACACTTTTTCACTGATCACTAGAATTACATCCATTAGGATACTCATTCCAGTTACTAAAATTCATAACTTGGTGGTACACCAAATGGATGCCAAGGCTGCTTCTTTAAATGGTGACTTGGAAGAAGAAATTTATATAGAACAACTTGAAGGTTGTGTGATTCATGGACAAGAAAACAAGGTCTTTAAGTAAGATAAATCTCTATATGGTCTTAAACAAGACCATAAGCAATGGATTGAAAAGTTTGATAACTTGATTATATCAAGTGAGTTTAAAGTGAGTGAAAGTGACAAATGTATTTATCACAAATCTGAAAATGGAATTTGCACTATCATATGTCTCTTTGTAGACGATTTACTCATATTTAATTCAAACATTCATGTTGTAAATATTGTGAAATCATTATTGTGTAATAACTTTGTTATGAAAGACCTTGAAGAAACGAGTGTAATCCTTGGAATCAAGATTATTAGGTCAAAAAAGAAAATTTCTTTGGATTAGTCTCACTATGTTGAAAAGATAACAAATTGTGAAGTAATATAAGATGAACGTGCTATTATAAATCAGAGAAGCATGATCCGTAAAGCGATGAAATGATGAGGTAATATAATCTCTTAATAGTTATATACTCTATGTGGACTGGAGTACCTAACTACATGAGTACTCTTGATAAACTCACCTATGTGAATGTGGAAATGATGTCGTTTCCTATGGAAATATTGATACAAACTTGCTAGAGCATTCACTATATTGGGATTGATGTGCAGTGCCATTAGCGCACAAGCTTTTGAGAATACATCGAATGAAAAGGTTGCGTGTGAGTTTGATGTCAGAGATAGAGTTCAAAACTACGAGTTACTCTTGTTGAATCAGAATCTTACTTATTATGCAAAGGTTCAAGTCGGAATACACCTCTTACTTCCATGACTATATAAAGAATTTTAACTTGCAGTGAAATAAAAAAAAAAATGTAGAAGATGTAATTGATATTGCAACTATGGTTATGTTGTAAAACATTAAATTGTAGTTATGTTGTGTTTTATTGAATTAATAATTTGTGGATATGTATTTATATCACTTTTGGATAGACGATTATGAGTGACATATCGGTTGTTTAATTATGAATTGAGGATATAACAACTCTCTTGAGTTTTTATTTGATTGACGATTGGTGTAGTCATAACTATAGAGTGATTATTTTGAAAATAATTTGTAAAAGTAAACGATGACGTCATAGCGACATCCAAGAATGTTATAACTATTGAGATGGTTAAGGAATGATTGATTCATGCATTTGTATTATATTGTGGTGAAGTCTATTGTCATGTGTATTAGCGCAAGAGGTTGATTATCGACCTAGATCCCAACGAAGATATTTATATAAAGAGTACTTTGCATGATAATGTTAGAATTAGGCTATTTGTGTTGTTTATGTGACAATCGATTTATAACACCTAGACTTCAAGTGAAATTAGGTGGCATTGCTCTTGGTAGCAATGTCAAGTGGGACGTGCTCTTGGTAGAGATGTCAACGGTGCGGGAGCGGGAGCGAAAAATATTCTCTCGCTCTATGTCTCTACCACTAAAAATATCCTTCTTTTTCATTTTCTTATCTGACTAAGGGAAGTTTTTATCCCCATCCTCATCTCCAGAGTCTCTGTATGGACCACATGCGTCAACATAAAAAATAATCGTATATTTTTCTTATTTTCAATCAAATTGGTCTTAAGAAATTTAAAATTTAACCATAAATCAAATGAAAAAAATATGATATTATTCAGAGTCTTATGACAACTATAAAAATTACATATAAAATAAATTTATATACATATTGCATAAAAAAACAATTTAATTATAAAAACATTCTACTTTAAAAACACACTTATAAACAATTCAATAAGTTTTGCGTCCAATTATTTTATTTTATTGAATGTTGCTAGTTATAAATATGTGTTTGCACACACAAATATATTTACAACTATTTAAGTGAATATAAAAGAATTTATTTATTCAAAAAATATATATATAGGTTTACTAATTTACACTCCTCTACTTTTTAGAAGATGTAAATTAGGAAACAACTCAAGTGAATGGATATTGATGTAATTTATATTATTTATATTATTTATTTATTTTTAATTAATTGTCTCTCCTTAAAATGAATGTTTGTTTTTTCTCTTCAGATTTAATACTTCCCTTTGTTAACTTTTTAATTGATTATTTATGAAAAAAAATTGATTAATTTTGGATTGTAGAAATAAAAGTTATGATAATAAAAAATAAATAATATTTAATTAATGTGTTGTTAAACAGAAAGAAAATAAAGTTCAATAACGTGTCACAGCACAGATTATAAACGTTATTACCACGAAGAATATCACTGAAATTTTCCATTAATGTATAAAAGAATATCAATTCCTGTTAATAATAAAAAACACAAAAAAAAAATGTTTTAATAATTATTAATTAATATATTGTTTGAAATATTACGATAGAAGGATTTTTACTTGAATTTAGCCTCATCGATTTCTATTTATTTTTTTTATTTTATAAAATATAATCATTTATACTCTAATTAACGTACGCAACTAGAAGATATCGAGTTCTATTTATTTATTTATTTTAAAAGAGATGATAAATTCTACTATAATTATCTCACACAACTATGAGATTCTGGATTCGAATTTGATGTCCAAATCTAACAATATCGGCATTTGTCAATTGAATTAAGATTTAATAACTGATTTTTGTTTATTTTAACAATATATAAAAATTTGAGTCAAATATTAATACTATTAATAATAACAATAAATAAAAATTATAATATGATATTTCTTTAATTTCTCAAAAGGTAATTAATATTATTTCTTTGTTTGAATATTATTTGCATCCTTTGCAAAAAAAGGTAGTAATTTGAGAAAGAGAACCGTTGGAATTTATTGATTAGTAACATATATTATTTTATATATAAATAAGAATAAAAAGATAGTAATCTTCTTTAAAAAAAATAGTAATATAAATTTGACTAAGAAAGAAGTGTAGTCAGTTGAAGAAATAGAGAAACGTTACTGAAAGCCATATATCGTAACTCAATAGATGCTTGTGGGGGTGCTACTGGCATTTTTGTCAAATATAAAACTACCGCTGAAATATATATATATTGGTAAATCATATACAAAGACTAAAAATATAATTGAGTATAAATTATTTTACAGTTTAACTTCTATAAATACCAGCTAATTTTATTTTTTAATTACCATCTTTTTATGGAAAAGACCAAAATGGTTTGAATGATCATTAAAAACAATTTTTTTTTGGTATGTAAAAGAATAGTAAATATTGTTAGAAGTTCACCCATACAACTACAAAATTTCAAGTTCAAAGTTTAATTTAATAATTTTAATATTTATAAGAATGATTAAAAATTATATATTAATAGTAAATAAAACAATTTTTGTACCAAATTCAGGTGATATAATATTTTAATAATTTAGGATAGAAAATAAATTTAATATTTTTTGGATTATTACTATTGCATATAAAAAACCAGTCATGGTCATTTCAAGGTCTTGGCTTCTCTGCATATTTCAAAGAAATCCATTCAACCCAATATCAGTGAGAGTGACATAGCTAGGTGCACCCAACCTTCAATAGGAGCTAAGAAGAAGAGGTATGCTTATTTCGTTCGAACATGTATTTTCGTCAGACCACAACTTCAATTTTAAGTATAAAATATTATATTGATTTTATTTTACTAGCTTGTTGAAGTTTGATGAATTATTTGCAAAAGGTTTAGATGCTCACCTGAAAGAACTCCATGTGCAGGTGCGCCTTATAATAAGTTGGATTTTATCTTTAGTTACACAATCACATAATTTTGGATCTAGATCGTTCAATTTAGATCTAACCATCTATATTGTAACTCTGTGTTTTGAACCCGCTACTATAACTGAAATACAAGTTGTTTGGTTTAGATCAATTGATTGCAATTGTGTCACTCTATGAACAGCAAGTGCAGGTGCACCTTATAATAAGTTGGTTTTTACCCGTAGTTACACAATTACATAATTAGATATCTAAATCGTTTAAGTTAGATCTGACAATCTATATTGTAACTCTGTGTATTGGACCCACTATTAAAACTGAAATATAAGTTGTTTCCTTTAGATCAATTGATTGTGATTGTATCACTATGTGAGTTTGTGGATATCGTGAGGGTTCAACAAATAAAAACTAAACCTTTATTGTTTCTCAAGGGTTAAATCTAGAGAATCAACCCAGCCAATAATTATATCTGACTCAAAATGATTAATTCAGACTACATATAATTCTTGGTCCATTAAATGCATGTTTTAGATAAATAGGAGAAGGTTAATTAGAGGAGGGTAAAAGGAGATGAGATGTTTTTCATTTCTATAAAGGGTAGGATGTGAAAAAATGAAGAGGGAAAAAGGAATCGGGTTCTCGAGATGGTTTGATGCGAAAAATAAGAGAAAAGGTTGGTTAGGGTTAATGAAAGGGCAAACTTGAGTTTGATTATGTATTATATGACAAAACAATTAGTTATGTGTCTGGTCAGTTGGATGTTAAAGTTGGTTTAAATTATATATCTTGAAGCAAATCTCATATTGCTCAATATGACAAAGGAAAAAGGAGGTCAATGTTATATATTTTGGCTTTAATTCTTCGTTATATAATGCACCAATCGAAAATAGTTTAAGTTTGTATTTCTTATTTTCTCTTATAAACTTGTCTTATAGTGTTGTGAGATGTAGTTCAAATATTTTCTTTAGTGAGTGTCAGTGTATTGGGCGTCGTGATGTGTTGGAGATAAGTCTATATGTTGTAAAAAGTTTCATATAGTGTTTTAGCCTGGTTGTCATTAGAAAATGAACGTGTTTATTTTATTTTGTTTGGAGCTTTCACATTCTTTTGACCTCAAGCCACATTTATGATGTATTGTCTACTTTGGATCTTGTGTGTAAACCCAAACTATTTTGTTCTTAGTAAAAGGTGTCTTAGTGAGTAGAGAAGCGTGAATATTATTTATAAACTACTATTAGTATTGATTTAGTAATTTGAGGTTTTTTGGTGTACTTGAACACATGTTATGTTCATATTTTGTGTACAAGTGATATCAGGGTATGGTTCGACTTCTTGGGAGAACGAGAGTATATTACGGTATGTTGGATCCTTGTATCAAAAGACTCAATGGTTATGTAGTCATAAGACGTGTTTGGTAGGTTGTACACCGATGCGTACATAGATGATGTGGGAGACTCGAGAGGAGTTGATTATTGGGTTCAATTATGAGTAATTTGTTTCACGTTGATTATAGATAAGATAAATGTTAGATATATAAGAGAATTAACTCATTTACACAATATGATGTTCCTCTAAACTTCCGTCACTAGGTTCCGCGTCAAATGTCACTTTGTAAAGTTGAATTAACAAGTAATGAGATATAATTATCTCAAATATTAGGCACCTTTTCTCTATAAAAAAAAAATTAGGCACTTTAGGTTATTGAATTGAACTTATTAGAAATCAAAAAAATATTAGAGGGTTAGGGAACTAAAAACTATTTTTAAATTTAAAGGACCAAAAGGAAACATACCTCATTTTTAGGGGTTATAAACATATAAAATATTTCTTATTTTTACTTCATACAATTTTTTTATTTATAAAAATATATATTGTGAATATCATTTCTTCTATATAAATAATTAATAAAAATAATTATATTATAATCATTAATTGAGTTACATTTGGGTCAATAGAGGTTCATAAAGATAATCTAGTTGAAAAACACATAGAAACTGTTGTTAAAAAGAATTTATGACATTTATTGTATATTTTGAAGAGTGAGTTGATTAAATGTATCTCTATTTTGCCTTCTTAAAAAAACTTGTTCAAATGTATCTATATTTCTATTGTTTTTGCAGCTAAAAATATTGTGCACTATATTTTATTTTTTAAAGTTTTGTCGATGTTGTCTTTAAATTGAAGTGGGAAATCTAAGAGTGTTTTAGGTGAAATGGGATAGAGTATATTTAGAAAGAGAGAGCTAGTTATTTAAATGTATCTCTATTGTTTTTCCACTTACATATATTGCCATGTATTGTCTACTTAGATTCCACGTGTTTTCCTTACATTCTAAATTTAGACATATCAATTGATTTACTCTTGTTTTCTTCTTTTATATTATGATCATATATAAAATGTTTAATGACTTATTAATAATTAATGCAGGCAAGACCGAACAATGAAGAAAAGAAATTCAGGCTCAACTAGCGGATTATCCATCAAACATTTGTACTATGATATTCTTCTTAGAATATTCATGAATCTTAATGTTGTGGAACTTTCAATTGTCTCGATGGTTTCCAAGTCATGGAACCATATTAGTCGCGACCCTCTCCTTTGGGCTAAGCTTGATCTTTCTCGATTAAGCTCAAATGCTTTTAATATACCATCGGTGCCAGAAGCTTGGTCAGATACCAATTCCACAAACAAATTAACAAAATTATTGAAGTATGCCCTAAGTTTGAGCAATTATAATACAACTTGCATAGTATTCAATTACTTTATATACTTGACGGATGTGCATTTAATCTTCGTTGTTGAAAGGTAACACTTTTAACTCACCTATGTAGACAAATTATATCTTATCTAGGATTACATTCACCTTTCTCCTTTTGTCTTTCTAGTTCTTTGTTCATCTATTGAATTTAATTAGTATTCATGACAGGAAAAAATAGTCACTAAAATTATATACTTTTTATAGTTAAAAATTTTAGTTGTGATATGGATATTGTAAAAGTTACACATTGAAAGAGAGAAGATCTGAAAATATTTTTATAAGTGGTGAACTGTGTTAGTTGTAGGTGTAGGCATGTTGTGTATTATGTTCAAAAGTGTTGTATATTATATTGGTGGCACTAGGCATATTGATGTATGTTTATGTTGTATTAAAACATATTTTAATGGGATAATTTGTTGTATTAATTTTTGTCCAACTTTCGACTACATAATTTGGTGGGAGATACGCAATCCTTTAGTTTGAACCTTTTCTGAATGAAAATATTACAATTATTGAAAGAAAAAAAAATGGTCGATGGTACTTCCCCTACAAGTCGATTTTGTAATAAAAGTTGATTAGTATCAACTCAAATTTTAAGATTGTTTAATTGTTAGTTCATGATTCGTTGAATTAGATATTATCATACTGTTGCTATTAGGTCACACGTGTCATGCTCAAGATGTTCAGTCTTGAGCGTGAGTGAGGTGTATTATGAGTCCCATAATTGTTTAATTGTAGAACCAATATGTTTTACCAACTCGTTTTATCTATTTAATTATTTTTTAATATGTTCCTTCTTTATTTTGTAGGACTCCAAATTTGAAACGATTAGTACTACCATTTTCGGGAAAACTATCTAGTGTTGGAGTAAAAACTGCAATGAAGTCATGGAAAAATCTTCAATCCATCACTATTACCAATATCGTCAAGTCAAGAATAATTTTCTCTGCCATTCATAAGTACTGCCAAAACATCGTTGAATTAAAATTTGCTTGCAACTTTGAAATATGTCAAGGAGAATTATTGGTTAAATACACTCCAAATTTGAGGGCCTTGAGTCTTCGAAATGTAATGGTGAACTTAAGAGCATTGTTGAAAGTACTCAATAGCTTGGAAAAGTTGGAGGAGCTAAATATTTGTCATAGTCTAATTTGGGATAGAGTAAATGGTAAAGTTGAATCGTACACTATCCATGATGTGCGAGATTGTTTGAACCTCTCATGTCTACAAAAACTTATATTTTGTCAAAGAAATAGATGCCTCAAGTGTAAGAATGAGATCAACATTTCAATAAGCCAACCCTATGTGCATTTTGAGA
This sequence comes from Cicer judaicum, assembly GCA_037974835.1. NCBI lineage: Eukaryota > Viridiplantae > Streptophyta > Magnoliopsida > Fabales > Fabaceae > Cicer > Cicer judaicum. Next base: position 6,445,722 of record JBBPBS010000689.1, read on the forward strand.
ATCTTTGGCGTCAAGATGAGATTCGATCTCTTGGACATTAAATATTCTTATAACCATATGTTCATGGATGCTTAAAACTTTGGTTAAGTCGTTTTCTTGTTCTTGTTGGAATAAAGTTAGCAAACATTGAACCATATTTAGTCCGATTCAGTTATAATGTATTGCATTCCATTTATGAAAATAAGATTTTATTGTTGTTTGTTAATGAAGTCCTTTTTTGTTATGTCTTATAATTTGATTATAATATGATGCTTAGAATTCATTATTATATTGTTTTAACAAAAAATATAGTTATATCATTTTTATTTAAAACATATTTTTAAAAACATACTATGTTAAAAACACATTTATGAACAATTCCACAACCAATTTTTTGACTAAATATTACTACTTTTATGCATACACAAAAATATTTACTAGCATTTAAGTAAATATATGCAAATACATATTCCACGATATAATTTAGGTTAATATTTCCAACACTTACTTATAAAAAAAAAATTCAAATTTTAGATAAATATTATTAATATCATAATCTATGCAAAAATAAACATTTCAAATTTTTTCATTAAATTTTCAATAGAATTTATCTTAGATAGTTTAAAATATATAAAATATAAATAAATTTGATTTATTATAGAAAAAATCTTCTTGAATGGTATGGGTACATAGTGGTGTATCATTCATAACTAAATGTTTGAATCTAAGTGATTAACGAGTTTTAATTATAAAAAAAAATTATTCGTGAGAGTTCAAATTTAAAATCTAATTAAAATATTTTTTTTTTGACATATTTACTTATTTTTGGATCAAATTCTTAATTGCTAGGAGCTTGTTTCCTTAGAACCGGGATGTTAAAAACAAAAAACAAAGCACTAATATTTGTTTTTCTTGAAACTTATTTTTTATTTTGTCAATATTTATTTTAGGCCTAAAGCAAAGCTTGGGTTATTCTTGGTTCGGCCCTTTCCCACTTTATGTTCTCTATTTTGTAATTTTTTATTTGTAAAAGAAGTTTAAGTTGTTAATTTACCCGTTCTAATTATTAGATGTAGATTAACAATTTACAATTTTTATTTGAAAAAAAAAAGCATCTCTTATTACTAATAGTCCCTCTTTAGTAACATTTCAAAAAATTACCTTCTAATAACTTTTCAAAATCTCTCTATAGAAATATTTCAACCAAATACTTTAATTAATTACTAAAACATTTTTTTTCTATATTTTTTATTATTAATACAAATTGATATTTTTTAATACATTAATGTAAAATTTCAGCGACATTCTTTGTACTATTAATGTTTACATTTTTTTGATAATTTATTTAATTTAATTTCCTTTTTTTATAACATAGTTTAATATTATTTGTTCTTTATCATCATAATTTTTATTTATACAATCCAAAATCTACCATAGTATTAATAATTGATTTAAAACTTTTTTCACAAGGTTTGTTAGTTAAATACTGAAATTTAGTTAAAAAAAATTCTGATTTTTTTTTTCAATATATAATCAATAAGAAAGTTAACAAAAGGAAATACTACTACGAGGAAACAAAAACAAATATTAATTTTAAGAAGAAAAATAAATTAAATAAAAGGTGTAAATTACATCAATATTCATTCATTTGAGTATTTTTTTTTGGAAGAAATAGTTGAATATTGTAGTCG
>JBBPBS010000689.1:6447495-6467120 GCA_037974835.1 Cicer judaicum
ATATATATATATTAATTTCCACCCACATATTTTCACGAAGATGTAACTTACAAACCTATACCTTTTAGTTTTGAACAAAAATAAACTCTACTATCTTAAATAAGTAAAATTGAATGTTAGATTTGTAAATTTTACTTTAATTATTAATAAATAAAAGAGTTGTAGGTTAATAAGCTACAATTTCTTAATTTTAGGTGTAGAAATCTACACCTTTTTAATTAACAATTTTGTAATTTAAAATTCTTGTTTAAAATAATTTTATCTATTTAATTAATTAATTTTGTTTCCTCAGTAGAAATATTAAAAAATTATTATTACGTGTAATACTACTTTCTGTGTTAAAATAAAGTACTTTATAAAAAAAATGTTTTATTTAATAAATGCTACATATTATAGTTGATTTTAAAAAATAGAAATATTAGTTGTGAGAAAATTAAGAGAGAAACAAACATTAATTACTAAATGATAGAAATAAATTAAAAAATCTAACTTAGGGAATGTAAATTACATCAATACTCACTCAATTAAGTCGAAGAAAGGGTTGTGTTTATGGTCCAAAACTAGAAGGTGTGTAATTAGCAGGCTCCAAATATATATATATATATATATATATATATATATATATATATATATATATATATATATATATATATATATATATATATATATATAAAATATCATTTTAAAAATCTACTTTGATATCTTCCTTATATTATAATTTAATAACTCTTGTCTTTATTACTTGATTTAACCACATTAATTTCTATTTATTAAACAATATATAAAAATTCTAGTCAAATATTTTAATATTAATATTAACAATAAATAAAAATTATAATATAACATTACTTTAAGGTAATTGATATTATTATTTTTGTTAGAATACTATTTGCATCCCCTGAAAAAAAACAAAAGTAGTAATTTGAGGAAGAGAACCGTTGGAGTTTATTGAATATATATTATTTTTATACATAAATATATAAAATAAAATAAAAGATAATAATATAAATTTGACTGACAGAGAGGATAAGTCAGTTGAAGAAATGATAGTGAAACGTTACTCAAACCATATATCACTCAATAGATACTTGTGGGGTGTCAGCTGCAAATTTTTCATAAGAAGGCATTTGAACTATAGCCTATAGGCATTTTTGTCAAATAAAAACCTATTGGTTAAGTTATACAATTGGTCGTTTTTTTTTGAAGTAAGAATACAATTAACCATAAAATATTTTACATTTTAACTTCTATATATGGATACCAGCTAAATTTATTTCTTAATTACCATCTTTTTATGGAAAAGACAAAATAAAAAGGTTGAATGCTCTCATTAGAAACAATATTTCAATGCCGCAGGTGGAATAATTTTTATACCAAATTTATTTTTTTAGGCAATGTACCAAATTCATGTGATATTATATTTTAATAATTAAGGATAGAAAGTAATTTTTTTTTAAAAAAAGGATAGAAAATAAATTCTTTTTCAAAAAACAAGGATAGAAAATAAGTTTTATAGTTAAGGACAGAAAATAAATTCTTTTTTTAAAAAAAGGATAGAAAATAAATTATTTTTCAAAGAAAATACTTTTTGCATATAAAAAACTAGCCTTGGTCATTTCATTCACCCCAATATCAGTAAGAGAGTGACATAGCTAGGTGCAACCAACCTTCAATAGAAGCTAAGAAGAAGAGGTATGCTTATTTCGTTTGAACATGTATTTTCTTTCTTAAATCATTTCATTTCCTATGTAATTTTCATTTCCTATTTAATTTTATGTATAAAATATCATATTGATTTTATTTTACTAGCCTGTTGAAATATGATTGTTTGATGAATTATTTCCAAGAGATTCAAATGCTCTATTGTAAGAAATTTTTGGAACTTTGTGTTCGGGTGCACCTTATAATAAATTGGTTTTTATTTGTAGTTACACAATCACACATTTACGAATTTAGATTGTTTGATTTAGATTTGACAATCTATATCGCCATTTTATGTTTTGGATATGTTATTAAAATGAAAATACAAGACACTTGATTTAGATCGATTGACTGTGATTGTGTCATTGTGTAAATTTGTAGTTATCATGAGTCTAGAAAAAAATTTGTTCAAATTTTTTACTTTTAAAAAAAAAATTCCAAACTTCATAGTGCGAGTTTGAGGTTTCTCCTCAGGGGCTAGAGATAAAACCCCACCCAATAATTATATTTGACTTAAAATGACCAATTCAGACTAAAAGTATTGAAAAATCGACCACATGTATTTTCAGATCAGTTAATTCATGTTTTAGATAAATTATGAGAACATTCACAAGCAATGAGAGAATGTTAATTAAGGGATAGGTGAAGGGGTTGAGATGTTCTCCATTTCTGAAAGGGGTAGAATGTTGAAAATGGAGAGGGGAAGGGTATTGGGATCTCGAGATGGTGAGATGGAAAAAATGAGAGAAGGGGCAAATTAAGATTGATGAAATAGCAAAGTCAAGTTGGATTATGTATTATCTGACGAAATAATAGTTATGTGTCTCGTGAGTTGGATGTTGAATTTAGTTGAATATGTATATTTTGTAACAAGTCTTGAATTGCTTATTATGATAAAGGAAGAGAGATGTCAATGCTATATATATTGACTTTAGTTGTTTGTTTCAAGATGCACCAATCAAAAACTCTTTAAGCTTGTAGCGGACTTTATTCTTCTATCTTATAAACTTGTCTTAGAGTGTTGTGAGATGTAGTTCAAGTATATTCTTTGGAAAATGTGAGTATATTGGATGTCGTCGGGTGTTTGAGTGAAGTTCATTTGTTGTAAAAAGTTTCACATTATTTTTCTTTGGTTGACATTAGATAATGAGCACTTTTTTTTCTTTAGTTTTGGAGTTTTCATGTTGTTTTGATCTCAAGCCACGTTTCTATGGAATTATACATTGTGGATCTTGTGAATAAGCCCCCATAGTTTTTTCTTTAGTAAAGGCGACTTAGTAAGTAGAGGTGTGTGGATGTTGTTTATAAACTATCATTAGTCTAGATTCAAGTAATGCAAGACTTTTGGTTTCTCTAAACACATGCTACATTTTTATTTTGTAATTGTGCTCCTTAATTTATCTATATCTGGTTTTTCAACAAAGTGATATCAGAGTCTGGATTGACTTGGTGGGGGTAGAAGTAGATCATGGTGTATTGGATTCTTGTTTTGAAATATTTTATGATGGTGTAGTCCGAATGTATGTTTGGTTGGTTGTAACAGTGGTGCATTAAGATGTGAGGGACTCGCTTGAAGGGGAGATGATTATTTGGTTCAAATGTGTGTGATTAGTCTCGCATTAACTATGAAGGAGATAAATATTAGATATACAAAAAAAAATGCATCATATACCTTAAAATTGGGGGTGACAATGCGGTGTCAGTTTTTTGTGGTCATGGAACATTAGTATGTTCTTAATCTTTAACACTTGGTTCCAAGTATTTAGAGGATTCCTAAGGTGGTTTCACAGAATTGAAATATCAGGGAAGTTATGAATTTTAACTCCATCTTTTAACAAAATTAATTATTAACATTGCAAATTAAAAAAAAAAATTAATGTAACGTAAATTATATCAAATATTAGGACATTTTTTTAATATAAATTTATGTGCGTTAGGTAATAAAGTTGGACTCCTAAGAAATCATAAAAATAAAAAAATAAAAATATTAGAGTGTTAAGAACTAAAAACTATTTTTTAAATTTAAAGGAGCAAAAGGAAACATACCTTCATTGTTAGGAGTTAAAAACATATACAACATTTTTTATTTTTAATTCGTATAATTTTATGACTTACAAAAATATAAACCCCTATTATTCTTTCTTCTAAGTAAATAATTAGATAAAAATACATATATAGCCACTTAAATTTAATTCAATTCATGTTTAAATTCTTTAACTTAATTTTGTCTTGATTTAGTCTTTTAAATAACATTTTGTTTGCACCATTAATCTTTTATCTCAATTTTGACAATAATTAATTCAATTGAAATTTTTTTATCATTAGAAGCTCTATCAAATGCTGCAACAACATGTCCCTCACACTAAAAAAAAATAATTGAACTAAAGAGTTAAAGGTGTATTTTTGCCAAATAAGTAATAAATAATCATAATATAATGATTAGTAGAGCTATATTTGGTTCAATATAGGTTCATAAATATAATCTAGTTCTAAAGTCCAATAGATACTATTGTCAAACAAAATTTATGACATCTATTGTCCGTTTTGAAGTGCAAGTTATTTAAATGTTTTCTATTGTTTTTGAACTAAAACAATTTTGAATACTATCTTTCATTCTTTAAAGCTTTGCCATGTCTCTAACTTCGAATATATATTTAGACATTTTCTTTGGAGAGGTATATTTAGAAAGTGAGAGTTAGCTTTTAAATTGTATTGTTTTTGCAATTAAAAAAATTTCCTCCGTCAAATATTTTCATGCAACGCTCCATCAAGTATTGTCTCTTTGGACTGTATGTGTTTTGCTTGCATTAACTAAGTTTAAAAACATACAATTGGTTTAAAAAATAAAATAAAACTGTCTTACAAAAATAGTAAATATTAATTAACTCACACAAGTGTATTTTTAGGTTGAACTATAATTTAATGACTTATTTAATTTTTTTATGTAATGAACATGTGTGAAATATTTAATGACGTAATTAATAATTAATGCAGGGAAGATTGAACAATGAAGAAAAGAAACTCATGCTCAACTAATGAACTATCCATCGAACATTTGTACTATGATATTCTTCTTAGAATATTCATGAATCTTAATGTTGTGGAACTTTCAATTGTCTCGATGGTTTCCAAGTCATGGAACCATATTAGTCGTGACCCTCTCCTTTGGGCTAAGCTTGATCTTTCTCGATTAAGCTCCAATGCTTTTAATATACCATCGGTGCCAGAGGTTTGCTCGGATACAAATTCAAGAAACAAATTAACTATGTTATTGAAATATGCTCTAAGTTTGAGCAATTATAATACAACTTGCATAGTATTCAATTACTTTGTTTACTTGACGGATGTGCATTTAATCACCGTTGCTGAAAGGTGACATTTTTAACCTACCCATTTCTCATTCTTTGCATATATTGAATTTAGGATTCATGATAGGAAAAGTGAGTAATTAAAAAAATTACTTTTTAATGTGGTAAATTTTAGTCATGTGTTGAAAAGTTATCCAAAAAAATAGTGCACAATATTTTTCCTACAAGATCATTTTGTAGAAGTTGAGTTAACTTCAACCCAAATTTTAAGATAATATTATTGTCTATTAAAGATTTATTAAGTCCCTTGCTAATATCATATTACTACTATTGGGTCACTCGTGTCACCCTTGGATGTTTGGTCCAAGGCGTGATTGGAGTCTGTTATGAGCCCTACATTAAAAAGATCATGTTTGAAAATGTATTTATTTGTAAAACACTTACAATTGGTTATCTCTCCAACCAATATATTTCCTCTTTGTGTACCTTATCACTCATAATATATTTTATGGTATTTTAATATGTATTATTAATTTTGTAGGACACCAAATCTAAAACGATTGGTCCTACCGTTTTCTGGAAAATTATCTAGTGTTGGAGTAAAAACTGCAATGAAGTTATGGAGAGATCTTCAATCCATCACTATTACCAATGTGGTCAAGTCAAGAACCTTTTTTTCTGCCATTCATATGTACTGCCAGGACATCATTGAATTAAAATTTGCTTGCAACTTTGAAATATGTCAAGGAGAACTCTTAGTCAAATACACTCCAAATTTGAGAGCTTTGAGTCTTAGAAACGTAATGGTGAACTTAAGAGCATTTCTGAATGTACTCAATAGTTTGGAAAAATTGGAGGAGGTAAATATTTGTCATAGTCTTATTTGGGATAGGGTAAATGGTAAAGTTGAAACTTACACTATTCATGATGTGAGAAATCGTGTGAACCTATCATTGCTACAAAAGCTTATATTTTGTCAAAGAAATAGGTGTCTTATGTGCAAGAATGTGAACAACATTAATCCAAGAAGACAACCATATGTACACTTTGAGGATCTTTGGCATCAAGATGAGATTCGGTCTCTTGGACATTAATTCTTATGAATATGTAATGTATTTATTAAGTCTTGAAGCATAATTAATCCGATTTAGTTATAATGTATTGGATTTCATTGGGAATAAAATGTTATTGTTGTTGCGTTAATAAGGTTTTTTTCTCATGTTTTATAGTTTATATTTGTTCAACAACAGAACCGCATATATTATGTGTGAATTTCTTATAACACTGACATTAGTATATTTGATTATTTAATATGATGTTTAAGATTATCATTATAATTTTTTATAAAAAAATATAATTTTAATAATTTTAAACAAAATTTAACTGTAAAAACATACAAAGTTAATAACACATTTACAAACAAATATTTATTATTTATTCAAAAATATATAATACACGATATAAATTAAGTATATAGTTTCAATACTTATAAAAAAAAATCACTAATTTTAAGGATGACTCAAATGTTTCCTTTTTAGTAATTATTATTATTGTAGTAACTTTGAAACAATGACATTTTTAGTCATCAATAGAACAAGCCACTATTTTTTTCTTTTTTTGAAGACATCCTTTTTTATAATAAGTGTTATTAATATAATTTATATTTTTATCATGTAATTTTAAGATTCCAATTTTTTTTTTGAATTAACACAAGAAAATATCCAAATAAAAGCTTGTCAAGTTGGCCTATTGACCCACATAGCTAATTCTAAGTGGACCAGTCCTAATAAATGGCAGTTCAATAACAAAACGGGTCGGGCCGATTAGCCAATTCATGTGACTGACAACTCTAATAGAATGTGGAAGATTGAAAAAAAGGAGAGAGAGAGAAATGCATTAAATATTAAACCAACTAATAACAATTTGGAAAATTAGGTCAAAATGTAATAGAAATATCAAGAAAATCTATTAAAAAAAAAAAGGAAAGTTATTTGTTACCAAAAAGTTCCATAGCAATAAATGGAGGACTAGAGTAGTAGTCCCACCTATGAATACTATGATACCTTAAAGTAGTGTCTATTCTTCGTACAATTATTTCCTTCTTTAAAAATATAAGTTTAGTAATAATTTTTATAATCAAACCATAAGTTGACAAAATGAGAATTTTACTACATAGTTAGTTTCATCCAACTTGCTCGTGATATATTTAGTAGAAGCAATCACAAAATTTGTGTTTTTCACTAATTGCACGTTAAATGTTTCTTTAAAGCACAATAGATACTATTGTTAAAAAGAATTTATGATACATCTATTATATTGGATTCGCAAAATGTATCTAATGTTTTTGCACTAAAACAATAAATACTATTAAGTTCGAAACAATTAAAAATAATACGAAATTGATTGAGATATCCAAAAACTACGATTTCTTGAAAAAAAAACACTTATTGAAACATATAAACCTAGTTAACTAGTTAAAATATTTTCATTTGTGTTAATAAGAAAGAAGTAATTCGAATAACATCTTTATTTTTTTTACAAATTTGAATAATATTCTATATATATTACATGGCATGTTGTTGATTGGACTACTTGATCGATGAGGAACAATATGATATTTAAGAATGGTTTTCTTGGTGTGTTTTGTTTGCATTAATCAACATTTAAACCTATCAATAATTATTTTTTTGTGACTATAATTTCTTACTCTTTTAGATAAAGTAGTTAATATCACTTTAATTAAACTTGTTTTTGAAAAGGCCATTCATTAGAATTTAAGTATACTCTGTTAGCAAGTTTATCTTGCTTAAGAAGGTTGTTGCATCAATTTTATGATTTTTTAAGTAGTAAATTAATTGTTAAGAAATACTACTATTCGGATTTCGGTTGAATTTACAACTCCTTATAGCTCCAATCTATATGTTTCTATGTACAATTAACTTTATAGTTTTTTATCAATTTTGGGTGTGTCTAACATGAACCTTTTAAAAATGGTCAAAAGATGGACCTTTATTATTTTTAGTAAAAAAATAAACTTTATAATAATAAAATGAAAAACAGATATAATATTTTATTAAAATTTTCAAAAATAGTGAGGTCCATCTTTAAACTAGATTCATATTATACAATGCTATTAATATGTGTTATATATCTTTATTTTGTAGGACACTAAATTTAAAACGATTAGTACTATCAATTTTTGGATATCTATCTAGTGTTGGAATAAAAACCACAACGAAACAATAGAAGTCTTTGATCTATCACAATTATCAAAGCGGTCAAGTCAATAATATTTTTTCTACCATTTGTATACAACAACATCTCTAAATTAAAATTTACTTGCAACTTTGAAATATATATATCAAGAAGAACTCTTGGTTAAATATACTCAAAATTTGAGGGTTTTGAGTCTTAGAAAGGTAACGATGAATATAATACATAGGTTGGGAAAATTGAAGGAGGTGAATATTTGTCATAGTATCATTTAGGATAAAGTAGTCATTCCATATTCAGTAGCGATTCTATATTAAGTAGTCGTTTCATATTCGGTAGCGATTCTATATTAAGTAGTCGTTTCATATTCGGTAGACAATCATTTTATATTCAGTAGTCATTCCATATTCGGTAGCGATTCTATATTAAGTAGTCGTTTCATATTCGATAACCATTCAATTCGTCAATCACTCAGTAGTTATTCTATATTTGTTTAAGAGTTAATAATTGGTGCATTTGTTTTAGAAAAAAATCTATTATTTGAAACCAAAAATTATTTTTTAAGGTTTAAAAAATGTTTGTTTCAGATTTTTTTTAAATTATTTTGTTAGAAAAATTATTTTTTGTTTAATATATATAGATGTGTAAATTGATATTGATATGTGGAGAGAATCATGTGGTATGAGTAAATATTTTAATGTGAATAAGGCTTTTAAAAAAGCTTCTAGGTCAGGCTATGCCAAAAAAATAAAAAAAGATGATAAAGCGTATGCCAAACTTAAGTCTAAAAAATAAATCTTATGCCTTTCAAAACTTGGCAGTCATGTGTATTCCCACCCCTGTCAACATCGCATATCCAAAAATATAAATATTTTAATCACTTTTTCAAATTAAGATACATTTTATATTATTAACTTGAATGTTATATATAAGCTTATTTTCAAATTAATTTTTTAGTTTATTTTAACCAATTTGTATATATGTTCTTTTCCATCGTTATATTTCGGTAATTTAAAAGGATAAAAACCATATTTTTAAAAATAAAATGAAAAATAATGTTTGCAATTTGGACTAGCAAATTAATAAAAATATATATATTTCAATTTTACCACTTACGAGAATAAAAAAAAATGTTTAATTTATCGGAGGAAGGAAACGATGCGTTTTTTATTTTGTAATAGAATCTCTCTCAGACAAACACCACTCATTCCTCTTCCGTTTCCAATCCAATGTTGAGTTCAAGCACTAACAAATCAAGAACAACAATGCACCATCAGCAGCATCCACTATGCACCCGCACACACCAGATCGGGTCCTTACTCCTAATTGCCACCACTTTCTTCTTCACAAGACTCTTAGACGCTCCTTGCAACCTCTCATCCAACGTGTCACAACACAACTTCCTTGGGTCCCACTGGTTACCGGAATCTCATGAACTCTCCATCAAGATCTACGTCTACGATGAAAACGAGATCGACGGTTTAAATGAACTTTTGCGCGGAAGAGACGGTAAGATCACGCCTGAAGCTTGCTTGAAAGGCCAGTGGGGTAGTCAGGTAATTTCACAATGTCTCCGCCGTGTATGGCGTATGCCATCATGATTTTGTTAAATTACAATGTGGTGTTACCGAAGTTTTTTTTAATTTACTGTCAATTTAATCATGCACTTGGACTTGATTGTGGTGGCAGTTACAGAGACATTAATTTAAAACTTTGATTTTGCAACTTGGGATGATTTTTGAAACTGTGCTATTTTACTACTTTTGTAGGTGAAAATACACAAGTTACTTTTAGAATCAAGATACAGGACGAGAAAGAAGGAGGAAGCGGATTTGTTCTTTGTTCCGTCGTATGTTAAATGTGTGCGAATGATGGGTGGACTTAATGATAAAGAAATTAATCAGATTTATGTTAAAGTACAGAAAAAACTCTTTCATTTCCTCGATTGAAATTGCGTTGTTATTGTTTTAAGGATTTAATTTGTATGTACTATCAGTGTAATTTTATTTTATACTTGCATCCAATTATATCTCATTATATAGATATCTGTGGAGATGTTTTAGAGATCAATGTAATAAAAGGGCATCAGAGTCAGATTTGATTGGATGCATATGTAAAATAGTTTTATACTGTAAGTGCAAAATAAGTAATATCTTGTTTTGAATGCAACTTAGGAATTACTTGGCTGAAATTCTCTGCCTGTGATGATTAGGTTATTAGCCAAATGCCGTATTTTCGATTATCTGGAGGCCGTAACCACATATTTGTTTTCCCGAGGTAATAGTGCTGATGATTTTTTTTTTTTGCAGTTTGAAAAGCATGTGGCAATTGTGTTTTATAGCTTAATAAAAATATGAATGTTCTTGTAATTATTTTGGATTTAGACATTGGTTGGCTTGGCTTTCCTATTAGCTAATACATGCTTTGTTAATTGCTTCCTTTTCAGTGGAGCTGGAGCTCACTTGTTCAAGTCTTGGGCAACATATATAAATCGCTCCATTATTCTTACACCTGAGGTGAGCTTTTACTTTTCCTTGTAGTTTATAGGTTTTATCACAGGTTTTAATTAGTTGTTGCTGACTTGATGAAAATCATGCAAAATGTGGCTAGCGAGGCTGCAATTGTAGTTGTAGAGATCACGAAATCTAGGTGATGTGGTCGCAATTGTGGTTGGGACCTGCAATTTAAAGTTGTTGGTTTTGTATGTTTGTCAGAAACACTGAAATGACAATGGAAAACTGAACTTTGTGTTTGGTGGAATAATGTCTTTAATAATTTAGGAGATGGAATTATGAGTTTAGATTTTGAACAAGCTGAGGACAACGAGCCAGTATTGAACATATCCTAACCTTCATTTTCTCAATGTTGGTCTTCATTTAGATTCGTCCTTTCTTTTCATTGAACTAGGGGAAAAAGTTAAAAGTTTGCATGAATTGAGTTGCGAGTAGCCGACCTTTGATTAAATGAATTTAAGATTCCTCTGTCCTTGCCATGGACATGAAAGACATGCAGAATTTCGTTTTAGAATATTGCATCGCTATTTTGTTAGCGATGTTACATTTCTAAAGAATAAGCTTTGGATTAATTAAGAAGTAAAGTTTGAATTGCACCCTCTTTGGTTTGTGGGTATGTTAGGAATTAGGACCAGACCTTAATTAGGAGAGATTATGCTAGGTACTGGGTTTGGCTCATTAATGTCTCTTCTAACGGATTTGCCACATAAGCATATTGTAACCAACTCTCCAATTGGCCTATTTATTGTTCTAAGGCCCAAACCCAGTACCTAACAGATCACATCAAGATGGGCCAAGGAATCAAGGTTGCAGGCCTTGTTACAGTACGCATTGGTATTTAGTTCAAAACTAGATTCGTATGAAAAGCTGATAGAATAGTTGATATACACTAGAGGGAGTTATTTGGCCTGGCAGAGAAGCTAGAGGGAGTTGTTTGGTTGGGAGTTCAGTTTTGGGTGGTAGGTCAGGCTCTCTTATTCTTAGGGAAAACACTCTTGGGAATTCAGTTTCTCATGAATTCCTGTTGTTTAAAAGTTGGAGGATGATACACTATAAAATTTATTTATATTTCTTTCCAATTGAACTATACACGATCACCCGTTTTAGAGTTCCCCAAATTATAGTTGAAACTGTTTGTTGTCTGTTCAAGAAAGGAGAAGCTAATGCTTTAAGAATTGTTGAGAGTGCTTGCAGCTCAAGTTTGTGTTCAAGGGATATACAGTAATTGCGGGGGCTTCTTTTCCGACCCCCACATTTTCTTTGGAAACAGTCTTTTGGCCCTCCAGTTCTTACTTCTAGACAAAAATAGAAATGACTTGTAATTCCCTCTTATATTTTACCTGCTGCAGCTTTGCATAAAAACACAATCCTCTTTACTAGGGGAGGCTATTAGTGTTTGATAACAGAATGAAAATGGGAGAGAGAAACTGAAAGGACTTTCTTACTATTTAACTGTATTTCTTATTTCTTACTATGAGTTATGATAGCCGCACATATAATACAAGAGTCATAGGAAGTCTGAATTCTGAAGCCTGAGCTGTAACTTACTCCTAATAGCTTCTAACAGAAAATCCAGTTCAACTGAGATTACATAAGTCCTAGTGATCAACAGAAATAGTAATCCAGTCCAATGGAAACTGTGCATCAATTCATATTCATATATTCTTGGAGGCATTGGTTAAAAATTTGACCATCTGTACTATAAAGAGAAAGTGTTTCTCTTGAGAGAAAAGGTGGTATGCAGGATGAAAATTCAATCCAGAAATCAAAGTAGCTTGTTATGTACAGGAACGATGATGTCGAATACCAAAATGTTGCTATAACTGTTCTGGTCAATTATAAAATTTGAGATTGCTGAACCATTATTAATGGCTAAATTATACTTTCAGTCTCATATCTTTTTTTAAGTTCAATTTGCTCTTCTATTTTTTGTTCCGAAATGGTAGCTTATTTTGCAAAGTTATATTGAAGCAGTCATTAACATTTAAATTGTGGTATGGAGATGACCGACTTTGGTATAACATTTACAAAATAATGGACCATTTCGGAACAAACAGAATGACCATTTTGGTATAATAAATGAAAGAGGGACAACATTGGTGTAACTTTGAAAAATAACTGGCAGTTTCAGAACAAAAATAAAAGACCAAATTGAAACCTAAATTAAAGATAAGAGACCAAAAATACAATTTAGTGCCTTTATTATGTTATTCCTCGAAACCCACCCTTCATATTTTTTAGTTGAAAAATCTCCGTATTCTCATATCTTTAGCTATTAGGGCTTGAGTCGCCCAAGAACATAATGGTTACATGCACGAAGTTGTCATGAAAGGTTATCCGCTCTTAAAGTTTGTTCTTTGGCAAATCAATGTAGGGGGATCGCACTGATAAGAGAGATACTAGTGCCTTTAATACATGGAAAGATATCATCATTCCAGGTAATGTCGAAGATGGTATGACCAGGGCTGGGTCTACCATGGTCCAGCCTCTGCCTCTGTCTAAGCGAAAGTACTTGGCGAACTATTTAGGCCGTGCACAAGGAAAAGCTGGCCGTCTTCAGCTAATAGAGCTTTCAAAACAATTTCCAGAGAAGGTATGTCGTCTTTAATAGTGACTGGTTAGTTCTATGAATGAAGTTTTTTTATCAGCAGAATACTGTCTTTCAGGGTTGTGTTTTAATTTGAGCTCTATTAAATGAAAATTTTACCTACGTTCAGAATATTGTATGTTATAGCAAACCATGTGACGGTTGATAGATAATAATCTCCATTTAATTGGATAAGGAGTGGTCATGGTACACTTCAGGAGAGAAAGCCAAACTAGAAACAGGTTCGGTCAAACCAAAGCGGTTTGTTTTTGAAACACTTGAACCAAACCGAACCAGAACTTTAGCTCAGTGAACCAGTTAATTGGCGAACTGAACTGGTTTTCCAGGCTGTTTTATGAAATGGTTCTCCGAAGGCTGAACTGTTCGAAGCTGGCTATTTATCGAATTTCAAAAACTGTTTTTATCAACTAGCATCTACATCATATATCGATTAAAAGTTGACAAATCATATCACAATATCAAAACAAATTCATATTCTTATGTATAATTCATAAGACTAGTACTTATGATTGGGTTACAAACTAAATTGCTATTATCGAAGAGTTTTAAAATACTATACTGTGTAGCCCTCAGAAAATGACATTGTGGTTGCATGACATTGTATAGATCAAATAGGATAGTATATAAAACAGTGCAAAGCCTATTATTGCATAATCTCTGATCGTCCTTATTGCCGGTCAATAAGCCTAATGTTCACCAACTAATAATGCAAACCGGATGCTGAACATAACAATGCCAGCCCCCCTGCAGTCAGTCAGAAACAACAAATATCATTTATTGGCAGCCCCGTGCACAGGCTGCAACTATTTGGAGTACAATATTTGAGTTAATTAAATTCAAATTGATGAGTAAAAATGATCATTCATGAGAAAAGGGGGGCTTCTATAAAAAGAGAATATAAAAGCAAAGGTATCCTAAAACTATGCAAAATCTGTCCAATCCTTCTTCGTATAAGCAGCAATTTAACCATTTTCACCACAACAAAAACCAAAGATCATTTTCTCCTACATGCCTCAAGCATCATATTATGAAGACTTCCCTTCAAGAACATCTCCTCAAACAGCGAGGACAAAAACAAAAAGAACAGAGTTCATTAATCTGAACATGCAAAAATTTCCTTGCTTCCATTTAATAACCTCTTCACAAGCGGCCAAATGACAAAATAGTTTCTGAAACTTTAAGAAAAAAAATTAACACCAGATATTTGCAAGGCATGTTATGTATCATAGACCAGCACTTCACAACATCCTAATCATATAAGTAGTACAAACTGCCAAATGCCAACTATAGCACATAACAAAGTGGTGACTAATGATTATTATGAATGCATAAACAAATTCCAGTGATATCGAAAAACATTGGAGGTTTACTGCTATCACTAACACTAAAGAATGATGTAGTGCTTAACTAGTATTTAAACGGAAGTTCAGTCAGTTACAGTTCAGTTTGGTGTATTTTGGTTTATGAACACCCCGCCCTAGACCTAATTACATTGTCAATTATTTGTAATATATTTCCATTGGATGTTGAAGAATTCTTAAGCTTCTTCATATTACATGTCAGAATTTTTGTTCAGATATATCCTAGCAATTTCTCCCACCATCTTTTTTTAACGGGAGAATTGCAGTAGTTGTTTTCATTTATTTGACATTCAGAATATTGTACAATTTTCTCAAATTTTTGTTGCAGTGACTTGGTTGTGATAATGCCTGTGCTTGTTCAAGTTAGGATTAGTCTTTAAGATCACACAAATAATTTTATGAAGCATATATTGATGGTATAAACAGTTGGAATGTCCAGATTTGAAATTCAGTGGAGGTGACAAGCTTGGAAGGAAAGAATATTTTGAACACTTGCGCAATTCTAAGTTTTGCCTTGCTCCACGTGGGGAGTCATCTTGGACCCTTCGATTTTATGAGTCTTTTTTTGTGGTATGTTTCTCCCCTCCCTCTTTCTTCTTCTCCATATAGACTGGCTTAAATGATAAGAAATGACCATATATTTCATTTGAAAGGAATGTGTTCCAGTTATATTATCGGATCAAATAGAATTACCATTCCAGAATGTCATCGATTACAGTCAGATATCGATAAAGTGGCCATCCAGTCGAATAGGTCCCGAACTATTGCAGTATTTGGAAGCCATTCCAGGTCAAACTGCTCTGCCATTTAACTTCCTCTTCCATACACTATCCGCTTTCCCTTAGCTTTGAATTAATTTTTTAATTTTTCATTTATTTGTGCAGATAAAGACATAGAAGCAATAATTGCTCGCGGACGACAAGTTAGGTGCATGTGGATCTATGCTTCAGATTCAGAACCTTGTTCTGCAATGCGTGGAATCATGTGGGAACTGCAGAGGAAAGTGAGGCAATTTCACCAATCAGCTGAAACATTTTGGTTGCATAATGGATCCTTTGTAAACAGAAACTTGGTCGAATTTTCTAAATGGAAACTACCTGTGCCTTTGCCTTGATAAGCTAGGTATATAGTTTATCTTGTATAAAGTATTTTTTATCATTATTATTCCAATCTTAAATCTTTTCAAAAGCATATGTTAGCTCTTCATTGTCATCTAGTATAATGTATCTGTATAGTATACATAGAATATTGATCAATACGCATCCCATCTTAACAAAGATTTGTTTGTTTTCCTCTGCTGAACAATTTTCTCCATGTTAATGTAAGTTGAAAGTTTAATTTACCTGCCTGTACTGAGCAATTTCTCTTGTCTGTTAGCAGAGATATAATAGGAATATTGAACCCTACAGTATAGTACCAACCAAATTTCCCACTTTCTCTCCCTTTATTATATTTATTATTACTTTTTTATATTAATCGGGTCACCGAATCAACTGTAAAGACAAAAAATGTTGTGAACATTTATTTACTTTTGAAAAGTGTTGTCAATTATGGTTAAAATTTTCAAGTGATTTTTATGGTGAACCATATATTATATTGGTCCACCGAAGCAATAGCCTTCGACTAGATCCCCTCTAATTACTTGACACTTCTGGTAGAAAAGAGAAAGACATAGAAGGTTTTTTGGATCATTTTCTCTCCCATTGAACATATAGAAGGTTTTGGGTCTTTTTCTCTCCCATTGAACTACCGGAGAGGAATCTCATCCATGTGTAATGCTTAACATTTTGTTTGGATGAAGAAAGAGAGATTAGGCGACATTGTGTTCTTCACAATAAATTAATTCTTTATTTGTTCATTATCTCTAGTTTCCTTTTTTTTTTAGTTTTCAATAAAACTTATCATTTTTCTTTCTTTGATGTGATAAACATGATACTTATTGTTTTCAAGTGTCGTTGTCAGTTGGCAAAACAGGGAAAAAAATAAATAGAAACAGACAAATTTAGGTGTCCTTTTTTGCGGGACCTTGATATTTACACTTTCTTTTGGCAAATTGCACAATTTTTAATTTCTACAGAACTATTAGCCCTATTCTTCAACAAAAGGTCGACCACAAATGTGTAGATTCACTTCAATATAGATAGAAAATGTGCTAGAAAAATATAAACAAAAAGAATTGCACACCTTCATATGGTGTCAATGACATTCCTAATTTGGTCATCAGTTGCAAAGCAAATTAACAATGATTACCATCATGTTCAATTTTTAAATCTAAATGATTAATCATTAGTAAAATTGAATATCTGAATTCTATTTTGGAGTTTCGAGTGTCTTAAAAATTTGCCAACAGTGGGGTCTATAGGTAAAAAAACTACACAAATATTTGTATAACTAAGGTTATGATAAAGCCTTTTTAACCATACTATCATCCATTACATACCTTGCGCTAACAGTTATATCCTAAGGTTGGTACAAAGGCCTGATTTGCTTGTATTGTTGTGTATAACATAGTATATGCCTAATTAATTAATTGATTGATTAGTTAGTGTAACTGATTTAAGATACTTCAATTCAATGACAAAATTGATCAAGTAACTGCTAACTAAGGTTGTTTATATCAATTCAATATCCCACCACACCAGCCCTCTTGTACAAATTTATTGAAGGGGAAAAGAAAAATAAGAAACATCCCTGAAGTTATAATAATCAATTAATTTAATTAATCAAATTTATGAAATAATAAATTAACCTCTTTAATTTTATAACAAATATGAGTAGTTAGTTATTATGTCAATATTGGTGGATGGGTAGCTCAACTGATTTGAGCTAAAGATTAAAGAGTTAAAAAGTTCTCGAATAAAAATACTACTATAATAACTAATTATTAACTTTAGTCGTTTCACTTAACTCATCAATCAAATTATTTTTTAAAATATCAATCAATTTATTCTCTTTATTTAAAAAAAAATAGTAAATATCCACCAAAACCAATCAAAGACATGAATTGAGTTAAATAGTCTTTTGTTACTTTAAAACAAGCATAATATATTTAAAATTATATTGCAAAATTTGAAAAACTACTAAATTTATAAATATTTCTAAATAACCTAATTGTTATTTCACAAATTTAAATGACTAAGTTGATTACCCACTATAGCTATTTCAAGGAATAAAAGGACTATATACAATTTTTTTTTTGTCAAAAATAGAGTGCACAAATATTAGATGATTAACTTCAATTATATTGATACCTCAAATATTATTTAAAATAAAATATAAAATTTTTATATGAGTATTTGATACTACTTTATAAACCCTTGATTGTTGAAATATAAGGAGTATATTGGTGCGAGTGAATTTAAAAAATTGTTAAAATCTCACGTTAGTTAACTTTTAAGTTTATAAATATTAAAGTCTTACATCAAATATTTTTATACATATTGATCATAACATCAAAGTCTCTCTCTGGATTTATAGCGATTTTTGTATTATATCATAATTTTAGAGTAATCGTAACAATTATATTTAATGGTGTAATTCTAAAATAGTTCTTATACAGTTTAGTGGAATGTAGATATAATTTATAATTAAATTATTTTATCTTAATGGTGTCATAATTGATAATCTATTTAGATAATTTTAATCAATATCGTAAAATCTCTAAAAATAAAATAATCTAATCAACGACTCAATTCAATAATATTTTAGTGATAAAATTTTATTCTTTAAGGTATTTTTCAAAAACTCTTCTTTTTATTGGGAAACAATAAAAACTCTTTAACGTATATATCATTATATCTGACTCAAGTTCACTCCCTTGATTTGAATACTCTCAATCTAATTATTTTACAGATATTCAAATAAAATAAATAAATAAAAGAGATAATAATATTTTTATTAAATTATTCTCGTTGATATAAGTATATTGTATCATAAATGTATAATAAAATATATTATATTAAAAATTATGTAAACAATATTAATTAAAAATATAATTATAAAAAAATGTCAATTATTGTTTAGACAAACATGAATTATTAAAACAAATGAATATATGTTAAGAATATTATATTAGAACGAGATAAGTTCAATAAAAGGCAATTTTGCGATATCTTAAACAATACTCTCAAAAGATCTGACGGAAATATATGCAATAGGGTCAATAGTTGGTTTGTTTATTGCAGCTTAGCGGTTATTTATTGCTTTACTTTTTTGTCTTAAAAATTTGTAAAAATGTGAATTAGGAAAAATACATTATAAATTATACAATGTGTAATATTACATATCACGAGACCCATTAAAAGGTCACTTGTGCTGTCTGCTGGAAATGCTTTAATGAAAAGTGGATTGTATGGCACACCACAGAAAATAATGTGCACACTATTCAATAACTTTAACCCATACAGCAAACGTTCCCTTCCAAGACATTACCTTCTTTTATTTCATTATAATTCGCTTATTTATAAAATAACTATTCTAAAATATTGACATTTTACAATTTTAATAATTTTTTCTTTTTTTTATATGAATAAATATTAATAGTTAATAATTGAAAATATATTTTTCATCTTATTATTTTGTTCAAAACCAATTTTTAATTTTTAAAATTAGTTTTTTGGTCCATACAAACTAATTCATGTGATTTTTTTGTGATGTGACATTATTACTAATGACATCATAATTAGATGATATTTGTGAGATGAATAAAATAATTTTTATATCATTATTGTTGTAATTATTTATATTATTTATATATTATAAATAAAATATAAATATTTTTTATTTAAATATTTTAAATTATTTGTGGTTAAAAAATTAATTTTAAATATTTTAAGTTTGAATTTTAATTTTAAATATTTTATATCATAAATAAAAATAAATTTACTTTTAATACCTTAATGTATAAATAAAATAAATATGA
>JBBPBS010000689.1:6467366-6537793 GCA_037974835.1 Cicer judaicum
ATAATAATATTTTACCTATCTAAAACTATAGGACCTTCAAGAGATTTTTTCTTGTTACTCATTTTACTTTTTAAGCTACATTAATTATTTATTTATTAAATTATTTATAATTATGTTATATATTTTTCTACAATCTATAACAAATATTGTAATAATAAAATAATTCTCTTTTTTCAAAGATAAAATAGTAAAACAGTTCAATTTTCTAAAAGAAATTAATAATACAATCAATTTTCTTAATTATTGTGATTTTATGAATTATATCTTTTGTATTTATGACAATGAGAAACACATAAATTATGAAGGTTTAATTGCAATTTTAATCTTTCTGTTTTTATTGATATACTGGTGTTTTTATTTTAAAAGTTGTCAGTTTTAGTCGATCCCTATAGTTTTTTAACTAAAAAATGATTATAAAAGATATTTTAAATAATTTGATATATGATTTCGAATGATTAATACCTGTGAAATTGAAATAAAACGTTGTAAAAACTTAAATTTTCAACTTCTAAGTTTTTTCATATTTTTAATTTATTTAATATTATATGAATAGTTGATGGATCTAGATAATTCTATATCATATAATTGAATGTCGCATCATTAAAAATATGATAAATCGTCGTTTTTTAGTTCAAAAATATAAGAACTATCAAAAAAATTAATTTTTAAAATAAAAGATCAACTATGTAAATTGATAATAATAAAAAAATTAAAACTGCAATTAAGTCAATTATTAATAACACTTGAGAAGTTGAAAGAGTTTCAATAAAAAGTTACAACATTCGACCATAACACTAATAATTTATACCTCCTTCTAATTAAACTACTAATCACTTACATTTATCTATTAAAAATGATAATTTTATAAAATTATTTATCGTTATGTATCGATGAATTGATTAAAAATAAGAGATAATAATATTTTTAGTAAATTATTATCGTTGATATATGTATATTGAACCATAAATGTATAGTAAAATACATTATATTGAAAATTGTAAACAATATTAATTAAAATTTATAATTATAAAAAAAATGTCAATTATTGTTTAGACAAACATGAATTATATTAAAACAAATAAATATATGTTAACAATATTATATTAAGTTCAACAAAAGGCAATTTTGCGATATCTTAAACAATAGTCGCAAAATATCTGACGGAAACATATGCAACAGGGCCAATAGTTGGTTTGTTTATTGCAGCTTAGCGGTTATAGCTTTACTTTTTTGTCTTAAAAATTTGTAAAAATGTGAATTAGGAAAAATTCATTATACATATTACATATCACGAGACTCATTAAAAGGTCACTTGTGCTGTCTGCTGGAAATGCTTTAACGAAAAGTCAATTGATTGTATGGCACTCCACACTGTTCAATAACTTCAACCCACATAACAAACTTTCCCTTTCATTATAATTCACTTACTTATAAAATAACTATTCTAAAATATTGACATTTTACAATTTTAATAATTTTTTTCTTTTTTAATATGAATAAATGTTAATAATTAATAATTAAAAATATTTTTTTTATTTTGTTCAAAATCAATTTTTAAAATCAGTTTTTTTTTCTCATACAAACTAGAGTTATATATATATATATATATATATATATATATATATATATATATATCTTTTTATTTTTATTTTTCTAAATACCTCACTCTAAATTCTCTATTTTCTGGTTTCAACAAGAAGTTCTTTTCTAAAAAAGCGACCTCTTGAAGAGGAAATTTTATGTCAATAAGTTATGTTTTCGATAAGCGACCTTCAACGTTTTTTTTTTTATATATATATTTTTTTTAAAAATGCAGTTGGTGGTCGTTTCTCTAAAAAACGATTTTCTATTGACATAAAAAACGCAGTAATTAGAGGTCGTTTTCTCAAGAAACGACTTCTTGTTGAAACTAAAAAGTATGATATTCAGGTAATTTAATTTGGGAGTGGAATATTTAAAAAAAAATAAATATAAAAAAGGAATATATATGAAAAAAAAAACTCTACAAACTAATTTATGTTATTTTTTTATGCTGTAACATTATTACTAATGACATCATAATTAGATGATATTTGTTAGTTGAATAAAATAATTTTTATGTTATTATTGTTGTAATTAATTTTATTATTTATATATTATAAATAAAATATAAATATTTTTTATTTAAATATTTTAAATTATTTGTGGTTAAAAAATAAATTTTAAATATTTTAAGTTTGAATTTTAATTTTAAATATTTTATATCATAAATAAAAATAAAATTTACTTTTAATATTTTAATGTATAAATAAAATAAATATGAAATAATATTAAAAATGTAATAAATTTAAATATTAAAAATAAAATAAATCAAATTTTATGTAAAGATATTAAAACTTTAAATCATTAAAAAAATTAAATAAAATAAATAAACTTTAAACATTTTATTCAAATATTTTAAATTGAAATTTTAAACATTTTAACATAAAAATAAAATAAATTTATGTTTTTTTAATTATTTATCTTTTACTTCTGTGTAGCTCAAATTTAAAGCGGACTCTCCATTCATTTGACAAAATCCAATCCCTTAATAATTAGACACACTTGCGTAGTACTTTCAATTTGATTAATTACTTATTTTATTTTATTTTATTTTATATTGAAGCTTAATTAATTATTACTATTATTTTTAGAATTTCTAGTCGATTCAACATGTATTACTACATTAAATCTTTAAATTAATAGTTAAATATTTTTTTTATAGAAATTATTTTCTATCATTTATATAATTATAATAATTAAATATTATTTACTAAAAATATTAGTAAAAAAAAATTTATTGTTCTTTAAATTTTTATTACTCATAATAATAAATATAAAAAAAATTATGATAAAATGTAAAAAATTAATATAATATTTATAAATAATGAGATGATATTTTTTTTTTAAGAAATAATTCTTTTTTAAATATACAAATTAACAAATAACTATTTGATTTATAAAAATGATCGTTAATTAATTAATTTATAGAGTAAATATATTAAAACTCCTCAAATTATGTATGAATATACAGTAAAACCTCTCATGTTTTTTTAATTATATCATCTAATAAACATTACATGCACTCTAAATACAACATCTTTCATTTTACATTTGTGATAATAGTAAATTCATCAATATTCCTTTCGTCTCACAAACTTTTATTTATAGTAATAGTAAATAATCCATGTTCACTCTAGATCGCATTAAATGTTACTTTTGCCACAAATTTGTTTTACTCCGTATCACATTAAATATGACTTTAGCCAAAAAACAATTATTTTAGAATAAATGATATTTTTTAATTTTCAATGGAAGATTAATTATTATTTTTAGTTATACCTATAATAATATTACATCCATCTAAAACTATAGGACCTTCAAGAGATTTTTTCTTGTTACACATTTTACTTTTTCAGCTACATTAATTATTTATTTATTAAATTATTTCTATAATTAATTTATTAAATTATTTATAATTACATTACATATTTTTCTACAATCTATAACAAATATTATAATAATAAATTAACTCTCTTTCTTCAAAGATAAAATAGTAAAACAGTTCAATTTTCTAAAAGAAATTAATAATATAATCAATTTTTTTTAATTATTGTGATTTAATGAACTGTATATTTTGTATTTATAATAATAAGAAACACATAAATTATGAATGTTTAATTGCAATTTTAATCCCTTTATTTTTGCTCATTCACGTAATTTTGTGTCTCTATTTTAAAAGTCAACGGTTTTAGTCCATCCCTATAGTTTTTTAACTAAAAAATGATTATGTGAGATATTTTAAATAATGTGACATATGATTTAGAATGATTAATATTTGTGAAATTGAAATAAAACATCGTAAAAACTTAAATTTCAACTCCTAAATTTTTTCATATTTTTAATTTATTTAATATTATATGAATATTGATAGATCTAAATAATTCTATATCATATAATTGAATGTCACATCATTAAAAATATGATAAATCATCGTTTTTTAGTTCAAAAATATGAGAGATATCAAAATTGCATGTCAATTTTTAAAATAAAAGATCAATTATGTGAATTGATAATAATGAAAAGATTAAAACTACAGTTGAGTCAATTATTAATAACACTTGAAAAGTTAAAAGAGTTTCAATGAAAAGTTATAACATTCTGACCATAGCACTAATAATTTATACCTCCCTCTAATTAAACTACTAATCACTTACATTTATCTATTAAAAATGATAATTTAATAAAATTATCTCCCTTTTATTTTAATTTTTTTTGTGGAATGAGAAAAATTATGACAAATTTTGATTATTTGCTCCAACTTTCTCTATGATTCTTATTAGCTTCCTTTAATTAAAATCAACGTTGGTCTTTAACGAAGAATAATACATAAAACCATACAATGGAAGATAGCGAATGGTTAAAAGTGAATGAGAGAGATGTAAATTCTAATTTACTGAATTCCACAGTGAATATATTTATTTTATAGGACCGATAACCAAAAAAACAGGGGTGTTACGCAATAAATATATTAATAATTTTTGGAAAAACTCAAGTGTTACTGATAAAGATTCAATATAGTATATAGAGATAAATTTTTCACAAATCAATTATAAATTTAATATATAAATTTATGCAGAACAGTTTAATAGTGGTCAATTAAGTAATGTTATTTAAGTATTTAATGGATTTCAGTTAATAATAAATCATTTAAAAAATATATAAATTCAAATTTTAATAGAAATAATTTTTGCTCAGAGTTTATTTACATCTCAATTGAATTTTAGATTATTATGATTTCATTTTAAATAATTAAAACTAAAAAAAATCTAATAGTATTCAATATTTATAAAAAAAAAGATATTTATCGACTTATAAATCAATTTTATAAAGATGAATTATATTCGATATTAAAAACCTAGTAATATAATTAAGTAAACTTTTATCATAAAATTATGGAATTCATTATTTATTAAAAACTAAAAACAATTAAAATAAAATAAATATGAAGAGAAAAAAATAACGTACACTACCTCTGCAAACAAGTTTTACAATGACAATCCAATATAAAAATAAAATATTTTTAGTAAAATTATTTGTTATTAGATGTGATTAAACTCAATAAATATTCATAACTTTTAAAACAAATTAATACTTTTCCAACTACATGTGTGTTGGATTTATTCATTTCATTGAAACTTTCATTCAACAAATAACACTTATAATTTATTGAATGAAAATGTAAGAAACCTCAAGTCCTAAAACAATTCCTCTGGTAGTAAGCCAATAAGGTGAAATTATGTTTCATTTATACAATTAAATTTTTACCTACGATCATTACTCTCCCCTTGTGCTGAAAAAAATGCAAAGATTGGTTGTAAGGTATTGATATTACTAAGAATAAATAAATATAGTTAAAAAACATATAAAATAACATGGTATTAATAATAATAAAAAAATATAAAGGTCAATACACAATTGATATAAAATACAATTTAAATATAACTGTAAAATTACTAAATTTTTATTGAATTTCGATGTAAATTTAATAAATTTAATTTATAAATAACATTTATAAAGAATTTTTAAAATATCAATCAATCACAATCATTAAATTTATTAACTCTTTAAAATATTTTACATTAAAATTGATATAAATTAAAAAAAATTATATTTATGATATCTTAAATTTTCTAGAAAAAATATAAAGCAATGGAATGTGTGTTTCAAAATACTTTTTTAATTTGTGTTTAACATAGCCCCATCCCCGCAAGAGAATCAAGAATTTGTTAGTTACTTTTCAATATCTTATTTTTGCTATAAATATTTGCTATTACAACTGCACATTAACACTTATGAGGTGTCGTTCACAAAAGAAAAACTAAATTCATTCTTTGTTCCTTCAACTTTCTTTGTTCCTTCAACTTACAACTGCAACTTTCTTTGTTCCTTCAACTTTCAAAGGATATTTTCTTTAACATCATAAAAAAGCCTTCATCAAAAAATCATGAATATTCCTCATTTTATGTTCGGTGTTTTTGGTATGTTCATAAAATCCTTGATGTTCTTGTTTAGCATTAGAATATTTTTTTTTGGGAAAAAAATTGCTTTCTCTGTTTCTCATTTTTTTTCTTCATTTTTTTGTTTTGCAGGAAATGCTTTTGGTCTTTTTCTGTTCTTGGCTCCAATGTAATGATCATTTCTTTAAACTTTTCCACTTTTTGAGATGACCCTTTTAAGCCTTTTGATTCCTTATTCTTGTATGATGTTATAAATTTAATCTTTTTTTCTTTTGAGTGTAAAGTTGTGTGTGAAATTTGGTTTTTTTGTAGAATCACTTTCATGAGGATTATTGTGCACAAATCAACAGAGGAATTCTCTGGAATTCCTTACATCATGACACTTCTCAACTGTCTTCTTTCTGCTTGGTAACTATCTCACCTTGTTCTTCTTTCTTTTGATCAATCACATGTGATTTTTTTTTTTTTTTGTGGTGGTTATGTTTGTCACTTCTTTAATTTCTCTTTATCTAACATAACATGTAAATTTCATTTTTTATTACTCTTGTCAATTTTTAGAACTAGAGTAGTTGTAATTTTATTCATTTTCTGTGATGGTTATGGTGGCTGTTTCTTCTTTAATTTCCCTTTAATCAAACAACATTTTCATGCAAATTTTATTTTTGATGAAAAAAAAAAACTACTTTTGTCAATTTGTACTACTAAAATTGTAGTTGAATTTTCCCTGTCAATTGCCAAATCTTGAAACTACACCATATATTCTTCTTAAAACGTGGTAAATATTTTTTTTTCTTCTAATTAGCAAGTTCAATTTGAAAAATAAATTTCAAGTGGGTTGATTATATATGCAAGTTTAGTTTTGATTTTCATGTGCAAAAGTAAAATGTTTTTATTTTATTTTATTTTAAAAAAATAAAATGTTTATTTCTTGTAGTTACATTTTTTTTATAAAGTAGTTACAATTTTTTTTAAATGTAGTTACAACTTATAGAAGAACATGTTCTGATTTTGTGTATTTTATTTTTTTGAATATTGATTTTGAGTATTTAAGAATTTCTTTATATTTACAGGTATGGTTTGCCATTTGTGTCACCAAACAACATACTTGTGTCAATTATCAATGGAACAGGAGCAATAATTGAAACCATATATGTTTTCACCTTCATATTTTATGCACCTAAGAAGGAGAAAGTGAAAATAAGTGGCTTATTTGCATTTGTAATAACAGTGTTCTCTGCTGTTGTTTTGATCTCTCTGTTTGCACTTCATGGTAATTCAAGGAATGTCTTTTGTGGTTTTGCTGCTGCCATATTTTCCATCATTATGTATGGTTCACCTCTCTCAATTATGGTAACTTATCTTTACACTTTCTATTTTATTTTTGTGTTTATACACTTCATTCAATTTTTCACATAGTTGTTACTGTTTTTTGTATCTACTATAGTGTATTTATTATAATTTTACTAGTTACTAGAAAATAAAATAAATAATAATAATTATACCAAAAATAAATAAATAAATAAATAGTGATTTCAAAAATAAAATATCTATAGATATATAATTGTTGATATGAACTTTTAAATTTAATATTAAATTTAATTTATTTTTATAAAATCGATTGAGCTAGTAAAATAAAGGATGTTAAACATTTGTATTTTAGTTTTGTATCTTAAATTATTTTGTAAGAATAATTTTTATTTTATATTTGTTTTATGTTGTAAAATACAATAAAAACCTTCTAATCTTTTATCAAATGGTCAAAGTCACCGACCAAATAAAGCATTATCTCAAATGCATAGAATCGGTTTCCTTTTTTGACATATAAAATTCAGAACTACAAGCCTTTTCTATTATCCCTTTCCCATTTTGGTAATTCACTTTTTCTATTGTTGTTAATCATTATTGTGCAAATCCCACAAAATTCATTATAAATGTCCTTATGTAAAATTCATTTTATAAATATGATTATCAAGAAATAGTGGTGTACTTGTCCAATTAATTGTATTTTATATAAAATGAAATTTATTAATTAATAATTACGTGTGTGCAGAGACAAGTGATCAGAACCAAAAGCGTGGAGTTCATGCCATTCTTCCTTTCACTATTTGTATTTCTGTGTGGTACCTCATGGTTCATCTTTGGCCTATTAGGCCATGACCAATTTATTGCTGTAAGTACACATTCACTTCAATTATTTTTTTATTAATAATAATATAAAGATAATATATTGTTCAATTTTTAATTATATAATATGTCACATCATATCATATTGTATAATTTTTAAATCAATTGAATGAAATGAGACATTACTTAATAATAGAATCTGCATTGTATTTGGTTTGTTATTGTAGGTACCAAATGGTGTGGGGTCAGCATTAGGGACAGGGCAATTAATATTGTATTTCATATATCGTGACAACAAAGAGAATGCAAAAACAACACCACAAGAAGATTCTATGGAAATGGGCACCGCGATGCAACTCAATCCAATTGATTAAAAAACTTATATACATGTATCAATCATTAACATGTATAAAAAAAAAAAGCCATGCACGGTTATCTTTGTCACTATTTGTTGTCACCAAAGTACCAATTTATTTTGTATTTTGCTTGTAATATTGTGATGTTTGTTTGTTATGGCAATGTTAATTCTAGATTTGGTTACCCAATGTTGTGATATAAATTTATCTTCGTTGGGTTAAGTAACACCGTTTAAGTTTTTTCAAGAAAATTTGTATTGTAGAAGTTTCATGTTGAGTGGACTTCCCTACTTTAAATTATGTTTGTGAAATAATATGTGTTAAAAAAATATATTGTTGTATACTGAAATACAATCATTGATTAATGACTATTAATTATTTTGATTAATTATTTGCTTTGTTCGTCAAACACTCAAATTCAAAAATAGTGATTCAAAACTATAGAAGGTTTTATTTGTTAATAAATATTCCATTATTTTAAAATTATTATTTGTTTTTGTTATGTTTAATCAATGCATTTTTTGAAACTTTATTTTTTATTATCTTTTTATATTTTTATTTGTAATTTTTATCGATTTTAATTTATAAATTATAACATGTTTTAACTATCTATATATCTATAGAGTTTAACACTGTTTGTATTAATTTATTTATTATTAAGTTTAACTAGTAGGATCATAGTTGTGGAATTACCACTTACACTTAAATAAATATAAATAGCACCTAAAATACCATATGCGTTTTGTCCAAAATTAAGTTAAAAAAAGAAGAATTGTATTTCCAGCAGAGCACATAGTATTATTGCACGGAGTCCTAGCAAGTATGTGATGTGTGAATTTCTTAGAACATATAAATGTTGGCTTCTAATGGTTAAGAAGACACAAGCTCGTGATTTTCTTTTATAGTTGGCTGAAAAGTGAAAAACTATAAAATAAAAAAAAAGTGTAATAAACAAATTAACGTAAAAGAATCTGGAAAATTGTCGTGTTGCAATCCAAAAAATGAAATGAAATTTGTTGTCGTGAATTGAGGATGACAGGATCCAAACAGACAATAGGGACAAAATATGGCTTATTATAGTTAACGTCAGCTTTCACGTTCTCATCAATCTCAATTCGAATGGTTCGGAAGGAACATATATGGGGACACTATTTCATTACATTAAAGTGAATATATACATATATAGTGTCCAATCATAACCTTGTGTTGTGGCTTCATGCATTCACATTATCATATCAACATAGATCTAGAGTTTCAAATTTTTATTTTTATTTTTTTTAATATAAAATTCACATTATCATATCAACATAGATCTAGAGTTTCAAATTTTTATTTTTATTTTTTTTAATATAAAATACGACTTAAAATTTAAATTATTTGATCTTGTTAGGACGATCGAGAATACAATCACAATTCATTTAATTTAAATTACTCACAATATTGAACCTAAGGATTTATTTGATGTTGGAATATGATAAAGACACAATAGAGATAATATATAACATAAATGAAATAAAGATTTATTCTATTGTATGTTTGATGTGACATTGGAGAGGGAGAGGGAGAGTGACAATAGAGAAGGAGAAGATAAACAATGAAAAGAAGTCGATGTATTGGAAGGGCAAAAAAGAATTAAGGTGACCGAAAGGAGTAAAATAAATCAGTTAAAACTAAGGATTAAAAATACAAAGATCAAGTTGGATATCATAAAAAAGAATTATTATATCAAATTAATGTATTAAATAAAAGATTTGAATATGATAAAATAAGTGTATCATATTCTATTTATTTTTTTATCGTGACCATTAAATGAATCTTATATTATCATATTATCGGTTTGAGTTAAAAAGTTAAAGTGATCTTTTCAATAGAGTTGTCAAAATGAGCACGGTGTAATAGAATAATAATCATATATTTTAGCATGATAGACGGAAAAAAAAAAAAAACCCTTAAAAAATTGTCTTTTTGGTTTGATTTAATTAGTTTATAAAAAAATTGAGTCGGGATGGACTGATCGTTGGGTCTTGGACCGGCACAATTCCAACATCTCCATAAGATTTTTGAAGAAAATAGTTACTGAAAATTTTAACAACTAAGTACATAACAATAATTATTTACTTTTAAAAGTTATTAATAAAAATATATTTAAGTATATAAACTTAATAAAATAAAATACATTTAACTAAAAAAATTAAACTTTATAAATTATTAATTATTTATTTGATTCAACAAAAGAATAAAATTTAAGTTTAATTGATTTTAAGTGTTACTATAAAAAATATACATAAAAATCTCAGTTTAATTGATTTTCAGTGTTATTATAAAAAAAATACATATATGCAATCACATATCACCAAATAAATAAACGTGAAAAACTAATCTTTCTAGTGTTAATTCCAAAAGTATATTATCTTTCGAATTTGGGAGAGTATAGAACAATTTGTTTGGTTAGCTGCATGTACAAATTGATTTCAAAATTATTGACAAAATAGATTGAAGAGAGTGCTACGGAAGTTGATCTCATAAAAAAAATTGTATTTATGTTAAAGAATTACTCACTGCATATTAGTGGTTAATGAGATAATAGATTTAAGAAAAGATAAATATTTGCTACTAAAGGTGAATTTCAAAAAAGTCTATATAATACTATTAATTGGCAATACATGAAGTTTATGCTCTACTAGGTTTTTACTACAAGTGGACTCAATAGACGAAACTTGTATTTTCTCTAATTCCAATTGAAGATTTCAAAGTAGGCAAAGGCTTGATTGAGGCAAGGGAACCCCTTTGCCCTTCCCTCTTTTTGATAACAGTTGAAGGACTCTTGGGTTTGATGGGGAGGTCAATGGATATTGGGGTGTTCACTAGTTTTAAAGTACATGGGAATCTTGAATTTGATATTCTTAAAAACCCTCTACTCGAAGTGTTTAAACTCTTTTGTTTAATTTATTATCTTGTAATGTAATGTGTTTAAAACAAATTTTCTACTTTTATTAATAAATTTTGCTTATAAATAAAATAGATTGTCTGTTCTACTTTTTTGTCATTGGAGTTATTATCAATTCGAGTATAAGTATTGTTTCAAATTATGTGTAACTATTATAATATCCTACTCAAATTTTCTCAATTGTTATCCACAATTGCTATAATAACACATTCTTAATTATGTTCTCCGTTTAATTTATCGTTAGTTTGAAATTTGGAGGAGAAAATTATTGAAATAATATATTTACGATCAAATACATAAAATTTTATATAAATTTAAAATTTGTTATATAATTTTATCATTTAAATTTACTTTTTTTTTTAAATTTATTATACGTTCATTTGAAATTATATAATAAAATATTAAATATTTTTAAAGTTTTATAAAAATTTGTAAAGTTAATTTAATCAATAAAAAATTTTGATTTGACAATTAAATTATTAAAATTCATCGTTTATATTGAATTATTAACTGTATTAACTCATCACATAATTAATTGCATAATCAATAGATATTCATTCTTTTAATAATAAAAGTATTATAACAATTTAGATTGGATTTAACAATTTATCAAAGTCTTTCAAAATCTTCATTCAATGTAGTTTTAAAGTTTTCTCATGTTAGGAAAATTTTGTATTATAAAGAAAAATAAACGCTTTCTAAAACCTTCCATTTTTTCTACTTCATTCATCATTTTTTTCAAAACACTCCTCCCTTACATCCTAAACTCCCAAACACAACCTTAGAGACATTATTATACCTTATCTTTTAAAAGGGTGAGAGTGCAATCTCATGTGATAGACTAAAAGTGAAATTTTATAATAACGAAAACAATTTTAAAATTTAAATAAAATAATGGCAAAAGTGTATTTTTTTTTTCTTTTCTAAAAAAATATTTTGTTCATTCAAATGACTTGAATATACAATACAAATTCAAATTTATTAAAATAAAAAAAAATAAAAAGATGAATTTATGGACAAATTTACAACACTCAATTTAATAGTACAAAATGACAACATGTCTACAAATATGCAAATATGACAAAATTCAAGTGTATATAATGCATATGTATTCAGATCTACAACATTAACGACGCAAAAATCATTTATTTATAATTGTAATTGATCAAAGCTATTCATTCATTTTGAATCAACGAACGCCGCAACAAAATAGAAAAGCTAAAAATTTCGCATTAAGATGACAAAATCACAAAAATAATATGAAAGACAAACTAAATCGATGAAAAAATTGCTTATTTATATAATTTGAGAGAAAAAAAACTATTTGGAAGGGTGATTTCAGACCACAAAATGGTCCTAGACAATCCTCTATAATGGAAGAAGAGAAAACATGTGTTTTTTTTTTAAATGTGGCAGAGTTGTACCAGAACTCAACGTTCAAAATGATCAAAACTAAAGGAGAACTTTTATATATTGTTCAAATATTATTTGATAACCACAAAAGATTAATTGTTTTTACAAAAAGAACTAGAATATAATTGTTATATATTGTTAATGTAAAAAGTTTACATTATCAACAAATAAATATCACTTTAAAGATAATTATTATAAAAATCAAATATTTTTAATAATTAAATTTGATTGAGATGAAAAAAAATCTTTAAATTGATCGTGTATATAAATCAAATTTAAAGAACTAATTCATTTCATTAAAAATTAAATGATCAATAAATATTAAAAACATAATAAAAATGATAATTAATATTCAAAACGACAATCTTTATAAGACAATGAACAACAATGTTAGTCTCTCCTAACAAGCTTTGATAATAACATAATAAAGATGAGAATTAATATTCAAAACGACAATCTTTACAAGAGAATGAACAACAATGATAGTCTCTCCTAACAAGTTTTGATAATATTATTTTTATTTTTGAAAAGAAAATATTATTTTCTTATTGATGACTTTTTTGATATTCTTCAGGAATTATTTGATATATGATTGATGAATATATTAAGCCGGTCTATACTAAATATAGCATATGATGGTAAGCCAATTTCAACAATGGCTCCACCGATTAACGAGTAACAAGAAGAGAGTACTGGACAAACATTCAAGTACTTCCTTTTAAGGATGATTGGTCGTGTTACAAAATTGAAAATGATAAACACATCTGAAAAATCTATTGTCTCAAAATAAATATAATTGATAATTTTTAATTAGTATTAATTATATTTTTTAAATTATATCTTTTAATTAATATAATAGGCATCACATTCAATATTTCTAACTTTATATTTATATAAGTAGTAAATATATCAATATTTAATAAGATTTAATTAGTACATTTTTTATTTTATCTTTAGTTTATATTTTTTATTTATTTATGGGAAATAATTAAATAAATTATCTATTATAGAACCATATTAATAATATTTACAAATCTTTCAATCTCATTAAAAAGTTTTCCGGTTCAGTCATGTTTCTAAATCCAATTAGTATTTTTACAAATACTAAACTCAATTAGTGACTATATAAAGACAATCTATTTATTCTGTTCTGCTTGGGGACAATATCCTGAGTATGTGCGAAAAAAATTGAATAAAAATCGGTGATGTATCGATGAATTTTTCTTTATGAAGAAAAAGCTTACTCCCTCGACTATGATTTAACGAATGTATATTGGAAATGACTAAATGTAGATTTAGATTTCTTGATGTTGTCCTTAAAAAAATAAGATTTCTTCATGATCGGTGATTTAAATTGAAATGATTTAAGCCCAAGTCTATGAAGATAAAACCCATGTTATTTGAATATATAATGGCCCCCCCACCCCAATACACTACTACTACCGAAAATTAATATCTAAATATGATAGTTTATTTAATATTATTTAGCAGATAAGATCCGATAAAAAGTATAAAAATAAAAAATAAAAAAAAAAGTAGCAAACGTGGA
The DNA here is from genome assembly GCA_037974835.1 of Cicer judaicum. Classification (NCBI taxonomy): domain Eukaryota; kingdom Viridiplantae; phylum Streptophyta; class Magnoliopsida; order Fabales; family Fabaceae; genus Cicer; species Cicer judaicum. The sequence goes on from JBBPBS010000689.1 coordinate 6,481,794, forward strand.
ATTGAATCAACAATCATGTGATTTTTTTTCAGTTAATTAAATAATTTTTAATTATAATTATGTAATTTAATCATTTTATTATAATTTTTTTTATTTGATATGTTTCTTAATATATATATATATATATATTAAAAAATATAATACATACTATTATAATTAATTCAAATAATTGTAAGACCTTGAGTTTGAACTCGAAAAATAATATCTACTTATTAATATTAACATTTATCAATTTAACTTATATATTTGCTAATTATAATTTTATGGACTTTCACAAAAAAAAATAGTTTTATGGACTAAATCATGTGCATTTTATGGACTATATTAGGATAAGCCCAAAATAAACTAAAATGAAGAAAATATTACTAAGGGACCCCCACCTAGTTCCTATATACCCCACAATTTGCATAAATATTAATTTTGTCTCCACAGTAATAAATAAAAACATTTGCAAAACGCTTCAAAGTAAAACTTAAATATTAAAAAATTCTAGAAAACTTTTTGTTAACGTCAGTTTTAGTATAAACTAAGTCAACGCCAAATTTATAATAATACAACAAATTAAAAGATTTAGAGTTTTCCACTTTTTGAAAATTTTGGATTCTCGATTTTATAAGAATATAATAAATTAAATGAAAATCGATTTTCTTTTTAAAAAAATACTCACTTGTGCTCCAGATTTTCTTAAAAACTGTAAATAAAATTGAGTTTTATTAAAATGATTGAAATAAACTCTTAAATTTTTATAAATTTTGGTGATATGGAGAGAGTAAAACTCATCCCTCCATACAATTTTAACTATTTGGGTTAATATATTAACATATACTATATAAAAATTTGCTGTTTGTATAAACTCTAGTTAGGGTCGTTTCAAAGTCAAAGTTAATTTTTTTATTGTTGTAAGTTTTTAAAAAATAATTAATTTTTTACATATATTTAAATTAAAAGAAAAAAATTAGTATAACAATTAAAGACATCATAATTATGAAGAGATATAATTATTAATATATTTAATTAAAATATTTTATATCTTACAAAATAAAAAATATAAAACTTAAAATAAAATTATAGTAAAATATTATTAGTATTAAATGAACCTCTATTTTTTTATATTTTAAAATTTATTTTAAGCTTAAAAACTTTCAAAACTATACAAATTCATTTGATGTGAGCAAGAAGTAGACTCCTTACTTATTATCTAATAATATTAATGTAATAATATCTCATTCCATCAACTGAGAATAACTCATATAGTGTCAAATCATTCTATCTATACTCCTTTAAATCTCAAGAACAGAGTATATGAATAATGCAATATATATAAATTTTGATATTAAAAATAATGCAAACAAAGCCTATGACTCCACGTGGAAAGGTTACTTATGTCCACTTCTAGCCAATTAAATGGTGCACACCCCTCTACTACTATTTTTCCATCCTTTATTAGAGACTATGGTCAACAAAATTTGTAAGAAAATATAAAAAAAGTATTTAAGATACATTTTGTATCTTTTGTCACACGGAATCAACCATTCCACTTTGGGACATTCTTTTTAGATTTTATAGAGCAATCGTACTTTCGGGGAGATTTAACAATAGATTTCAACTTAAAATTTTAAGATAGTGTGTATATGAATTACATATATTTTTAGCATTTTTTTAATTTTCAGTTGATGTGAGACTAAACAATAACATTATAATTTCAACACGTATCAAATTAATAAAAATAAAATATAGTATTGAATCATAAATTAAAAATTAAAGTTCATTTAATTAGTGCTAAAAAAGTCAATCAATTAAAAATACAAAGATCAAAGATACAATATATCCAAACCTCTTTCAAATGGGTCAAAAATTATAATAAAAAATATTAAATTTTTTAGTAAAATAAAAAATACTACAACAGAAATTCATATCTCAAGATAACTAAATTATATTTAAATGGTATATATAAAACATATTGTGTTGAAGATACGGGTACTAGCCACTTGTTGCCCCTATTTGAATATGTCATCGATTAACCACTATGAGAGAAATATTGATATTTTTATTTTGATATTTTTCAATTGTCTTTTATTGAAGCCATCTCAACTTGTGTCTTCTTAGTTCACTTCATCTCAAATTTTCGTAAATTGATAATGTATTTATTGAACTTAAATAAAAATAATTTTTAATTGAAAAAATTTAGAGATTTTTCTATATATTTGACATTAACCGATATTATGATTAGGTACACCATTATCATCATTTCCATCATTAAAACTTTGCTAATTGTTTTGTAGTCCACTAATGTTCTATAAGCTTTCAACAACGTCCAAGTCACTTGAATTTGTAATTCTTAAAAAATTATGGAGTGCAAAACAAGCCTATTTAATATCAATTTGAGTTTGAAGCTTGAAATTGGGCATTTCTTGTAATATTTTTCCATCTTGATTTGGCAACACCAAAAATTCTTTCAATCACACTTCTCAAATTAGAATGGTGATAATTAAATGCTTCATTTATTTATCTGAACATTGGAGGCAATCTAAATTGTGAAACATGATATATGATATTCCTGTATGCATTTAAGAAAGCTTTAAGTGAGGGATCCTAAATGTAAAACATATTAAATTCACACATAACCATCATGTTCGTACCAGTATACCATTTTTTATTGAAAAAAGGTGTTCTGTTGTGACATGTATTTTATGATGTGTTATGTTTATTGCCCTGTACAGTCTTTAAAACAAGGCAAATGCCGATGATCATCTATAGTATATTGAGAAGGAACATTAATAGGATCAATAAGTCTAATGGTATTTTTACCTAACTTGCATAAACTTTATGGAAATGGATATGAATGGTTTGATCTGAATGTTGAAATCGTTCTTGGATATTTCTATATGATGAAGGTTGACCTATCATATATAAGAATGCAACAACATTTCTTCTACTTCAATATGTTTGGTAGGTGTCAGTCCACAATTATTGATTAACTCTCACACCAATTTCCGAAAGACTTGTTTCCTCATTCGAAATGTTAAAAACATTTGTTATCATTTCATGTTACCAATTTTGTATACCACTTGTGACCTGAGAGAGTTGAAGTAGTTTTCTTTTCTTTAATAACATATTTCATCACATGATTTGTGACCATAATTAAAGCACTAAACTAGTGCAATATGATATTGATGTCTAATATTGTGATGGACTTCAATTTCCATTTCAAAAGTAGTATCACTCTCATCTGAACTGTCAGTTGTCCTGTTATACAAAATATAACTTTTTCACAACAAAATCAATATAATTGAATGTGAATCATGATATGAAATTGAATAATCGCATTTATCAAATTGCACAAACTTTTTCCCTAGACTCTTCCTCTTTTCTGAAGAACTTGGCATTGCGTTGGTTAGGGCTTTATTCCCAACTTCACAACTATCCTCTTCTCATTCTCCTTCACCCTCAGTTGGATTATTCTCATGACATTCTTCCAAATGAGATACTGATCTTTCATAAAGTGGTTGCTCTTCATATGACTTGTAAATCGAAAATCCGATAGATATTGCATCACTAAAACATTTCTCAAGCAAATCAATGAATTTTTATCCTCTATTATCCCATTTCATAATCTCTGGATCCTCGTGAGAAATAAACATATATATAAATCATCACAAAAATATGTAAATTATAAAATACTTTTATAGTACACCAAGACATAATCATACCTTACTCTTAGTCATCCACCATTCATCGATTAGAAACTAAATTTCTAATTATATAGAAACTAAATACAAACCATATAGATATTTCTTATGTAATTATAAACTAAATTTAGACGATGAAGAAATTCATCTATAACATACATAAAAAATATATTTAGAAGAAACACGTAAAGTAATGCAACCACTTCTACATCAATTGTGTTTAAGTATGACTAAAACTACTTACAAGAGACTTTCTAGTGGTTTTATATTTAAGGGATATAAGACATAATTGTCTCCGTGATTCTTTTTAGGAAAAGTGGAATCGATCCTATGTTATGGACTAATTTTTTAAAATTCTTTTTCAAACTTAATTATAAGTTTTGGTGATAAAAATGTACTATATATTATACCTCAATATAAAATTTCATGACTATGATATCAAAGAATGGTTCATTTCAATCCTTCAATAGCCCAACACTTCATCACAGATCCATCTTTGATTAAATATGTTGAAATATCTTTCAATCTCAAATATTGATCTCTATGAAATTTTAGATGAAATAAAAATATCTTTCATATTAGAGTTTACACAAGAGATGATAGTTGTCAACCTTTTCAGAAATAATTTTTTTAATTGGATTTCCAAAATCTTCGAAGATAAATTTAGAGAATAAAATGAAGGTCAACCCCTTAATGACGATAATCACACTTAAGTTATAGTCAATTAATTTCTTTTATGGAGAAGATCTCCCTTAAGATTTGTCAAAATGATAAAGCTCGACAACAACTTACTAAGTATTAGTAAAAGGCTCAAACATGTAGAGAAACCTAATTTCAAGCAAATATTACTCAAACTAAAATATAATAAAAAAATATAACAAATTCAAATTGGAGGTCAAAGTTGAGAATTATTTTCTATTTAAAAATAATTTTTTTAGAAAGCCTATATCCCTATAGTTTTATGATTGTGGTAAGTTTGACGTTTTAAGCAAATCCTATACATTAAAAGGTAAAATATAAATTCTAAATCTTCATCTATATATTGAGAAACATATAAATAACCTATAAATTGAGACATTTAAAGATGATTCATGTAAATAATATTTTGAGGATTCGAATCAAATCCAAAACGGCGAGTTATTAGAAGAAGACTATGAATCTTCAAAGCAAGTTAATGTTTTAATAAAGAAAAAAAAATCCCTTTTTAGACAATAAATGTAATTACTGATCCCAAACAATCAAAGATTTATCTTGAAAAATTAAAATCTATTCTTGAATAACCAATCCCTCTTACATCCTCGTCAATGTATATTTCTATTTGATGATGAAAGAATCATAGAGGTACAAGAATTTTTCAACAGTTCGTGATCTCACTCACTCTAGATCACTTGTTCTTGAATGTGATCTATAAAACACTCAATCAAAATTTTCTTTTCTTATATTTTTTCAAGCACCCAACAATAGCTTGTATATGCTTCTAATCTAATCCAAATTAGTTATAATGCAGTTACAAGCTAACCACCCAACTAACTAACAAAACGACTTTGTAGATTGAGATATCACAAAGTTATACTAGACTTAACTAACACCAACCAACCAAATGATCCACTAGGTTCAATAGAAGGAGTTGGTACTTTGAATTCGTTGTGGTGAAGATATTTAAATTCACTCAAAACTGGTGCAAGTGAGGGTTAGAGAGAGATAGTCCTGCAGTAGATTGGGAGGATCCTTAAGTAGAGAGGTCAACATGAGCTCGTCAAACCTCTCTTCTGAGTGTTGCGGTGAATCAGAAACTATTAATTATGTATCTTTTAAATTACCTAATTTTTCTATGATGTGAAAATATATTTTAACGTAGTTAAACTTTAGATGAATTTTGATGAAATGAGGAGACAAACATTTAATACAATTTGCACGTTTGATCGAAGGAGGAAAAGTGATTGGTCAAAACCCTATTTCTAGAGGTATAAGATTGTTGAGAAGGTCAAAATTTTATCGTAGAAATTGTTCATTCTAAAGTAAAATGCTTTGTTTACACAATTGCACAATAGATCATGAATATCTTGTTTGACCTTGTCAAGCTAACAAGTTTAATTGGACATCTTATTGATAGGAGGGGCAATTGAAGCTACTAGACTTGCATGGTTAATTCAAAGATGACGAGGGATCCAAAAAATGTGTTTTCTATTAAGGTTGTTATGTGGCTGACCTATGGCTACGTGTCATTTGGCTTGCACTTAATCAAGGTTGATGAGGGAGCAATTATAAGGCTTATTCGGAACATACAATTCATAAATATCTTCAACAAATGCATTGTTAAGAAAGATGAGATTTATGAGGATGAGAACTATACATGGTTGATATTCGACAATGTATATTAATTTAAAGGAGAATTGTGTTGTAGAAGCCATAAGGTTACTAGGCTTTGTTACTAAAATTGTCTAACAAGCCTTGTGTTAAAAAATTGAAACTGGTATATATGTAGTGTTATTCTCGTGGATCTAGGTAGTATGGTACTTTGGGGGAATAATGATGAAAACATTGGATCAATTGTTGTTTAATAAGGTGGGGGCTTTATTAAAAAAAATAGCGGGGGCTTGTTGAGTTAGATTGATTGGGGTATCGCTCTATAAATTGTTGTGGCATGTTATGTTTGTAATTAGTTGAATTTATAATTAAAAATAAATTATTTAGGGCATCTCGACTTTAAATTATTATTGAAAAAATTATCGACTAAATTAAACTTTGAATTATTAAAATCCATATTATAAAAAATTAGAAGGTTGATAAAAAATTAGAAGATTAATAAAAAAAATATTATATTTGTAATAAATTGATTTCACTGAAGGAGTTGTGCATACTTTGTATAAGTAAGTTAAAAGTGAATAATATTTTTCTTTTGATATATATAATTTTATTAAAAGATAATTATTTTATTTTAATGATTTAAAATATTAATATCATCTAAAAATAAGAGAATAATAATATTTTTATATGAAGAAAATAATAATATTAAAAAATATGAAAGTAATGTAAATTGAAAATAATTTTAGAAAATAAAATATAACTAAGGATAATGACTATGTGTTATTAATGCAAATTAATTTTACACATACAATTAATAAGAATTATTTATTTTATTATTTTACATTATAATTTTAAATATTATCGAAAAAGTAACTATACAAAGATATTTGGATTCCTTGTACAGATTCTCTCATCACTCTTTTTTCTTATCTCTTAGTCTTACTTTACTTATTGATTATTTTTTAAATAATCAAGAGAGAAAAAAAATTAGATAAAAAATAAAACAATAAATAAAATATGAATATAAGTATCTCAATTGATATGCACATTTTTTGGGTTAGTATTTGTTTATAATAATAATAATATTATATAATTCATCTATAAAAATATAATAAAATATTAAATGTTATTTATTTATTTTTTATCTGTATTACAATTGTATTTAACTTGTTGTCATTAATGCATGCAACACACGAATAAGAATTTATCATATTGTAACCTCTTTTCATTGGGCTCTCTTATCCTACATACATACATGTTTAATAATGACCATCAAATGGGCCATAGAATGGACACCATACGTTTTTTTATAAAAAAGAAAAAATCTAAACCATACATAACATCACCACACTTACATATATCACTATGAATCTATGATGTATGCATGGATGGATGGATATGATGATAGTTATTATAATGATGATGGATGATGATAGTGCATGGTACATGTGAAGAAGACAGACAGGCGAGAAAGAAGAATAAGATTTGACTTGATTTCAGAAGACAGAGTGTGTGTGTGCAAGTGTTACATTAACAACAACGAGAAGAACAACAACAACAAAGAAGAAGAAAGAGAAAGCGATAGAAGGAAAGAAAAAAAAGCAAAATATTCAATCAGATCGAATTTTATTTTGACGTCCGCACCACATACGCTTCTCTCTCTCTCTCTATACTTTCTCTCTCTAAAAAAACTCAACAAGATAATAACAGAACCACAGGGCCCCCTCTTTCTAGAAGAAGAAGTAACAAACCCTAGAAAAACTCTACTCTTCATTCTTCTAAGCAATTCAAATTTTATTTCTCTTCAATTTCAACTTCTGGTGAGTTCAACTCGTCCGAGTCATGGATCGTTGAATTCGAGTTCGATCTTTAGCTACTATTTTTGTTACCTTTTTTTTTCGAACTCGACACTGTTTTATTTTGTTAGCTTAATTTTTTGTAATCTTTTTATTTTTTATTTTATTTTTATTTTATTTTCAATTGAGCTTAGACTTGGTTTTGATAGAAGCTAGTTTTTGAACTATTTGTTGATTTGGTAATTGTGTTTTTTTTTTTTTAATTTGGTTTATTATGTAGTATTTTTGTTGAGTCTCGTTGATGATTTTGGATCTGTATTTTTGTGTTTCTTGCAGAGATTCATTTTGAAGTGGTTTGAAGATTGAAGATTGAGCATTTAATTGGCGATAGTGTAATTGTGGTTTTATCAGTTAGTTTTGGAGATTTTTTGGGTCGAGAGGTTTTTTGTTTTTGTTGTGTAAGTGTTTGGTTATCACGCGTTTGGTGTGGGTAATTTGTGACTTTGATGAGTTCATGTTTAGTGCACTTGGTTATTGTTGTTGTGCTTAGTGTTTAAGTGATTTATTTGTTAAGAATGGTGCCTCCGGGGCCACCCACTCCGATTGGTGGTGCCCAGTCAGTGTCGCCTTCGCTAATGAGATCGAATTCGGGGATGATGGGAGGTCAAGGTGGTCCCATGCCTTCACAAGCTTCTTTTCCTGCACTGGTTTCGCAGCGAAATCAGTATAATAACGTGAACATGTTAGGCAACATGTCTAATGTTGCTTCTATGATGAATCAATCTTTTTCTAATGGGATTCCGAACTCAGGACTTTCGGGAATGGGAAGTAATCAGAGGGGAGGTGCTGGTATGGATGCTGTTGCTGAACAGGACCCACTATCTGGTATTGGCAATGGAATGGGATTAGGTAATCCTTCGTCGTCATTTGGGCAATCGAATGTGGCTAACCCTAGCTCATCTGGTCAGGGTCAGGGTCAGCAATTTTCGAACCCTTCTGGTAACCAGTTGTTGTCCGATCAACAGCATTCTCAACAACTCGAAGTTCAGAATTTCCAACATAGTCAGCAGCAGTCGGGGCAGCAGTTTTCAGCTCCTCTGAACACTCAACAACAGCAGCAGCAGCATTTTCAATCGATGCGAGGTGGGATAGGTGGTATTGGACATGTGAAAATGGAGCCACAGGTAAACAACGATCAGTTCGGGCAGCAGCAGTTGCCATCGCTGAGGAATCTTGCTCAAGTGAAATTGGAACCGCAACAACTTCAAACAATGAGAGGTATGGCGCCGGTCAAAATGGAGCCGCAGCATACTGATCAGCCATTTTTGCATCAACAACAGCAACAGCAGCAGCAACAACTTCTCCATATGTCAAGGCAAACCTCTCAGGCTACTGCTGCACAGATGAATCTTTTGCAACAACAGAGACTAATGCAATATCAACAGCAGCAGCAACTCTTAAAGGCAATGCCTCAGCAACGGTCCCAGCTACCGCAGCAGTTTCAACAGCAGAATATGCCGTTAAGGTCTCCTGCGAAACCAGCATATGAACCTGGGATGTGTGCTAGGCGGTTGACTCATTACATGTATCAGCAACAACATAGACCTGAAGTAATAATTATTCTTACTACTTTTATTTCTCTTTCTAAATATGTATATTAGCTATCATATTATTATACATTTTCCCTTGGTTTTATGTAGGATAACAACATTGATTTCTGGAGGAAATTTGTTGCCGAGTATTTTGCTCCTAATGCTAAAAAGAAGTGGTGTGTTTCCATGTATGGAAGTGGCAGACAAACAACTGGAGTTTTCCCTCAGGTCTGCTTCAAGAGTAAACCATATTTAGATGCTTCTGTAGCCCCATTTAAGTTAGTATCTTGATTATTGAATGGTGTACATATTCCATTGTACTGTACTCATTTGTTAGTGTCTTCATTTTGTTGTTATGTTTGCTGTAATGTTATATCTCAAGCAGCTATTGTTTCAAATATTCTGTTAAGTCATTGGATTTAGATTCAAGGCGCGGCTATGTTAGGTCCATGAAATCAAGCATTAATTCAAGCTAATGTATTGGTTTTTGAAATGTTTTCAGGATATATGGCACTGTGAAATATGTAATCGCAAACCTGGCCGCGGGTTTGGTAAGTTCTTTCTGTTAATTTATCTAGTGTTGGTTCTTTAACATCTAAATGTCGGTGTTCTAAACTTTTAAAACCTGTTGGTAGTTTAAACCCATGATTGTACTTTATTAAACTCTTTGTGAAAGTTTTAATGTGTTTTCAGAGGCAACTGCTGAGGTTCTTCCCAGGCTTTTCAAAATTAAGTATGAAAGTGGTACTTTAGAAGAGCTACTGTATGTCGACATGCCTCGTGAATATCATAATTCCTTTGGCCAGATTGTTCTAGATTATGCAAAAGCAATACAAGAAAGTGTTTTTGAGCAACTTCGCGTTGTTCGTGATGGTCAACTTCGAATAGTTTTTTCTCCAGACCTGAAGGTTATGAATAGGAATAATTATCTCAGGCTTTTAACTGAAGTTGAGCTTACATTGTTGTTGGTATTATCTTTATATCTGACAGGATTTTTAGTTGACATTCTTTTGTTCATTCTTTCATTTGCAGATATGCTCCTGGGAATTTTGTGCTCGGCGTCATGAAGAGCTCATCCCCAGAAGATTGTTGATACCACAGGTTGCTGGTTAAATACTTTCTTTATATCTTGATCTTGTATAAAATATCAATATTAATACCGCTCACTCACTAGATATTACTCTGTGATGGTTGACATATATTATGTTGAGAGTTAGATGAAGTTTATATTTTATTTTCATATGACTATAGCATGTTTTCATATGGTAATATATATGCTAAGCATCACCCGTCTATATATATATCCATGGTTGCTAGTCATATTATTTTTTTTAATGGCTTTTAGAGATTTTAACAAAGTAGTACTTAGCATATTAAATTGTTGTTTCCAATCAAGTGTGTTATACATTATGCTTTTATATAAATTGTTGTTTCCAATCTATTTTTATATATCACATTAATTGTTGTATCAGGTTAGTCAGCTTGGAGCAGTTGCTCAAAAATATCAGGCATGTACTCAAAATGCAGCACCCAATCTATCCATTCCAGAGTTACAAAATAATTGCAATTTGTGAGTCCATTTTTCCATATATTTTATATTCTAATTTCTGATCTGGAGTTTTTTTGTAATTATCTAGTTGTGATACTATTATGATTGCCAGTGCCACTTTTTGAAAACGTGAAAGTTTTGTTTGTTAATTATCTTGTCATTTCTTCTTCTGGGGTGATGGAATTGGCCTTGGTTTTTCCCCCTTTGAGTAGGGATTTATATTTTAAATTTCACCGTACTGATATTCTTAATTTGAGTCTGCAATCTGTTCTGTTCTCCTCTGAAGCCTTTTTCTTGGTTTGTCCTGCTAGACCTTGTATATAGTTCTCATACTGATACTTCATAGTAGTGGTTTCTAATGAAGTCTTAATTTTAATTTGTTTAGAACTTGCAGAAAGAACAGATTTGGTTTGTGTAATACATTTTCAGATGCTGTTGTTTACATATTTTTGACCCTTGGAGATGATACAAACATTCATCTTATCCTTGTTCTATCAAATTTCTATGGCTAGAGTTTTTCATTTGTGTGTTCTCACCATTGCACATGTCCTAGACTGATAATTTAATTTTGGATTTGGGACCTTTTATATTTTATCTACTGAGTTGAGCTGTTTCTTGGAAATATGTATTTTCCCATTTTCTTTTTTCGTTATCAAATAAAATTTTGTTCGTGAGTTGGAACTTCTGAATCAGGTGTCACTGTTGTTAGGATAATGGCTTCCGTGTCTTTGCATGATAGGTCTCATCATATGTATTTGGGCATCAGGGACGTGTGTTGCACACTCTGATGCCTTCTCTTCCTACTTGGTTGTGCTACTTCTTTTTCATGTATGCGTGTGTTCTAAATTAGCTTCACATGTTTTAGGTTCTCTTTTTTCCTTTGTCTAACTTTACATTCTGCCTTGCTGCTTTTCCAGGTTTGTTTCATCAGCCCGTCAGCTGGCAAAAGCATTAGAAGTTCCATTGGTTAATGATTTAGGCTATACAAAGAGATATGTGCGGTGCCTACAAGTAAGACTCGAATTATCAAGACATGTTCCTTAGTACTCCCTCTGTCTAATATTCAGTGTCATCTTTGGAATATTTGCATGTCACATTATTTGTCATTCTAAAATACCAATGAAGTATCAGTTACCTTTCTCCACTACTACCCATATTTATTGTATTTCAATCCACATAATTACTCCATTAACTACTTTATTAATAAGAGGATAGTGTAGCTCAGTTTATCATGGAAATTAGGACACTCGTTGATTTTCTTAAGAAATGTACATAACGTTATATCACACTTAATATGAGACGGAAAGACTGATTAGTATAGTTGAATACAACTGTAACTTTAACTGCTGTTCCTAAATAGACTGGCAAATATTACTTAGTTGTATATTCATTCAATGGTCAGGTAATGTTTGTTAATGTCTGTCTGTTGTGAAGCATCAGTTTGCAAACTGTTTTATATTGGCTTAATACTCTACAGAGACTCCCAATAATATTCTTTATACAAATAGTTTATAAACATATGATTTAGGCTCTTTTTCTTTGATTTCGTAAATCTTCCTGCATGCAAATGAGTTTGATATCGTATTTGGCAGATGGAGGGCATAGTATGGGAATAGACTTTAGATCTTGCGGGTTTCCTATTTAAGTCTTTCTAAGACCAGCTATCAAAAACATTACTTACTGAATTCTGCAGTGATAGGCATTTCTTTCCTTTTTAATGTTGCAAATTTGACCAATAAGCCTTTCTAAGTTACTCTAGCACTTGTTTATTTTCCTGCCTGAATTTCTTGATACCGTTGTAATCCTGGCTCTTGAAATTCTATTCTGGAAAAAATCATGTACTGAGTAACCACTTTCTCATGCTTTATTTTGTGCCATTTTGATTGCAAAATATGGAAATTATTCTAGTTTGTTGATATATTCTACACCGTTCAATCAATTCCTGTTTGTTATCAAGAACAGGCAGGACTTTGAACCCAGTATGGATGTCCCATATTTTCGTGGTTTTTTTTCTCAATATTTTTCTACAATTTTTGGGAGAGTGGTTATTTAGGTTTTTCATTGTTTACTTCCTGGCGCACTACCTAAGAAAATGAATAATCCTTTTTTTCCTTTACAATTGATGGTGCATCGATAAAAGTGAAACACGTCAGAAAAATTAATAATTTTTTGAAGTATGATTTTAAATTTTTTTTAGAGTAGGGTTGGCTAACTTTAGCTTGACAATGTTTTTTCTTCTTCATGTTGCAGATATCAGAAGTGGTAAATAGTATGAAAGACTTGATAGATTATAGCAGAGAAACAGGGACTGGACCTATGAGTAAGTTAATCTGTTTACTTTTTCTATAACACATTTGTGAATGGATATGAATATGGTTATGAAGTTGTGTCATGTTTTTATTAAAAGGCACCAACTTGTCATGTAATTATCTGCATCCGTTTTGTTGAAGTTGTGGGATTTTAGAGAAAAGGAAGAGAGAAAATAATAAGAGTTTGAATATTATTGATTATAGTTATATGCTGACTTGATTTTAAAAGACTCAATACTAATATCTATTTATAGAGCTACACAGACGCAATCCTAACTCAGAAACAGATCATAATAATAATGAGATATTCTAAGATATCTCTGTGATTATAAATTGATTATAGGAAATAATTCCAGATATTTTATTATAATATAATAGATATTATAAGATATTTTCTAATATTCTAACACGTTTGCTATTGAGCAATGAGCTTTATATAGAGGTGGAAAGCCTTAAGGCCTTACAGTTATCAGTTTTCATTATAATAGTTTAGGCTAAATTATTTATTATTCCCTATAGTTTCATACCAAATAAAAGTTATGTTTTGTCCTGCAACTAAAACTGATTAAAGTTATCCCTATAGTTTTGAAACTATAAATAGTTATCGCCGTCAGATTTCATCACATCATATGATTGGTAACTACATTGACATTTAAATTAAAAAATATTATCAGATCAAATGATGATACAAGTAACAAACATAATTGGTACTCCTTCCGTAAGAAAATATAAGCAAAAGTAAGCACACACTTGTGAAGATAATTAGTTGATTCGCATTTAATCTCGTTAATCTCATTTTAAAGTTTAACACCATTACCTAAATTATTCCTCATCTCATTTTATCGCATAAAAAAAGTGGACATTTGAATGGAAAAGGTAGACATTAAATGAATGTCAATTTTGGTATACTACCATTAAATATATGAAAAGAATCAACTTTTGCTTTTATTTAGTTACAACTTAGATATGCCCAAATTTGCATATATTTTGTTACGGAGGGAGTAGCTTTAATTATGTGGTGTCATAAGTGTCCAATGCCAGTCCATGTGCGTCACTTGTGATAATTGATTGGATTTCTTTTTCATTTATGCCAAAGATGAACTGGCATTTTGCAGATAGCTCTTTGCCACCAAATATTAAAACCTTGTGTTTGCCATGTGGTATTGCTGTTTGCTTATGAGTCATTTTTGTTGTATACACTATTGGTTTGCATTCTGAAACTACATAGTCAACCTAATTGATTTTGAACCGTTGAATCTAAACTGTATTTTGCTTGAAAATGGCTGAACTAAATGAAATATGAACTAATTTAAATTTGTTTTGATATTTGAAAGCCCCTGCCTACACAATCTTCAAAACAGTGCTTATTGAATTATTTGTGGTAAAAATAGGTCATTTGTTGACAAAAGTTTGAGGCAATTGAGTGCATAATTATCGATCCCAAATAGCAGTGTGTATGCATATATATATAGGGAGTCATAAGGGTGGCTTGGTGGTTGCTTTGGTTGGGAATGTGGGATAAAGAAGTTGAGTCATAAGGGGGCAACGTTGAAATTCCACTCTCCACTAACATCGAACAATTTACTAACATTTGCCTTTCCAGAACATATATGAATGCTAACATAAAATAATACTCAATATTCATGAAATATAAGGCATGTGTCTTATGTAAAACAGAAGTAAACCAAAATAAGTAAAGAAAACCAACTAGTTTAAGCTTCTAAGGCTTAAAATAATTGAACATTAACAATTGAAATTCAAAAAATGGCTAATTAAACAAGGTTTTGTTTTCTGAAGCATTAGCTGTTGTGAACAGCAGCGATTTTGTAGCAGCAGCAAACCAGCCACCTGCTACTCTGTTCCGCTGTGTATGCTGCTGATAACACTAGTCTGATACATGTTCATTGTAATGTTTCATGGCCTCATGCTATCTGCAACCATTTTTCTACATTCTGGGAAGATATGCTTATGGTTTAACTGTTGAGTTGTGCCTTGTATTGTTGATACAAAATCATAAGTTGAGTGCTTGACTTATTTTGTAGATGGTAAGAAGTAAGAAGTCATAGTCAAACCATTTTTTTACTGATAAAAGCTCACTGTGCATCTCTTTTGTTGCTTTTGACTCGGTTGGGAAATTAGGTCAAACTATATACATTGTGCCATGTTCCTTAAACAGAGGAAAGTTTTAATTTTTTGAGATAATTTGAGTTGGACATTACCACTATGTTCTTTGTTAACTTAATATTGCTATCTGTTTGATTGTGTAATGTTAATACTGATAATGGAATGTTAATTTTTCTTGCATTCTCTCAGACAGCTTAGCCAAGTTCCCTCGGAGAACAAGTAATTCATCCGCACTTCATAGTCAGGCGCAACAGTCTGAAGATCAATTACAGCAGCAACAACAGCATATGGTGGCCCATAACTCAAACGGTGATCAAAACCCTGTGCAATCTACTGCCATGCAAATTCCTTCCAACAATGGTGTGCCTAGTGTAAATAACAATGTCAATTCAGCATCTGCATCGACCACCACAAGCACCATTGTTGGACTTCTCCACCAGAACTCTATGAATGCCAGACAGCAAAATTCAATGAACAACGCTAGCAGTCCATATGGAGGTAGTTCTGCCCATATTCCATCCCCCGGTTCTTGCAATACAGTGCCACAAGGGCAACCAAACTCATCCCCTTTTCATTCACCAACACCGTCCTCATCTAACAACAACCCACAAACTTCTCACCCGGGCATAACTTCTGCAAATCACATGGGTACAGCAAACTCACCAGCTAATGTTTCCTTGCAACAACAACAGACATCTATTTCTGGCGAAGCCGACCCTAGTAGTGATGCTCAGAACTCGGTCCAGAAAATCTTTCATGAGATGATGATGTCCTCCCAGATGAACGGTGCAGGTGGAATGGTAGGCCCTAATTCTATTGGAAATGACATGAAAAATGTAAATGGTATCCTACCAGTGAGTACTAATACAGGCCTCAACAGTGGCAATGGCCTGATGAGTAATGGAGGCGTGAACAGTAATTCCGGCGTTGGGATTGGTGGTTATGGCACAATGGGTCTCGGGCCATCTGGTTTACCCAATGGAATGAGACCTGCAACGGGAAATAATTCAGTGATGAATGGGAGGGGAGGAATGGCATCAATCACTCGAGAACAGGCTCTGAATCATCAACAAGATTTGTCAAGTCAACTACTTAGTGGGTTAGGAGCAGTAAATGGTTTTAATAATCTTCAATTTGATTAGAAACCGTGAATCTGTGTAATCTTGTGGATGTAGACTGGTTCTTTGGCAGCTTCTTGTGCAGCATGAGGAGTGCTAGATCTGCTTTCAGCACCCTGATGATGGCAGAATTCAGTCGGGTAGTCATAGGTCTTTGTACTAATCTGCTTTCTTACATATATATATATATATATATAAATATATAAAAGATGAAAATTTGTTGGCTGGTTGTTTGGCTGATGGGGCTTTTTTCTTTACATTCAGTTGTAACTTTTTACTTTTTTGTATTTTTAAAATACTGTGTATGGCGTATATAACCCTATTGATTAAGCACATGCAAGAGAGTTGATGTTTTGTGGTGCAAACTGCAATTTGGGAGCATATGTACATCAACGGTTGGATAAGTCTGGCACATGGCCAATTGGACACTGAATTCTGAAAGATGAAAGAACCAGCAGGAGTGAAGAAAAGAGGGACTGAATGAATAGGTTTCCATCATTGGGAATTTACACCAATGATCAAAACCGTAAAGATAGCCAATGTAATCTTTCCAAGTTGTTGAAAAGGTATGGATACAAAGTACTATTTTTAAAGTTGCAAAGGCCCCTTCCATTTTTGAAGAGTAAAACAGTTGGTATTCCTATGCTTCTTATTCCATATACTGTGTGGCTATGTAGGAAAAGTTATGCTTGTTAAGCATGTAGCATACAATTTATTTAGCTTAATCCTTGGCTTACTAATCTATGAACCAAAAAATATTACGGGCTACCTTTTAGCATTGATCAGACCATAGTGCCCGAAAGTAAGGATGATAAAAATATTCTGTTGATGCTCGCATAAATTACCTACTTACTATGCATAGGGTATGATAGTTTTTTACAGAATTAATCAATCATTAACTATATGTTCATTGAAAACGTTTGATTGTAATTATAATTAATTCTAAACTAATGTTACACATTTGTGTTTGTGACTTTGTTCACAATTTAATAGCAAAGAAACACATTGAATTAAGTAAATAAATATAAATATATTTAATATAAATAATGATTTAAGTCAGATCAAATCATAGTTTATTGATTCCAACATCATTACATTAATTATTCAAAAAAATAATAAATAAATCAATACGAGGTAATCAACAATCACTAAGATTTCAATGTTTCCATATATGTTTTTTAATCAATAGTTGACCACATTAAAGTCGATCTCTTTGTAAAAACTTCTCTCACAACATTATACAAATATATTGTATTGTGTTTAAAGATTATCCAAAACTCTAAGGAAGATCAATAAGATTTCTTTGAAACAATTCGTATATTTTATGGATGAAGATGTATGTGAAAAAAAATTTATATCTTTTAAATTCAACTCGTGAAATTGATATTAATAAGTTATTGTTGCAAATGTAAAACCAGAGAGAATAGTTTACTCATACTTTTAAAAGAGTGTCGCTTATTATCAATAGTGTTTCAAATAACATTTTAAATATTAACAACAATAGATATGGTCCACTTTAGAATTTATCCATCAACACATTATTACGGGATAAAATGAGAATATCAATCACCTCAATATCTACAAATTAGAGTTGTTTATTTTGTGTCTTAGTAAATTTAAATTATTTTTTCACTTTCATGACAAATACTAAAAAAAATACTGTCAAACTAAATTTCTCTATGTATGTGACCAAACAATTATTCAACTTTTATCTCTCGCACATTTATGAATAAAATGATTTAATTATTTTTAGTGGTGAAAATAGTTAATATTTAGAGTTAAATATATTTTTAATTTCTATAAAATTATGATTTTTAAAGTTTAGTTCTTATAAAAATTTATTTATTTTTTAGTCTTTAATTTAATTTTATAGAAACTTTTTTTATGGACTAAAACTTATTAATTTTTTACAATGGTTTTTTAAAATAATGACTAACAGTGAATTAAAAAAAAATTAGAGATTAAAAAATTAAGAATTCTTTTATATGATAAAACTAAAATTTTGAAATTTATAAAGAATAAAAATAATAAAAACATACAAACAAAATAAATGAAGTAAAAAATTACTAGAAGCACCTGCCCTCAATTAGAATAGTGTGGATCCATCCCGAATTATTTTGAAATTAAGTGTATAAAGCATAAAAAATGATAATTCTTTATTGGATATCAATGTAAGTCTGCTTTATATTGTCTGTGTATATTTACTATTATCTGTTTTAAATAAATAAAATTACTTTTGAGCTTTTTATATCGATAGTCTATAGTTTTTGCAATGTATGGATTTATTTGAACTCACAGTTAAAAACATAACAATTAAATATTTTGAAAAGTAATTATAATAACAACCAGCGCCTGTAGCTCAGTGGATAGAGCGTCTGTTTCCTAAGCAGAAAGTCGTAGGTTCGACCCCTACCTGGCGCGTTTGTAGTTTTTTTTTTTTTTGAATCTTTTACCATTATTTTATATTTTTATCAATAATAAAAATAATTCCTTTAAATTTTTATTTTACCGATTAATTAAAACCCTAAAATATCAAAACTCAACACCTCCATAGCTTTTGTCCGTTGTATATCATAAACAAGCTGAAGTCGCACTGAGTGCCCGTAAACACCAAAAGCTCGCCGGAAAACGCAGCCGGAGTCTATTATCGACCGCGTGAAAAACTCCGTCCAGGTTTCCCTTTTTTTAATTTCTACTTTTTCAGATTTTCCTTCCACTCTCTCGTAGCGCGCTTAAAGACTTGATTCCGGCGCGATTTGCGTCCTCAACAGCCGCCACCGCAGAAGGCAACGCACCGTGATTCAGCTGTTGCACACTATAGCGGTGAGATTGACAACATAAATTTGATGTATTGGACCAAACTTGCATGCTCCATTGATTCTGTAATAAGAGCATATAGCAATCCCCTGCATACAACCAAAATAAAAATCAGGAATCATAATAATGTTTTTGATAATAAATTATTATAAAAGTATATTCATAAAATATTAGGGAGGATAATATGAAGTATGAACAAATCTTTTAAACTAAGTAAGCATCAATTCAAACAGAAATAACTTATGTTGATCAAGTCTATAGTGCCAAATCTTAATTGAATCGGCAAAAACTAACCATTGAATGCATGTAGTTACATAATCAATCATCACTAAAAGATGAGAGAATCAGAGATGCTAGGAAAGTTTCCTAAACAAGAATTGTGTTATATCTTATTTAGCCTTTCTCTGGTTTTTCTTTCTCTGCATATCTACTTTGCTGCCACCAAAACAAGGTACTTGTCTTACTATTTGTTCTTACGTGAAAACTATAATGCTCTTGTGGTGACCACTGGTAGTGTCAATTATTATCAATTAATAATAGTAATGGAGAGGTGTTAAGGGTAAGGGGTTAGTTTCTCTAAATCATTATCACTGAATCAGTGCTTCTGGTTTATTTATTTTACCAAGATCTCATTTATTTATTTTTGAATAATAATATAGAGATAGATGACCCATATGATATAAATTTTCATTTCAACGGTCAGTTTTGCATAAAGTTTAGTGTTTTTAATTTTTAATTTATTATTCAGTTAGCTGTCCCTGAAGCAAGTCCCAGGTAGTGGCGAGAATGGAATCCCGGGAGAGTAAAAGCGAAACTGTCTGTCACGTTGAAGATGATTCATTGTCTAACAACAAATGCACCAACTTCTATGATATCTATGGACCCGAAGTAATTTTTTATATATGCTTTTATTTTGTATTTTATTTAATGGCAATGTTTATTTATTTAAAATGGCTTGCCAATGTTGGAAAGAAGGTTTTATTGAGTTTTCCTTTTTGGATTGGAAGTTTGGTCATTTGTTTTTTATTAAAATGGCTTGCCAATGTTGGTTTTTATTGGAGCTAAACCTTTTATTTGACTAATTTTTTTAAAGTTTTCTCAAAGATGTTTTTCTTCTTAGCTGCTTTATGGATTGTTTGTTGCAATCTTATTGGGATGAAACACTTTGTGTTAACAGTTTTCTGGTTGTGCAAAAAACTACTGTTAGTCAATTTTTTGTTGTCATTTATTATTTATTTTCTGTTATATATGTTGCTGTGGTCTTTAGGTTCATTCTGTTAAAATCTGCGCTTTTGTTTTGTGTGTTTAGAAATTGAATGTTTTATTTTATGCATTATTAAGTCTTTGGAGAAATTGTACCTACCTCCTTTTGTGGTTTGTTTAAACTCACTTCTCCTATATTCTTCACATCTCCCTATTATTAAAAATTGAGGGGAATGTGTGTCATTTAAACAGAAATGAGGGGAGGTGTGCGAAAATCTCCGCAATAAATAAGGTTTGTGAGTGTTTATTTTAAAAATAGAAGGGGTGTATGCGCTATTTAGGCATACCTCAAGGAAGGTAAGTGCTATTTTCCGTAAATATCTTTATAGGTTGTCCATTGAAATGCAAAACTGCAAAAGTGCTATGCTGCTTTAAGCACGCTAATATGAACCCTTGCACAGATAATCAGTAGTTTGGTCTTTTAAATGCTATTTGAAGATGCCATCTGCAATAACTCTGCCTTGCGATGCTTTTGTTATTTGTTTATTCAAGGGGGGTTTTGTTTTATTGGTATATTTATTTAATTGGAGTTGATTAATCGCTTATGCCTTTTCAGGCCAAGGCAGATGTTGTTTTCAAGTCACCAGAAGAAGACAAATCAACTCTGAATCTTGCTGTAGGTTTTTACCACATCTGTGTTACTCGAAATTTCAGTTTTAAATAGTCTTGACTGGGACATGTAACAGGACATTCAAGGACTTGTAACTTGGGTGCTCGGTGAAGGATTCATGCCATCATGGGTTTTTATCAAGGTACAAATCATATTTTCCTTTCTTTTGTTTCAATAAGTATCTTCGCAACAGAATTGACTGAATAAATTTTGTTTCTAATTGTTTAATACTTGCTATATTTTAAACTACATTTATTGAGTGGGATTAGCTCCTTATGGTAGTTGAATTGCATGAACAGCAAATCAATTCTTGATGAATTCAACAATGTCCAGGCACCCCAACAAACGCACCAATTATTCTATTATTGTACTATATTTTTTTACAGTAAAAAATGTTCCATGCCTTCATTCTTCTCTTGAGATTTTACTTAATTACAGACCATGCAACCTAGTGGTATTGTGCTTCTATCATTTTTTCGAATCCAAACAGGCTTTGCCAGGCTTTATCTGACATGCGTATTTTTTTGGTATATGAGAAAGACAAGTCTTCTCAATCTTTATCCATCTTAAAGTGAGGTTATGTGTGTCAGTATTAAATTTAGAAAAGGTTGTTAGAAAATGTTGATAAGCCTATATAATTATATTAATAAATACCAGCTAGCTAATCCTGTATGTCCTATAAATCAATTCCTCATTCCTGTCAATACTAGATAGTGTTAGACCATCAATTTTAACAGCACTTACCAGTCTTTCTTTTACTATAATTACTAATGTAGTGCTCTCATTAATTGCAGAATAAACCTCTAATTTTCAAAGTAGTTATGCTCTATATGCCAGGCCTGGATGCAGCTTTGTTCTTGTCACTGTCCAAAATGCTTCCTAATTTAAAAAAATCATGTGGCAAACCAAGACCAGTCTTTGCTCTCAGGTCTGTAGAAAATGCATTCAGTTAGTTTTTCCTTCAAAATGTTGTTTCTCTACACTCAATTTTCTTTTTCTTTTTTTGGTCAGCTGTGTATCAGATAGTATGCAGACAATTGATGCACTCCTAACATGCAAGCAGAAAAGAAAAAGGGATCAAAATGGTTCGATTACGACAATATCTACACCGACATCACAACAAGGTGTCTAGAATGTTTTCTGAATTTTGGATTCATTTTAAGATCACCTTTTTTTTTTTAAATAAGAAAAAAATATTAGAATCTGACAAAGCAAATGCAAGTGAAGGCCTGTATTCCTTTGACATTAGTCTACTGCTTTTACTGTGTTGTTTCTCTTGGAGAATTTTCTGGCCATAAACAGGATTCCACCAGTTTCATTTCAAAGCAATAAGTTAATAACAATGTGAATTTGGTCTATGTATGAAAATGTGGCCTCTTTGTGCAGAAGAAGGCTGCAGTGGTACTCTCAGTCTATCATTTACGGAGCTTACTAAAGATATAACGTTCCCTGTTACACACTACATACTATCAAAGAAAGAACTGGTAGAGAATGAATATCCTGTTAATAAGCCAGGTGATTTTTATTCTGCTACCATTTATATGTTAATCTTTATGGCCATTATCATACTGAAAAAAGTTTTTTCTTTGCCATATTTGTACAGGTTTTCTTTCTACTCTTCCCGCTCCTCCGGAATCTCCTTTTTATGAGATGTTAGCACTTGACTGTGAGATGGTAATACTCCAGCTTTAGAGTGCTTTCCTCTGAGAGTTAGAGTAAACTTTTTAAATTGGTGGATCATTTGTCATAATCTTAGTGGGGATAACATACAGATTTCTTTCAATTTCCCAATGTGGAAAGTAAATTAATAACAAATATCCTACAATGACAAGGTCTAGTGAAGGGTAGGACCACTTGTGTTTATTGTATGCCACATGAACTGACTATGAATCTTAAAATTTTTGACAACCCTCATCAATCTGGGTAACTACAATTAGACAATGAGTTATTTATCTTCCATCGTTTTAATTGTGCTTTTTTTGTTTTTATCTTGAATTCGTTTATCTGAATGCGAAAATGCATGATTAATTGGGATTGGCCATTGATACACCTAGTGTTACATGTTTAAGAGAAAGTGAGAAATTTAATACTACTTGATTCATTTTATATTTTCACAGAATTAAGTTGGAGGTAACTGAATCGCATTAACCCATTTTATTGGAATAAACACAATATAACTTAATTCTATATATTTTTACACATTTAGTTATGGAATTTTTATTGGGTATTCTGTATTAATGTAATCTTGGTCAATCTCTTCATCATTTTTGTCCTTTTTTATTTGTTTTGTTTATATGCATAGTGCATAACAGATGAGGGGTTTGAGCTTACAAGAGTAACTCTAGTGGATGTCAAAGGACAGGTACTCATTGTTTTTTCTTTTAAACTCCTTTTTGTAGAATGTACTACTGATTTTAGTATGACTAGCCTTTTTTAAACAGAAATTCGATTAATTATTATCACTAATCGAATTTGAATCTTATGTTAGTTTCTATGAGTCTATTTCATTGGATTGTATATGAATTTGCATGTCTTTTGTTGAACTTGAAAATTGTATTTCTCCCATAGTGAGACTTGGTCAACTCATCAAAGTTGGGAACATTGTCATGAAAATCTATCACTTTTTTCCAGATATTTGTAACCATTTAATTTTATCTTTTCAGGTTTTGTTAGATGAATTGGTTAAACCTTCAAATCCTATCACTGATTACAATACAAGGTGGGTTGTTTTCATTACTTCCAGAAAAGTAAAGGTTATTTTAAACCTATGATCTGTTTTTGTTCCTTGCACTTGAACTACAATTGCCGGCATCTAGTAATATTTATGTTGTGCAGATATAGTGGAATAACGGCTGAGATGTTAGATGGGGTGACAACAAGTCTGTCAGACATTCAGGTTTGAGTTGTCTTGATCTGTTTTTGGAACAAATTGCGGTTACAGTTCTGAGCTATTTCCATTGAAACTATATGATTTGCTGACATAACTTCAATTGCTTCCCATGTTCAGGAAGTGTTTCGAAAATTGGTTCACAAAGAAACTATTCTTGTTGGCCATTCTTTGGAAAATGATTTATTAGCATTGAAGATATCACATGACTTGGTCATTGACACAGCAGTATTATACAGACACCCCCGAGGGAGATCCCATAAAACTGCTCTACGGTTTCTTACTAAAAGATTTCTTTCAAGGGAGATACAGCAATCAGGGAATGGACATGACAGCGTTGAAGATGCTAGAGCTACCATGGAATTGGCAGTACTGAAGATCAGAAATGGCAAGTAATTCTTTAACATGTTTTTTTTTGCAAGTGTTGTCTGAAAGTTACTTTACTAATTCCCCTGTGATACAATCATATAAATAATATTATTTTATTGTCAAATAAAAAAAAATGTAGAAGATTATAATTTGTGTCGCTAGGGAAGCAAGTCTTGGGTACAATTGAATTTATGATTTTTCATTATTCCTGTCCAATTTCAGAACTTTTAGTTTATCTAATACTTTATTTAGAAACGTAGACATGTTTCCTTACCTATACTTTTCAATTTTGGAGTTGCTAATAATAGATACTTTTCTAGCATGTATAATTGTCTTATTTTGTATTATTAGAAATACAAGTTCATATATAGTCCATATGACATAACCATGTATATTAATACTCCCTCCGTCCCACTCTGACTGTCACATTTGCAAAACAAATTGTCCCAAATAGACTGTCATTTTTAGTTTCCAATGCAATTTAAATTTCTTTTTTCCAATTATACCCTCTAATTAATTTTATGTGCATCACTCCCACATTATTATTCTCCACTTTGCATTTATGATAAATAGAATACACCAATGATTAATAAGGATACCTTAGTAAAGTCACATTTTTCTTTCTTTCATTTATGATCTTTTTTTAATCTGTGTGAAATGGTCAAATGTGACTCTTATTTTGTGACATAAATTTATTTTCTACTTTTGGTATCTTACTTACCAGTCACCATGTTGAACTACTGTTTGGGTCAACACACGTCAATAAATTACCTTTAAGGAAGCTTTATTCCAATACATTTATAATTAACTGTGCTTGTCAATCACCTGCAATTTTACTAGCTTATATGTGATGGACAATTTTGTCCGAGCTATGTTTCATGTATGACTCAAACTAAAGAGTGTTGAGAAAGGAGTATTTTGATTTTTGTTCTTTTATCGTATATTGTTTGCATAACTGCTGTTACATGCTTTTGAGTTGACATTTACTCTTGAATCAGGGCCTGGCTTTGGTGCCCCTCCATCCTTTATGCGGGAAAAGCTCCTTTCCGTTTTGAGCGAGTATGGCAAAACTTCTTCAATGATTGATGACATATCCATAGTAAGACGATTTGCCTCCGAGACCTCTAATTCAATTCCAGTTACATCTGACGAAGAAGCACTTGCAAAAACTATCAAGGAGGTAGTGGATGTCTTAGCTGGCTATATTTTTAAATGTCTTCCTTTTTTATTAACAGTTACAAATGGGATTTATTTATGTCTTTGCTTCTTGCCTTTTTTGTTTCAGTTGAAGAATGAAAAGGTGCATTTTATCTGGACTCAATTTTCAGAATTACACTCATACTTGAATAAACAAGCAGAGGATTCAGATAGCTTAAATAAAAAAATTGCAGAGATGATTGCATTACATACATGTCAGAAGAACCATTCAAAGGGGAAAGGCCCCAAGTCAAATACATCTGCTGAACTGAAGGAAGTTGTTGCTCGCATGGATAATAGAATTCATAAACTGTATAAGTCATTACCAACAAATGCTATGATGATAGTTTGCACCGGTCATGGAGACACGGCAGTTGTCCGCAGGTAAGATATGCATACTTTTATATGTCCAATTATTTTATCTTTGTTTTGTTTTAACTGCTATAAATTTTTTACCTTACAGTAAACTAAGTGTAAATTACTTCCTCCTTTCCAAAATGATTGTCGTTGAAGTTTTTTTCACATACATTAAAATTAGTAATAAATGAATGAATAATTCCAACAATTTTACAAAATTGGCCTCATCAACTATTTGACTAATAAAATTGTCATAAATGCTTGGTGGGACTGGGATGTAATGACTTGAAAGTGGTGTATACATTATTAATTTGGGAGTAATATTGGAATAAAGTAATGAATATTGCACTGAAAAAGTGACAATCATTTTAGAACAAATTTTCTCTGCTAAAACGACAGTCATTTTTTAACGGAAGGAGTAATGCTTAACCCCAGAAGGATATGAATATTTCCCTGTTGTGTCTTAGTATTGATAATTCCTCAACTTGGTATAGACAAGTTTGGATAAATCCAGAAGTTTTATCAACCGGAGTCAATTATTGTTTAAATTATTGTTTATATTTACTTGTGTAAATTATTGTTTCCCTGTGGACCCTGGTTTGCGTTGGACTCATTGATTAGTGTACTTAATTGCATGCATAAATGCTAGTTTGTAGAACCATTTATTAGGGTTTCATTTGAGCTATCCGCAATCCCATGCAAGTTAATCTATTTGTCAAAATTAAATTGTAATCCTGACTGACAAACATTAAGATTAAAACCTACAAATGAGGTAATTATACATGAGGATTCAGCTTATTCATTCTCAATTAGATGTTTTGAACTTGACAAAGCTAGGGTTGTACTTTTTTAACAGATTTGATGTTTTGGATGAAAATTGATGGCTTTTAATTTTTATTTTCTTTCTTTTTTCTGTTTTCGTAGGTTGAGGAAAATGCTTAAGGAGGAGAGTGGAAGTAATTTTGGTCGTGAGAAAATTGTGGAAGTCTTAGAAGATTTTCAGGCCAGAGCTGAAGTAGCTTTATGTTTTGTAGGTGTAAAGCACTGATCATAGAAGAATACAAAATGAACTGAAGTTAATTTTTATGACCTGCGGCCCCACAATTTTGATTGTAAACATTCTAACATACTAACATTTATAAAAAAAATTTTGTTATAAATGTCCCATAACGGTACAACGAAAAACTTAGGCTCAAATGTTGTACAGATGTAGTGTGTTTGCCACTGCAAAGGTTATAATTAATTTTATTATTAATTTTTGTTGGAAATGATGGAGATTAAATGGTATTGATGATGGCATTAAATGTTGTGAATTGAAAAAAAATGAGAAGTTCCACATATAAAGGAATACACTCATTAAGAGCATTTATAAGGTGGAGGTATTGCATTTGGATTAGGCCTCAGGGGTACCCACAATTTTGTGAAGGAGGGAGAACGCAAACAAATGATCCACCACACGCGTCGCCGTTCGGCTTGGCTTGGTTTGGCTATGTAGTGTATTAATTTTTTAATCATATAAAGTTAATTATTTATTTTAATTAATTAAATGTTTGTGTTCTGTCACAAGATGGTGCGTTAATTACGTAACTGCCCTCCTCTGAGTCAACATCAATAATCTGATCTAGTCAAAACCTTAATTTGACTGAGCTTCTGTTTTGCTCGGTCAAACCCCTAATGCCTGGTCTTCTCCACGTGTCACTTGTTGCTCGGTCAAGAAATCATGGGCAAACACGTTTTTCTATTTTTGAGCGCACTTGTAGTGGTCAGATAGTGGATCTCGTGCCTGATGGATCCTCTATTTTACTCAGATCCAGTTGTGGAACTCCTCTATAAATAAAGAAATCACCTCAGTTGGAAAATCACACTAAAAGTTGGATCTCGTGCTTGATGGATCCCCTATTTTACTCAGATCCAGTTGTGGAACTCCTCTATAAATAGAGAAATCACCTCAGTTGGAAAATCACACTAAAAGTTCTCCGTATCTGATGCTTTTCTCATTTCTCCCCCTTCTTTCTTCTTCTAATTTCTTGAGTAGCCTTACGTGTAATTCTAGATCGGTTTTCTACAGTGTAGTAGAACTCTGTTACTGTCTTGCACAATTTGGGCAGTATCTCGAAACGTCTTAAAGAGATCGACTTAATCCGCGACTCAACTCAGTAATTTTAATCGGTGACATTGTTATTTTTCAAAAGTATTTTTCTGAAACAACAATTTTGATAGAATTGATTTTGATTAAAGTAAATCGAATATAAATTAATTTATATTTAATTAGATTTTTATAAAAGGGATTCTGATCAGCCTATATTATATGCTTTGGATAGTTCAAAGCAAAATTGATATAGAATTTAAAAATTTAAGGAAAAAGATATATTGTTTAGAATACTTTTTCGTTCATATAGAATTTAATTAGTTACATATATAATTGCCAAAATGGATTGATATCTTTGTGACATATTACTTTTTTGTTTGAATCGTTATCTTAGTTTTTTTTTTTTAATTTATAAAATAAAATATGCCCAAATAAATTTATTAAGTAAAGGTAAAAACATGTTATTTTTATTTTATATAAATTACCAACTAAAGAAGTCATCTGAGTTGAACGTGCAAACAAATAAGCGCGTAGATGATTCTGCTTTTTTTTCTAAAATTATTAATTATTTTAGCCATCATCAACACATATTTTTCCTTCGTACGAAGTATACAATTGTTCATTAAATTTTGTTCAGTTTATGGTGTCATAAATTGATTTTGCATTTCTATCAAATAATCTTTAAATGCCAAAAGTAAATAATCTTACCGATTGAACTTCAATCATGATCCATTAAGATGACGTACCTTGTAGTGATTACCTTTGAATCGTGTAATTCTCCGAATCAATCTTAATTCATTAAGACACTTGTAACTTCTCGAATTGTCCAAACATTTTTTTGTCTTCATATTTTAATAATATAATAAAAGGCTGTGTTTTAAAGGATTTATTTACAACTTATTTGATCTTATCTTATAGTATGACATTAATTAATTTAAATATTTATAACAGCTTTTGAAAAATAGCTTCCGTTATGCCATAAACTATAATTTATTCTAATGAAAAACACAACTTACTATTTAATCACATCACTTGTTGATCATAGAAATATCTTGTATAAAAACTTCTCATATATTCAAATACAGAAATACTTATATGATAATAATTTATTTGATAAAGCAGTTCATCCAAACACACCCACATTAAATTCAACCACCACATGTTACTAGCATCTCACCATGACATCGTTATGTGAAAGAGTTACTCAAAAGAAGAAATACAAAATTATGGTAAAAAGCAAGCAACAATGTAATTACAATCCTATGCATAACTGTTTTATGTTGTCATATACTATAGTGTCTAACAATCATATTAAACTCTTAGATTACATGAAAGTTCATATATTAGCTTAAAATTCACATAGCTAGACTAAACATGTAAGCAAATACCAAAGATTCTATGTTACAAAAAAAGGGTTATGATGGTCATTTCCATGCTGAAGCAACAATCAAGTTTTTGTCTTCCCAACCAAAATGAAGTGCCCCCATTTCTTCTTTTATCTTGTACTTGTCACAGTATTGCCTAATGAGTTCCTTAATTGCTTCTTTCACATTTGTGCTCATTGGTGATGAAGTGAACCCAGCCATTCTCATCCTTGCCCTCCATTTCCCGGCAACTTCGTACCGTTCTATTCTATCCTCGCCCTCACACGCAATCACATTGACAATATCCCTTGCCAAGCATTGCCTTTCAACATTCACCCTATCCTGGCTCTCTCTCGGAAGTGTTGCATCGAGCGACTCGAACACAGCAGAGTAGTAATTGTATGCTTCAACGAATCTCGGGAGAAACGGGGAGGTGTTAGTGTTCACATCTTGTTCAACAACTGTTACGAGTTTTGGATTAAGGCTCTTAACCATGCGAAGAAGCTGGTCTCGTTCGTTTACTGTCGATACACTTTCGTCGCGCATGTGATGAAGCTGGAATGCAAAGTTTACGACGAGTGATTCACCCGGACGACAGTTGAGCATTGATGGAGTGACAATTGAAGAGCTAGATGCTACGGCTCGAAATTCAAATGGCAATCCAAGTACTTCTGCTAGCTTTTCAAGTCTTTGCCCTATGGTACTTAGGCCTCCAACGGATCGCTGGACGGACTCAGGATCATCAACGCCGGTCAATCTAACGTAAGGTGGCTTCCCTGGCCGAGAAGCAAGTGTTTGTATTAAAGTTATATATTGACTTCCTTGGTTGATATCAAAATCTATTATGTGAACCTTCTTATCATCTTTAACAGCCTCAGAAATAGCACCATTTGCAGCAATGAATCCGAATTTAAAACACGGGCACACCTCGAACAGTATCTGCATAGCTGCTAGACGATCGGAAGAAGGAGGTTCCTTGCATTTCAAAGCTTTATAAATACATTTTCCAGACGAAGCCAACCGAGCAGCGAGTCCTTCCACCATGTAGGCTGCAATTCTTTCGGAAGGATCTCCTTGAATCGAAACCATCTGCCTTAGATCATCTATCATCGCCGAGGCTTTTACTTCATTTCCATCCGAAAGTGCACTAGCACATTCAAAAAGTAATTGCTTCGGGGTCCGAGGAAACTTTTGTGATATTTCTTTGGTGCTACTGCTGCTACTGAGATTGGAATCTGAGGACAAAGATTCCTTTGGCGAGTCATGACTCAACATGTTCTGAATAGGATTGGCACAGTCGGCAAAATTAGGATCAATCTCCATGCTCTGTACAGTCCTAAATATGTTTTCTTCATCGTCGTCGCACTCATCATTATTGTCACCAAGCAATGCCCTCTCCAATTCTTGTAGTTTCAATCGCATTTCACCATCGAATTCAAAGCAATCCGGGCTCTCATTCTCCAAGAAATCTGATTCGAAGTTGGAAGAAATATAAGTATCGATTGCGTTATCAGTAACCATAGAAGCTCCTGAACTAGCTCTGAGCTGGTAAGGAGAATCACCATCAGCATGAACTGAATTTCCCGATATGCCAGAACTAGACGGTTCTATCAGTTCTTCTGTAGGTGAATCACGGAAGTATTTTTCGTAACTCTCACTTGAGTAAGAATCATTCATGTACATGCTTTTGTGCTTATCAGGAGCAAAATTATGCGAGGACAGGCCAGGTGTAACGTCGGTTCCCTTTAGCGAGTATAGCTTGGCATTCCTATACGATGTATCGGCCAGCTCTGGAGATATAATCAATGACATTGTTTTCCTTCTATTCAGTTAGCTCACATAAAATTTCAGTCTGTTCCCAAAACAACAAAAATCAATCAGAAAAGTGCTATAAGTTCTGCAATCCATTAACCAAGTTTTTTTTCGCGCCTTAAAGAAATAGTAAAATAGATCGAGCAGCTTACCAATGAAATTTATTTGAATCTTCTAGGATACCTTTGCTGAGATAGGATAAACAAAACAGAAGACAACATTAAAAGATGCTTTCAATTAATAAACCGATATATATAAAGAATGACAGAAACATTTAGTTTCAATTAATAAACCGATCTATATCAAGAATGACAGAAACATATACTAAATGCGCATCGAGTTTAGTACTTCACAAATTGAGACTCCAATGAATTAACTAGTTGAAAATTACTTCAATTTGCAAAAGGTTTTATCTAGAAATTGAAGAAAACTTATGTAACTAGAGACACTTTCGACGCCGTTGCTTGATCCATAAACCAAGACTAAGATTTTGAACATACTGCGTAGTAACTATAATCTCACTTGTCAAACAAAGAGAATTCAAAATCAAACTTCCTTTTTTATAAAACTTTGTTGATAGCTTTGGTCAAACATTAATGAACATGGTTGACAAAAGATTCATCTTAACATGTGTATTTAACATTAGATCATAATCCAATTGTCAGAACCAAAATGCAATTTATTGAATTCAATGATAATGCTCAGGAAACAAATTTTTTTCATATTGATCTAAGATTTTCTACACAATAAATAATCTTTAAACTTATCTTCCACAAGAAAATCATGAAATTCAACAATATACTCTTGTAACATGATATATTTATTATGCTAGACAGAAAGAACACACAAATAAACTTTCTGCTAAGAAAAACAAAACTAAAGATCAAAACATATTTAAGAGATTCACACAACAATTAGTAATTCAGTTTTAGTACATAGCTAAAATCAACTACCATGAATTAAAAAACATTTTTTTTTCTGGATAATACCTATGATGGCCATAACAAAGTTATTTTAAGACCAAACTAAAAAGATTAAAAGCAGAAACTTACGAAAATATATTGTTTGAAACCCCAATTCAAAACAAATATACATGAGTATATATAATTTTTTTTTTAAAAAAAAAGCTTAAATACAAAAAGGTAAAACAAAAAGCTTTTAATTTAGGATTAATTTAGGAGAACCCAAAAGTTGAATTTAGAAATAAAAATTTGAAGCAAAAATAAAGAGCAATTGGATTGAAAAAGTTAGAAGTAGAAAGTAGAGAAGAGATATTATGCACCTGATGCAACTAGAAATGAAGAACCAAAGCAATATTCTTGGCTTGTAAAAATTGATTGAAATAGAAATATAGAGAAAGAAAAAAACTGAGCTAAAGCATTTGACCAAGTGACAGAGATTATAACATGACAACCTCTTCATGACTCGTTCATATATCAAGATTTTTTTTTTGTTTGGTGAAAATCAACGAATCACAAATAAATAAATAAATAAATATATGAGGAGCGTTTTTGAAACGATACGTAGATAGATATAGGAATAATATAAAAATTATTTATATTTGGGCAACAAAATTACTCTATACTTTAATTTAATTTAATTTAATTTAAATGTTTCTATTCCTTCTTTATCCTTTTATTTCCTCAAGTATTACTTGTTTCAATATTGTTTTTTATATTCTCTCAAGTTGTTTATTTAATATTGTTTCCACCTCGGTATTATCAAGTTAGTATTGTGGATATAAACTATCCATAGCAAAACACTCTAGATATTTTAAGTGTTTATAAACAATCATTACTTCTATTTTTAAATAATGTCGAATTTTCTAATGTACATGTAGTATAGTCTACATTCAAGATTAACAGGCTAAATGCTTTGTACTTTGTAGCTTAAGCTTTATATGGCACATCAATGTTCATATAGAAGTCAAGTTTTTGACCCTTATAATTTGTCTCTTTAAATTTAGAAATGTGACTTATTATAAATATCTTTTAGTATTAATGTGATCTATGATAAGTATTAAATGCAAAAATATGAAGGGCTAATCCCTCTTATTTTTCCCGTAAATAAACTAGCATTATTTTTTTAAAAAAATAAAATAAAAAAATAAAATTTATAATAAATTAAATAGCTTAGTTGTGTTGCAAATTATAATTTATATATATAAAAACATGTTTAATATTTATGAATAAGTAATTAAATATTTCGTTAAATAGATTAACAGATTAATATATAAATTAAATTAAATTTTATTTTGATATTTAACGTAATATTTTAAATATTATAATTTTATACACATCATATTTAAATTAAATATATCAAAAATTAAAGAATTTTAATATGAATAAATTAGTAAAAATTAAATATTTAAGAAAAAAATCAAAATTTAATATAATAATTATAATAGTAAAAAAGTATTATATATATTTATTTAAATAAAACTAAAAGATTTATTATTTGATATATTTTTTTAACTAAATAGAAGAAAATATTAATCTTACCTATTTAAAAGAAATTTTTTATCTAACTTAAATTTGACGAAAATTGAATTATAGATTATCTCCTAAACTATTCGGACTTCTAATGCTACTAATATCTCTCAACTTAACAGGTTAATTTTGAGTTAAAATTTTGCTTTAAGTCACAACCGTGTAAAAGCTTTTAATAATATATTTGTTAATTTAAATGAATAAAAATTGGAGGTTAGTTAAAAGGAAGCCAACGACCCAATTAAAGAAAGAATACAAATTAAAGACATACAAATATTCTAAAGAGGGCCATTTATTTGTTTTATTGAAAAAGTTAGATTCAATAATAATATAAGGTTCTGGAAAGCAGGAATTAAGTGAAAAGTAAGTGGAAAATTCACGTAAGGAGTTAATGAAACTTCTTGGTATTAACTGCAACTTGTTTTTTTTATCCTGCAACAAAAAAACAACAAAAAAAAACTGCAACTTGTTTGTCTCTGACTATAGATGATACAAAATGACAAAGATACCCCCCACTAAGGGCGGTGCAAACAGCAAATGGAAATGCGGCATTGTCGTCACTTCCTATCCTTAATCCTCACGCCTGCAATGCAAATAACTATCAATCTACTCTCGATTAGGTCAAATTATTTTAAAGATTATAAATGATAGTTTATAACCGATAGAAATTAAAATATTTAATAAAATTAGTGATTCAATTATTTTAAAATATAAAATGATATTTTTAATTAATAATTAAAATGTTTTAAAAATACTAATTTAAATTTTATTTATTTTTCTAAATTTTAAATATTATCCATCTTATATGTTTTTGTATTTATTTAACTTTTATTTATTTTATATTAAAATAAATAAATTATTTAATTTAAAATGTTAATGATTTTAATATTTAAATTATTTATAAATAGTTTTAAATAATATTAAATAAATTATATTAAAGTATTTACTTTAAAATTATTATTTATTACAAATATGTTAAATTTTAAATAAACAAATTATTTATTTAAATTATTTTATATTTAAAATAAATAAATTAGAAAGGGTAAAAAAACATTAACTACAATAGTAAGAGTAATTAGAAAAAAGATAATAAACTATAAACTATTTAAATTAGGTTATCACAAAACATTATAAGCTATAAGCTTATAGATGATTGTTACTAAAAAGAACTTATAGCTTATAAATCTAAATTTATTTTTTTGTCTTACCAAAAAGACCTTAATCTTTTTATTTTATTATACTCTAATTTCAATGACGGGATTGTGACGAAATTGTATAAATTTTTCAAAAAGTATTGTTTGGGAAGCACTTTTTGTATTTTCAAAGTTTTGTTAGAGATTAATGAATGTTAATTTTCAATATAATGTTATTTTATACAAATAATCGATGACGAGTATTTATGATTGTAGTTATTATCCTAAGCTATTATAAAATAAAAATACAATAATACATTAAAATTAATGACAATAGTTTACCGTTAATATAAAATTAATTTATATTGACAATATTGTTTATAGCATCTATTTTCAAAAAAAAAATTGTTAGTTTTCAAATAATTATTTTTATTATTTCCTCCATCCCACTATAAAGAATTCATTTGTGAAGAAAATTATCTTAAAATTATTTTTTTAATTTTCAAACACTCTTTTCAATAGTATCATTTACTTAATATTACTTAAATTACTTTTAATGCAATATTTTTTACTATACACCTATCATGTTAATATTACACAAATATTAAATAAGTAGAATGTAATTAAAATAATATTATATCTTTTAATTATATAATTTTCTTAACATGTGTAAACATGATATATTATTTTTCTACAATTAATTTTAATAGTTAATAATATTAACATTATTGATTATTGTAAATAAAAATGAAATTCACAACTTTTTTATCGTCTTATTCTCAGACTGTAACTATTAAATCAACTTTTTGTCTTATTATTAAAAACTAAAAGATGGACACTAAAAAACAACTTAGCACAAACTATAAATTTGAGTTGAGATTAATAGTAAATTGTTCAAAACTAAACATTTATTCAACTTTTTTAGATAAATTTGTATAAGAGACGAAATAATTTAATTATTTTATTAAAGTCTCGTGTGAATATTCAATTTTAATTATATTATATTAATAAATGGTTTTATAATTTAAAAAATAAAATAATCTTAATTATGTTTTATTGATGAATAGTTTTACAATTTAAAGCTAAAATATTAATATAATTTTTTTATTATTTATATTTAATGAAGCTTTGTAAAAAAATTGTTTTAAACTTTAAAATGACTCTATGGTAATCACCAAGATCATGTCATAGTGCCACTACCCTAGAACCCATCAAGTGGATATGGACAAATAGCATTAAAGCAAACGAGTTAGTGCCACTTGTTTATTTTGTAACATCTTAAAATGCAATGTAAAAATTCAACCGCGTGTAGTAGTGACGCACAACCTTTCATCATCACTAACTCCATTTCATGTCTTTCTTATTTGAGTTGGGTCCCATGGATCATTTTAGTCTAAACAAACCTCAAATTCTTTAAAGCTATTATACACAACTTTAAAGATTTATTACATGAATTAGCTGAAATTCATTTATTTATTTTTTATATATTTTTTCATATGTATTAATTAGAGATCAATGAATTAAATAAATAGTTGAGAGATTCGAATATTTATTAATTCATTTACAAAATTTAATATATGTTATTTTTTATACATATTAATTAAAGATTCACGTTTTAACTAAATAATCAAGATACCCAAATATTTACTATTGTTGCCACACAATATTTATATAATATGCTTCTTCTTGAAGGCATGTCCAAATGAAAGTTAATATGGTAATGGTAATGTTATCTATATACTCTCAATTTTATTTTTAATTTTTGCAAGAAATTGCGTTGAATTGGAAGAGTTTTAATTTTCTATTATTGTCTATAAATTAAGTTAATCAAAACCATATTTGTAATTTTTCAAGAGTTTAATTTATATATGTTAGATAATAGTTTGTTGAACTTATATATTATTATTGAACTTTTATATGATATTAAAGGTAGTCTAATCTTTTAAAACATTTAGTATTTATATATTAATTATGTTTGCTTATAACACAATAGAACCGTAATCCCTTTTGCTATTCCTCTTTTTCTCTTATTTATTTGAATTGTTAACAATATACACTAATAAAATAAAATAATTTAACATAAACTTCCAATTAAAATACTTACATAAATATAAAATGGTAATGTTTTACTTTTATACTTAATAGACATACTTCCATCTTGTAATAACATAAAAAAGACATACATCTATCCTCTATAAATGTAAGTTAATCTTGTAAAAAATATGTATTAAAATTTCCAAAGAGAATTAAATATAGGGTCAACTAACTGTTGGAAGAACACTTGTTAACATTTTTATTTAATTATATTGAGTAAAATAAACAAAATAATTAATTTTTCAAAACTCAAAAGACTAAAAAAGAAAATGGAAGATCGTTGTACTTTTTGACTTAGTCGGAGTTTTTAAAGTTACTTTTTGTTGTTCAAACTTCAAACCTTACTTGTCACCACCAAAACCAATATTGGTAGGCAACAGTTGACAATGTTCCTTATCTTTTCTTCTACCGCGTGAGTTCCTCAAAGAACCCCCAATCAAAAAGACAATTTAGCCCTTCCCTCAAAGTTACAACTAACATTTTCCTAAATAGATAGTAATTTTGGTCTCTAACTAAGTGAATTGGGATGATTATTATCTTTGAATGGATTAAAATCATAAAAATAAATTTAAAAATGCTTTTTTAGTAATTTTATAAATTAAACTAATTAATATAAAATATATTAAATAATTATACATATTAATTAACAATAAATATACATTCAAAGACTAAATTCATTAAGAAAATACACATTTATAGATATTTTTTTATATTTAAATTTTGATATATTCAAACACTATAATATTATCATTTGATTTATTCAAATATTAAAATAGTTATTTACTTAAATATTTTAACAAAGATTAAAATAGTGTTTGTTTTTAAAACATATTATCATGCAAAATATCACTAAATTAATTTGCTGATGATTAATCTTCTGCCAAGAAAGTGGCCGACCAACACAAGTACTTTATTTTTGAAATATTTTGCCTAAAATATTTACCTTGCTAACTTTATCTAGATGTGTATCTAGTGGGGGAGGACTATAGTGTTAAATAATTTTGTATGTTGTGTGAAACGAATCAATATGTCACTAATCACGTTCATCTTTTTTTATCACTATTATGTGGAATTAGTAAGAATCCAAGAAGTTAACATCCACATGAGTTCTATTTATTATGAATTGAGTCCTAATCGTTGTTTCTTCATCTTATCCACAACTGACCAAACCAAGAGAGTTGGAATGCAGCACAAGAAAATAGTTGACACAATATTGTTTTTGAAAAAGTTGTTCTTGTTGGTTCTATTAATTTGAAAGTTATCTAAAGTTAAAGCTGTAATCACCTACTAGTACATGATTACCTTCATCTTATTTTTTATCATTAGTTAGTTTAGTAAACATTTGAATGTGCATAACAAATTTTCATCATATTAAACACAAAACATTATACTTTAAATTATTTAAAAATTAGACGAAAATTGAAATACTTTTTAAAAATAAAAATTAATAATTTTTTTTCATTTTTATAAAAAAAATAATAATTTAATTGACGTCGATTCAACAAAAATAAAATACTAGTTAATATTAGTTAAATTTTAAAACATATATACTTATTTTCTCTTAATTTATTGTGTTAGACAAATAAATGAAATAACTCTAAATTTCCATTTTTAAAAGACAAGGGTTTTTATAGTTAAATTTTTAAACAATTTTAAAATATCAATATAATATGTAAATCACTATCAAAATAGTTCACCTTAAAATTTTTCATCAAAGTAGCTATGGTCAATATGTATCTGGATAGGAGCCAAATGAGGGTCGACCTCAAATCATAGTTGTTGACTTTTTTTGTTCTTCATACAATTGCCCTGTTGTATTGGCTTGTGGGACATACAATTTTATGTATTTTGGTACCAATGAGATTTTGAGACACGGTTTTTGGCAATACATATAAAAGTCATATGCTTCATAATTCAAGATTTGGTTTGTACCTAACCAATTAATATTTAATTAAACAAACACAAATCAAAGCGGTTGTATTATTAATAAAACTACATGAAGGATGCATATCGGCATTAATAATTCAATGCTATGCAAGGCAGGCCAAATAGCTATTGACAATATATGATATCATAATTTCTATATGTGTTTATCCTTTCGATCTCGTTTTGATTTTAATGGAGGAATTATTTTTTTATCGTATAATTTAAATTTTTTTAAAAATATTTTTCTTTTTCTAACAGTTTTTATCTCTGATACAGATTTAAGTTTTTTTGAAATTTAAACTCAAGGACAAGAGATAGGATACGAGTTCAATTTTTTTTCGACAAAGTAATATCAAAATCGATTGTTTGATGACGTCAAAAAAAAAAAAAAGTTAATAATTTGACGTGATCAACTCGTAGTATTGAAAGTCTTTCTAACAATGGTGGTGAGATTTGTCCCGATGACATAATGCCAACAATGATACAAGTGTACTTAATGAAAAAACTTATACTTGTGCGATTGTTCTTAATTCAATATTATGATATCCTCTGGATTCCTTCATGACCCAACATTTGGTTAGTAAGAAAAATAATATAGTAAACTTAAAGTTGGGTATTATATAAAGAACACCTAAATGATACTAAAACTCATTACAAAAAGAAAGTGTAAAACTTTCTAAGACAATAAAATAGATTATTCCACTCTCGATTAGGTCAAAAAAAATATTTATTCCTTCCTTATAAATGATCTAAGACTAAGACAATTATTTCATAAGATCAACCACATCCAAAGAATTGAACACATTTCTACTAAATAGAATATCGTTTTGCTCCAACCATATACACCAAATAGTTGATAATCAAATTAAGTGAGACACTTCTTTTCCCTTTTTACTTTACAAGTCAAATTAAAGAGCAAAAAAATTTGTCACTATTTTGTTGCTTTTACCTATAACTTTACAATCCATCCTTTTGACAATTAGATTCCATACTTCTAGTGCCTTCGAACAAGCCGCAAATAAATGTCCAACTGATACAATTTTCATGAAACATAGAACACAACATTGTTGATGCATATTTTATGACTCCTCTTTGTCAAACTTTCATCCTTGTTGGGATCATTTTTTGTAAAATCAATCATCCAAAAATACATATTTGTGATGGAAGCAACGTATTCTAAAGTCATTTTATGACTTCTAAAAAAATCATTGTTAACATATGTTGCTAACATGACAACAAGCAGTGACAACACCTTATACTGAAACCTTTAGCAACAATGAACTAAACATCCATGATCCCTAAGAGACTATGACATTGCATCTCAATTCAAAACCTTAAGGCAATAGGTATATGGATTACCTCTCTTACATATATCCAACATTTCCACCATTCCTAGTTGATGTGGAACTAATCACACACATTTAAACACAACAATCTCCTCCTCAAATGCGAGTCTCCTATATTTTATACTTGCACCACCATTTTTACCAAATGTTCAACCTATTGAATACACCGATAAAAATAATTTTGATACAAGGACCGATTACACCAGGATCTACTCTCACTCCTCCACCAAGCTGAACCAGAGCTCTTATACCACTTATTAGATAGTCTGGAGCGCAGGAGAAACAACAAGCTAAATGCTTTAGGATCTACAATAGACTTTGACACAACTGTTGAGACAAAATCTCAATTTAATGTTTTGATGAAAACAAACAAAAAGTTAATTAAGAATGTTAATTATGATTCTAAATGTTATGTTAATGTAACTTGTGCTTTTGAGTGTATTAATTCAAATATAGGATTTAAACAAAGCAAAGAAATCAACATAAAAAGGCTAGAAATTGAACATACAAGAATTGAGAACGTTCTTAACAAAATCTGGAAAACGGAAAATGTTCTCCAATTTCAGAATGATCATCACAACTCTAAAACCAATCAATACCCACTAGTTAAAAGAAGTTTTAGTCTTTGAATTTTACATCTATATCATCAGCACTTGGCAAGGAACAAACTAATATGATTAGATGCAAATAAACTACTTGAATTAGAAAGAGAGAAGATCACAAATTAGCAAGATCAGACAGATCTGAATATTATTTACAACATTCTGATCAATCTGAACATCACTGCAAGATCAGCCTCTAGACTGATAAACATTCTCCAGCTTGTTATCCTTGATCTTCAACAGTAAACATCTTTCTCCAGAATTATCAGACTAGTCTCCAGATTGATTGTCAATCTCCGTTTCTACAGAATTTCAACATTGATCTCCTTATTTATGCAGAAGTGTATAATCATTCACCAGACTGTTTTGGACAGAATCAAGGCTCCAGATCGAAGTTGTAACATCAATAATTACCTATGAAGCTTCAACGATTATTAAACACAAGATATCTGAACAAGAACAAAGAAGCCAACCCAATCAACAAAGTTCAAATTATGTTCAAAGGCTGGAATATTTTTATTCAAATATATTGGTTATGGTCAAATCTGATAGATCACTACCAACAGCTCTTTTGACCAATATTAAATGCTCTAAAAAGCCTATAAAAGGAAGTCTAAGCTCAAGGAAAAATTAGAGCTTCAAAGTACTAAGAAAAGTCATTACTCATTTTAATCATACTTGAATTTCTCTCACACACATACATTGATCCAATTCTGATTTTTCCCTTCTCGTGTATTTTTCTATCAAAGAATCATAACTCAAACAAGTGTTGAACCTTCTCAGATTCTAATAAATCAATCTCATCATTATTGTAAAACTCAAACTATAAGAGTTTAATAAAGTTTGGGTAGATTGTAAGAAATTCTATCAAGGTTGATAGGTGACTTGATTGAACTCCTTTCTGGGTGGAAAGGTTTTAAATTTGTAGCAGATCAAGGTTGATCTAAACTAGGTGCTGTAAAAACAAGAAGGTTCTTTTTTAAACACTTAGTAGAAAATCTCACGGTTGTGAGGACTGGGCGTAACCCGAGTTGGGTGAATCAAAATATATCGTTATGTGGTATCTCTTCTCTTATCTATTTACTTTCAGTTTGATTGATTATCAAGTTAAATACATAAATTGAATTACTGATTTTAACTTATCAAGAACGTTCTCAGTTTTTTGGTTAAAACCAAGAATGTTCTTCATTTTCTGTTTTTACAACTAAGATCAATCTTGAATTGTTTTCTTAAGTTTTTAACAGGAATTTTTTAAAAGGTGCATTTACAATTAAAACCCTTATTTCTTGTAAATTGACATTGCTACTTCAATTGGCATCATAGCTCAGTCTCTAAAGTTGAACACCTAACAAGTGTTAGAGAAAAATATATGTACTTTGTTAAAGGAGGGTCATCATATAGACCACCTTACTTTATGGCACAGACTACTATTTCTAGAAAAAATGCAAGTATTCTTGAAATCTCAAGATTCAGGAATGTGGCGCATCATTACATATGGAAATTTGATACCAAGAGTCGACCAAAATGATTCAACCTCTACTGAAAAGAAAGAAGCAAATTGGACAACAGAAGAAAAATCTAAGGTACTTCTAAACTCAAAAGCTCAATTATTCTTATCGTGTGCTTTGAGTAGGGAAGACATTGAAAGAGTAGATGAATGTACAACTACAAAAGAAGTATGGGATACACTACAAACTCATCACGAAGGAACAAGCCATGTCAAAGAAACACCGATAGATATCGACATAAGGAAATTCAAACTTTTCAAAATGCAAGAAAGAGAAACTATTGATGAAATGTACTCAAGGTTCACAACAATAGTAAATGAAATGCGTTCTCTTGGGAAAGCTTACACAGTTCAAGAAAGAGATAGAAAAATCATTAGGTGTCTTCCAATCATATGGAGATCAATGGTAACAACTATAAGCCAAGCCAAGAATCTTGAATCACTTACCCTGGAATAATTAATTGGAACCTTCAGAGCACATGAAGTACTACTACTAGAAGACAAACCAATCAAAAAGGGAAAAGCAATAGCTTTGACAACATCTTAAGAAAGTCCATAAGAGGACTCAAAAGAAATCGATCAAGAATATGTTGATGAAGAAATAGTTCGTCTTACAATAAAGATACAAAGAA
The DNA here is from genome assembly GCA_037974835.1 of Cicer judaicum. NCBI lineage: Eukaryota > Viridiplantae > Streptophyta > Magnoliopsida > Fabales > Fabaceae > Cicer > Cicer judaicum. The sequence continues at coordinate 6,524,772 of JBBPBS010000689.1, forward strand.
TGTTGAGAAGAAGGGATCATATCAAAAAAGGATTTTCAAATAAAAAATAAAACTTCAAAATACAAGTAGACAAAATTCAAATCACATGCTTTGGATGCAATAAACAAGGATATTATAAAACTGAATGTCCCTTGAACAAAAGAGCACCAAAGAAGTTCCCTTTCAAGAAAAAGTCCATGATGGTGACCTGGGATGATTATGATGAATCAGAAACAGAGGAACTTGAAGACGCCAACTTATGTTTAATGGCAGATACTGAAGACAAGGAGGTAATAAATTTTGAACCATGTCTTTTATGTGAACAAATTGAAAAAGATTTTGATAGCTTACTTAATGATTCAAATCTGCTTGTTAAAAAATGTTGCTCTTTAAAGGATCAAGTTTTAAAAGAAAAAAAAGGAAAAAGAGAAAGCTCAGGTTATGATTGATGAACTAAAAAACATCATTCAGAACATGCAAGAATCTTATTTTAAGGAAAATAATGAATCTGAAAATCAAGAACATTCTGCAACGAAAATGGAGAACGTTCTCGTTAAAACTGAAAATGAACTTCTTAAAAATGACTTATCAAATTTTATTAAAGCTACTAAAACCTTTCAAAAAATCATGGGATCTCAAGTGGGAATATTTGATAAAGCTGGTTTTGGTTTTGATAAAACTCAAAAAACAAAAATATATGAAAACCTTTTTCTTTTGGAAAGAAAAGAGGATAAATGCAAAACCAAATGCTCATATTGTAAAAAACTTGGACATTTGGAGTTGCTTGTTATTTTAGAAAAAGAGATGAAAAGATTGAAAGCAAAAAGTTGATTAAAAGAGAAGATCGTTATGCTAAATCAGTGTTAAAAAAACTGCAAAATGGAGAACATTCTCCAAGCTGCTCTCAAAATGGAGAAAGTTCCAAAACGAAAGCTGAACATTCTCCAGAAAATCTAGGAAAAATATCTGGAATTTCAGCAAAATTAATTTCAAATCCTTTTAAAACTCGGATTTTGAAACCTTATCGAAGATCAACAACAAAGTGTTCCTATTATTCTAAAAATGGTCACTTTGAATCAACTTGCTATTTTAAAAATAGATCAAGTTTTAAAAACTCTTCTAAAAGAAGATATACTAACCATCAAGGACCCAAACAAATATGGGTACCAAAATCATTATTAACTTGTGATGTAGGAACACCATCCAACCATCAAGAAAGAACATTGATACATGGACAAGACATGCTCAACACACATGAATGGAAAAGTATGGTGCCTCATCTCTTTAGAAAAATTTGGAGTATCTATAACCTTTGAAAACATTAAAGCTAAGGAAATAAAGAAGAATAACATTCTAGACATCAGCAACAAAATGCTTTTCAGGAAACCGAGATTGATAAATAGCATCTGTTTCATTCTCCTCCTAAAAGCTGAAGAACAATAAAGGAAAAATCTCAGAGAACAATGAATTTAAGCAAAAAGGTTCATTCTAGAAGTATAGCAGAACATTATGCAGAAAAGCAGAACATTCTGCAGAAGAGAAAAATATTCTGCAGAAGAAAGAAACATTCTCCAGAAAAGCAGAACACTCTGTAGAAGAGCAGAGCATTCTCCAGAAGAGCAGAACATTTTGTAGAAGAGCAAAACATTATGCAGAAGAGCAAAACTTTCTGCAAAAGAGCATAACATTCTCTAGAAAAAGCAGAACATTATCCAGAAAAGTAGAATATTCTCCAGAACATTCTTGACAATTTATATGCAACATTCAATTAAATCTAATGTTTTCTATTAAGATGATATGGTTGAAAAAACATCAACAACTTCTAAATGAGTTTGAACCATTTAGTTTTGGCATTCCTACACATATCTCACTATTATTGGAAGGGTATGGTGCCAAAGTTGCTATTGCTGGAGTCTTGATGAAAGCCAGCCATCAGATCAAAGGAATAGTAACAAGTTTGAATGGTGGTTCTTTAGAAGAAGCACATATTCACATTATCCTCTTGTCTAATTCAAGTACTTATTTGGATCTTATCAAGGTATATGCTGATCATGATTACTATTTAATTCATTCATGGAACTCAAATTATTTTCTACAAATTCTCCTTTTTATGTCCTTAAAATCATTTTTTATGTGAACAAATCTCTTTGATTGTTTATGATAAATACTAACTTTCTTAGCATAAAAATATTTTGTAAAGAGAGAAATTATACTTGACATGATATCACATTCATTTTGATTCCCTTGCGCTCATTATCATGTTCAAATTAAAATATTGTTTGTTGTGAAAGAAGGCAAAAGAGTAAAGAGACATCTTGCTTGTGTTTTGGAATTTTGAAATTTTAAAGGATATCAATTTCAAAATATTAAGGGGGAGTTTTTTAGAAAATGTTATTTTTCTTAAAACTGGAATCTATTCATTGTTTTCTATGTGTAGTATACATTTCCTTTGCATTCCTCAATCTTTTTGTGTTGACAAAGGAGGAGAATTATTTTAGATTTTATATTGGTTCAAAAATCTGAAGTATATTTTGAGTGGGAGTTTTTACGCTTTCTTTTATTAAAATTAGAATCATAATTAAAATCTAAATTAACATGCTTGCCATCATCAAAAAGAGGGAGATTATTGAGACAAAATATCAATTTAATGTTTTGATGAAAACAAACAAAAAGTTAATTAAGAATGTTAATTATGATTCTAAATGTTATGTTAATTTAACTTGTGCTTTTGAGTGTATTAATTCAAAGATAGGATTTAAACAAAGTAAATAAATCAACATAAAAAAGCAAGAAACTGAACAGTCATGAATTGAGAACGTTCTTAACAAAATCTGGAAAACGGAGAATGTTCTCCAGTTTCAGAATGATCATCACAGCTCCAAAATCAATCAATATCCACTAGTTAAAAGAAGTTTTAGTCTTTGAATTTTATATCTATATCATCAGCACTTGGCAAGGAACAAACTAATATGATTAGATGCAAATAAACTACTTGAATTAGAAAGAGAGAAGATCAAAATTAGCAAGATAAGACAGATCTGAACATTATTTACAACATTCTGATCAATCTGAACAGCACTGCAAGATCAGCCTCCAGACTAATAAACATTCTCCAGCTTGTTATCCTTGATCTTCAGCAGCAAACATCTTTCTCCAGAATTATCAGACCAGTCTCTAGATTGATTATCAATCTCCGTTTCTGCAGAATTTCAACATTGATCTCCTTATTTATGCAGAAGTGTATAATCATTCACCAAACTGTTTTGGACAGAATCAAGGCTCCAGATCGAAGTTGTAACATCAATAATTACCTATGAAGCTTCAACGATTATTAAACACAAGATAAATCTGATCAAGAACAAAGAAGCCAACCCAATCAACAAAGTTCAAATTATGTTCAAAGGCTGGAATATTTTTATTCAAATATATTGGTTATGGTCAAATCTGATAGATCACTACCAACAGCTCTTTTGACCAATATTAAATGCTCTAAAAAGCCTATAAAAGGAAGTCTAAGCTCAAGGAAAAATTAGAGCTTCAAAGTACTAAGAAAATTCATTACTCATTTCAATTATACTTGAATTTCTCTCACACACATACATTGAACCAATTTTGATTTTTCCCATTCGATTCATAGAATCATTCTCGTGTATTTTTCTATCAAAGAATCAGAACTCAAACAAGTGTTGAGCCTTCTCAGATTCTAACAAATCAATCTCATCATTATTGTAAAACTCAAACTATAAGAGTTTAATATAGTTTGGATAGATTGTAAGAAATCCTATCAAGATTGATAGGTGACTTGATTGAACTCCTTTCTGGGTGGAAATGTTTTAACTTTATAGCAGATCAAGGTTGATCTGAACTAGATGATGTAAAACAAAGAAGGTTCTTTGTTTTAAACACTTAGTGGAAAATCTCACGGTTGTGAGGACTTGACGTAACCCGAGTTGGGTGAACTAGGATATATCGTTATGTGGTATCTCTTCTCTTATCTATTTACTTTCAGTTTGATTGATTATCAAGTTAAATACATAAACCGAATTACTGATTTTAACTAACCAAAAACGTTCTCCGTTTTCTGGTTAAAACCAAGAACGTTCTCCGTTTTCTGTTTTCACAACCAAGATCAATCTTGAGTTATTTTTTTAAGTTTTTAACTGGAATTTTTTAAAAGCTGTATTTACAATTCAAACTCCCCTTTCTTATAAATTGACATTGCTACTTCAACAACATCTCAATCCAAAATCATAAAATATTAGATATATGAGTCACTTGTTTCATAAATCATAATCACACAACAAAATTAATTTCATTTGAGCAGAACAATTTCTCTATGGTTGGAACGTATCAATAAATAATCTAATCATACCAAATAGCATTGTGATTTATTAAACACCTTAACAACTACTTGCTCAACAAGGACATGTTGAAAAAATCATAACATTTTCACTCCAAGAATGCCTTCTTCTTTTGAAAGACTAACCTTCCTATTTTCGAATCCACCTCCCCCAAAGAAACCTTCTTAACATATTTCACACCTTATTAACTTATCCAATTTTTCTGAAAAAATATTTACCATAAACAATTTTTGGCGCATATTTTGAGAGTCTTTCAGTATTGTTTGGGTCGAGTTAAGTAAAGATCGGTTATCTAGTGATTTACAATTAATTTCTCTAATTTCTGAACTATAAAGAACATATTTATTTTATATAAGTATATTTTTAAAATGTATATCATAAACTTATAATTTACAATGATCATTGTTTAAATATATTAATCGTAAATCACAAGTTTATGGTGTATATTTCTTAAAAATATGTTGCATATACTACATATTTATATTTTTTATATAAGAATACTTGTACATAAAACAAAAAATTTACTGCTTTCATTATTTAAAAAAAAAAAATAATCCTACTAAATTAAAGAGCTAAGAAACATTGAAAAAGTTTTAAGCAGTAGTAACATTTTCTAAATATTTAGTAACATTTACTTGTAAAAAGCATTGAAAACATATAAGATAGTTAACTATTTAGTAACATTTTCTAAAAAATGTTATTGAAAACACACATACCATATAGGAGTATACTTGGTTTTTTTTTTTTTTTACAATGCTACTTATTTTCTTTTTGAATATATTGGACAGGAAATTTGACCCTGTACCCCTAATATTGTCCCTGTATCCCCAAAAAATTTAAAAAATGCCAAAAATGCCCTTACGTTTTTTGACTATTTTACTGAATGGTAAGTTAAAATTTTTTTTTCACCTTTTTCACATTCCCTAAGCGGTAAAAAAGATTTCCGGTAGGTTCAAGTTTTCCGGTAACTTCCGGAAAACTTAAAGGCAACATTTCCGGTACACAAGATACTTCCGGAAACCTTGAAAATCAAGTTTTCCAGTACAGAAGATGAAAATAGATGAAAATTGTGTACCGGAAAACTTCAGGGCCAAGTTTTCCGGTACAGAACAGTGTTCCGGAAAACTTTGTTCCTAAGTTTTCCAGTACAGAAGACAAACCTTGTGTACCGGAAAACTTGCTGCCCAAGTTTTCCGGTACATAACACGTTTTTTGAATTTTTTGTTTTTTGTTTTTTTTAGTTTTTTAATTTATTTTAAATGTTAACAGATATGGATGAACCGTTACTATTAATGGATAAAATATGCGTCGATACTACAAATAGTTTTGACACAAATCAGGTATGAATAAATATAAGTAATATTAATATTATAAAAATATATTATGGTGATTAATTGTAATTTATTTTAATTCAGATATTTGATTCAAGGGACGCTGTTGTGAAATGGGCAAAAGAAACTGGCATAAAAAATAAAGTTACTGTTATTATCAGAAGATCAGATATAGAGACAGGAGAGAAAGGAAGGAGAAATAAATTAATATTAGGGTGTGACAAAGGTGGAAAATACAAGGGGGTTGTTAGTTCAAATCGAAGTTCAACAAAAAAGTGTGACTGTCCTTTCAAGCTTAGATCAAAACCATTAAAAGATGGTTCAGGATGGATAGTTAAAGTAATTTGTGGAATTCATAACCATGAATTACCTGATACTTTGGAAGGGCATGCATATGTTGGACGGTTAGATGATGAAGAAAGAAAGCATGTTCATGACTTAACAAAATATAATGTTGCACCGAGACACATATTACTGTCATTGCAAGACCGAGATAATAGTAATGTTACTAAGATCTCACAAATATATAAACAGAGAAGTATCATTCGATTGCATGTGAGAGGTAATAGAACAGAGATGCAACATCTATTCAAGTTAATTGAAGATGCAAAATATGTGTGTTGGAATAGAATGCGTGAAGACTCCGATGTTATAAGAGATATTTTTTGGGCGCATCCAGATTCAGTGAAGTTCTTGAATTTGTTTCCGATTGTGTTGATTATGGACAGTACCTACAAAACCAATAAATACAGAATGCCATTACTTGAAATTGTTGGTATGACATCAACAGAGAATACATTTGTAGGTACTGTCCTAGCTGTTTGGTGTCATAACAGCATGCATCTGAGAGGTAGTCATAAAGGACTACGAGTGCAGTAGTACCCCATGCATATTTATCTGTATTCTCTAAATATCTGAATAAAGGAAGATACTTCGCATCAACAAGAGTATGACTCTTATCAGCGAAAATAGTACTCCCTACTAAATTCAACAGATAAGCTCTAGCAGCACAATCAAATCTCTCAGCTGCACACTGCCTTTTAAAGACGTCTTTCAACCAATCCAATATATAGTGTGCACCTCTAGTCTTCATGGTCTCCTCCTATATCTCTTCTATGCTCACTCCTAATAACTGGACGGCAAGATTACACGTCGTTACTCTATCAACATCAGGTGGACTATAGAACTCACCCCTAATAGGCAATCCGAGAAGATTGGCAACATCATCTAAAGTGATCGTCATTTCACCAAACGGCATGTGAAATAACGATGTCACGGAATGCCATCTTTCAATAAAGGCAGATATCAGGTTGTTGTCGATCATCTTCAAACTACCCCGTTGCAAGGGGTTTAAACCTGACAAATTAACCCAGTTCTCTATGGGTCGTGGAAGTACCGGCGGAGTAAATTGTTGCATTTTCTTTCCATGCGCAACAATTTTCAGCAACGGTCGCTCCTGTATACAAAGAAAATATATCACATTAATATTAAATCTAGAGCAACTAATAATTAATATTAAATATTAAATACAACGTACAAGTGATAATTAATTAAATATACCTCACCAAACCATAGTCTAGCAGAAACATGATAACGATATCGTGTAAGGACAGACAGATCATAAGGTCCTCCAGGATACCGTGTCAGCTCACCAGGTCCCTCAGCTGCAGCATGCCCCTCCTCTATATGCAAAAATTTTAAAAATTACACACAAAAAAATTTCCGGTACATGAATGCAAGATTTCCGGAAATTTCCGTGTCAGCTCACGTTTTTTTTAAATAATGAAATAATTATCTGGAAAAAAAAAATAAATAATGAAAAATTACACAAAAAAAAATTTAAAAAAAAAAAACGTGAAATTTCCGGAAAACTTCATGTGTAAGATTTCCGGTAACTACCGGAAATGTTGGCAGGAAGATTTCCGTAACACAACTCTGTACCGGAAATCTTGCATTCATGTTTTCCAGAAGTTCTTCTATACCGGAAATCTTGAAGCCAAGTTTTCCGGAGTGCTTCGTCTGTACCGGAAATCTTAGGCTCAAGAAGTTTGGAAAATTTTCACTCACTTTTTGGTTCCGGAAATGTTAATAGTGATTTCGAAAATTTTGGAAGTTTTATTATATATACGAGGGCAAAAATGTCTTTTTACGCCTAAAATGGGGGTATAGGTATAATGCAAGGGGTATGGGGTAAAATTTCCTATTGGACAACGCTACGTTGTTGGGCCTCTAAACAAAAAGTTTATGGACACTGCTATTATTGGCACTCACCTTTTTTTCAAACTCTTTATCTTTAGAGCGTTTTCATTTTTTTTAAGAACTTCAGACTATTCACTATTTACGTAGTTTTATTCCGAAATAAACATTCGGATTGTCCATCTCAATGTTTATATTTTCTTAGTGGACCTTATGTTTATATCTAGAGGTTGTTATTGTTTATATCTATTTAAACTCAAATTATTCTTAATGTCATTTATATACTTCCACCCTTCAGAGACCTGGTCCTCAAGAAATTAACCAAACTACTGTATATATATATATATATTTGCATATAAATATTTCATATGTTATATTTATTTATCTTTTCAATCAATACATGTATAATTTTTTTTTTATATGTAATGTTTATTATTGTCACAAAATTCACATTAAAAAGTAAAACAAATTCCTCTTCCTTTTTCTCTAATAAGTGAATTGTTACACTTCTCTATTAGAATTTTTGCACATTGAACTAGACAAGGGTCAATTTCTATAGATATATATATATTGCAACGTAACACGTCATAAAATGTTGGTTTACTATAGGTAAGAATAGAGAAAGAAACAATAGTGACACACGTCATTAAATGTATTAATGAGAATATTAGAAAACTCGATTGAATCAAGAGTTATTTTGAAGAAACTATTATTCTATTATTTCATAATCCTTATCAAGGTCAGGTTTAATACCCACATAACATTTCTTACTTTTACTAACACTCTACATGAAGCGAAAAATGTCATAAGCAATAAGAGTGTTATCAAATATAAGTCTACCAAGAACAAAAGCATTTTGAATTTGACCTATAATACCAAACATAATAACCTTCATTCTGTTGGCAATGGTCTTAGTGACAATTTTTAGAAAAACATTATAGACAGATATGAATGAGTCTAAATTAATGGGGGAATGGGAGTTTTAATTTTAGGAATTAGACAAATACAAATTTTATTAACGTTACTATGGCCGCCCTTATTATTAAGGTTGTCCAAAACAGAGTCAGCAATATCGTTATCCATAATGTCCTAAAAAATTTGATAGAAAAGAGCATGGATTACTATTTGCTCCTAAGAGCAACAAGACTTTCGAATTGCAAAGAATGAGTCTCTTTCTAGTGAAGAGGAGCTGGAGAATCTCTTTCATTTGATTATCAACTTTGTTCGTAACAATTTCAATTATATCACGAAAATTAAAATTTTAAAAAGTAGTGATTTTTTTTTTTAAAGTAGTCCATGAAGCTCTAAACTATCATGTCAGGATCTTTTGTGACATTCCCACACATATCTTTGATGTCATAGACTTTATTTTTGATATTTCTAACCAACTTTTAAATTTAAATATATTTAATATTTATAATAAAACTTCATTAAAATATATAATTTTATATCTCTATTTAGAATTATCTTAAGATTTGTCAAGTTTTTTATCATTTGTTATCTTAAGGATATGATTTAAAAACATATGTTATTAGGGTATAATATAGAAATATATTATTTTATTATAATTTAGAACTATATATAGAGTAATAAATAAAGATTTATGATATCAGATTTTATGTTAAAAAAAAAGTTCATACAAATTATATCAATAAATAATTCTACTTCTAAAAATTGAAATAACAAAAAATCTCCGTCAGTTACAAATTTGAATAAAGGTTCAAGTTAAGTTATTGTACTTAGTATTAGTTGTCTTAAATATACTAAAATAGCAAAATTATATCGTGGGGCAATTGTCTTGCACATGCATCTGTCAAACAATTTGTCGGTCATTATAATTTACTTTAAAAGAAAAAAGACATTCATTAAGAAAAAGAAAATATGACCAAAAAAAAGGATAAAAAAATTAATAGAAAAATGGGTTCACAAAAATTTAGGAGATCGTGCTAATCCAAATTCTTTAAATCTTAATGATAATTAGTGAGTCAAAAAACAAATCCTTAATAATTATTGAGTAAAAAAATATTTATTTGACCCATAAAAAAATCTTAATAATTGTTTGACTCATTCTCTCTTGGCAATAATATAGTCTTCTCCACCCCTCTTTACCAAAACACAAACACAATCTCTTTTCCAAAACTAAAACCATGGACAAAGAACAAGAAGACATGCAATTTCTTGGTTTTTTTGGTTGCTACAAAGAATCCTTCAACATAATATTTTCATGGAGAAAGATCTTCACAAAAATCACCTTAACTCTTCTCCTCCCTCTTTCCTTCATTTTACTATTCCACATAGAAGTTTCCAATCTCATATTCAAAAAAATTGAACACAATGAAGAACAAATCAACAATACCGAACAAGGCACACCAAAATATGAAAAACTCACCGACATGGTCTCATCCGAATTCATCACTCTTTTACTTTTCAAATTGGTTTACTTCACTTTTCTCCTCATCTTTTCTCTTCTCTCTACCTCAGCTATTGTCTACACAACCGCATCAATTTTCACTTCCAAAGATGTTTCTTACAAAAAAGTCATGAAAATTGTCCCTAAGGTTTGGAAAAGACTCATGCTCACTTTTTTATGTGCCTATGCTGCTTTTTTCGCTTATAATGTTATAACATTTATTGTTATAGTATTATTAGCACTTACACTTGGTATAAAAAATGGTATGCTTGTTTTATTTTTTTTTTTAATGTTGCTATATTTCATTGGATTTGTTTACCTCACTTTGATTTGGCAACTAGCTAGTGTTGTGACCGTGTTAGAAGATTTTTATGGGATTAAAGCTATGGTGAAAAGCAAGGAATTAATAAAGGGGAAAATGGGTTTGTCAATATTAATATTTTTGGTGCTTAATGTTTCATTTGTTTTGATAAGGTTGATTTTTAAGGTTGTGGTGGTGAATGGAAGATGGTGTTTTGGTTATGTGGATAGAATTGGATATGGGATACTATGTTTCATGTTGTTGTCCTGTTTTTTCTTGTTTGGGCTTGTTTTGCAAACGGTGCTTTATTTTGTTTGCAAATCTTATCATCATGAGAATATTGATAAATCAGCTTTGGCTGATCATCTTGAAGTTTATCTTGGAGAATATGTGCCTTTGACGGCTAAAGATGTTCAGATGGAGAATTATCGTGTTTGATTTTTGTACTATAGGTTAAATTAATTATTAGATTAATTAGATATCATACATATGGAACATCGATATTATATATGTCTAAGTTGATTGTATTTTTTTTAGTTTGTTGATGCTACCAGAAATTTCATATTGTGTATGAACTATGAAGTTAATTCCAATGGCTGATTTTTCTTTTGATTATATGTTTTAAAATAACAAGGTCATATGTGGCTGCTTTTGCTATTTTTTTTTTGGTAGTCAAGATATTAATAAATGCTGTGACTTTTATTCGTATGAATGACTTTATGACTTTTTTTAGTATATTTTTTTAGCGGAATCAATCAACGAATTTTAGCGTAGAATAGTTGGCTAGGAAAAATTATAAATTTAGAAGAATATCTCAATTAAGGTTTTGTATGGTTGGAGGAGGATGGGAGAAAAAGAATTAATGAATGCATTATTTTAAGTTTAGTTGTTTAGTTCAATTTTTCAAAAGAATTAGAGAAGAAAGGAGCACATCAAAATCTTAAGTTAATTTTAGTTCTCCACGAACACTAGGAATTTTAGATGAAAGACAATATTTGTTAAAAATTTCACTATATATATATATATATTACAATCTTTCTAAAAATGTAAATTTATTTTTTCTCTACTATAAATTTAAAATCTCTCTAGTTTTATTTTATCTATTTAGATCTCACATCTTTTCTCCATCAAGTTAACCTAAATCAACCTTAAAAGATATTTATTTCTTTTTGTTATATGTGTTTTGACTCCATTAAAAATTTCTAAAATTTAGTGCAAGTCTTCCTTTTGAAAAGTGAGTGTTATGGTCTCTAACTTTAAAGTATATTGCTTGTTCTATCTCATAAAATTAGATGATAGTTTATAATTTGTTTAGATAATACGCGAAAGTGCTTCATTTTACAGCACTTGCGCAAAAAGCGCTATAAAAGCCTTATAATATTATGCGCAAACGCTAAATAACCTTACAACAACGTTTTTTCCATAGCGTTTATCAAAAAAGTGCTGTAAAATGAGTGCTATTAAATATCATTTTTTGCATAGTGGTTGCAGTTGATTACGTTAATTTAAAAATGTACGATGACATAAAATGATATTTTTAGTTAAAAATAAATTTTGTCAATTAATGTTTAAAATATTTTAAAAGTAGTAATTTTTTTTATTAATTTAACAGTTAATCTGATATATTTTTATTTATTATAAATTATAATAAATAAATGACATAATTGATCTTTTATGTCTTAAATTGTCAACAATTTTATATTTTTTTATAAAAATTTATCAAAATTTTCAAATAAAATTTATAAAATTAATTATCATTTTGAATATAATGCAAATTTCATAACTCAAATATTCAAATAAACTTATATTTTCATTTTTTATTTAATGAATTTGATGTTGTTGGAGATGGTAATTTGAATATTTGAGTTATGCATTTGATGAATATATGAATTTTCTTGAAATTGGTATTGAATTTTATGGGTTTTGTTTTGAAGATTTTGATGAATTTTCTAAGATTTTGTAAACAAAGGATAACATATTGTTGCATTTTAAGATATAAATGATCAAATTGTTATTTAAATTAAAATTAAATAAAAGACTAATTCGAGAAGAAAATAAAAGATAAAGCATTGAAGTATCCTGAAATTAAATTAAGTTAAGGGATCGCACGTATAATTATGCCTAATTAATTATAAATAATAATTTTTTTTTATTAAATGATAAAAATAAAATTGGAAGAAAAATGATAAGTTATAAACTCATAATTTATTTGAATGCATCTATTTGAAAGGCTAAAAAATCGAGCTTATAACTTATAACCTATAAGCTTTAGCTTATAACATTTTCTTTCAACTTTACTCTTATTATTTTAACTAATTTGTTTTATCCTTTATAATTTATTTATTACAGTTTAAAATAAATAATTTATACAATTTAAAATTTGAGTAAATAATAACGTAAAGTAAACAAATTTAAAATAATTTATTTATTATAATTTAATATAA
>JBBPBS010000689.1:6538155-6573161 GCA_037974835.1 Cicer judaicum
TTAATATATTTTAATTTATTACTTTAAAATTCTTTTAAGTATTAATTGATGAAATTTATTTTTAATTAAGAATTTCCTTTTATGTTATGTTACATTTTTAAGTTAATTAAACTACTAATTTTATGAAATACTGAGTTAACTTAATAGCTACTAGTTATAAACTATCAGCTATAAGTTATCAATTAATTTTACCAAACACAACCTAATTTTTAAAATATCTTGTTTGTAGTTTCTATAGGACAAATTAAAATTTCTGTTTTAGAAAATTTTAGAAAAAAAAGTAGTTGAGATTATCACAATTTTTCAAATTCAAATAAATGAAGTATTTTTTTTAATACGTTCCCTTTATTGAAATAAATAGTATTCGACATTAAATATAAATATTTTTTTTAATAAATATTTAAATCTAGATTTAATACATTGTGGAAGTCTAGCCACTTCCGCTAGATTCAATCCGTTGATATTCTATTAAGAGAAAAATAGCCATGACGAATAAAATATTGATGTGTGAAATTTTCTTTACCATTTTAAAAGCTTTTAAATTATTGAATTTTGATATAATTATTCTTTGGATCTCTTCATTTATTTTTCTAGTTTAAGTTGGTCCCATAATTTTTTTTGATTTTCCATGTGTTGTCCCCTCTATCGGAAATAATTTTGTTCGAGACATACCAAATATTAAACGTAAATACTTATTCTAATCGATATTCAAACATTGATTCACGATATTATATGATTCTAACTTTTTTTAATAGATTCAAACTCTGGTGAGTATTAGTAATTTAATTTTAAAACATTTTATAGAAACATATATTTTAATGAATAAGAATGAATTCATATTTTTCTATATCTTAGTTTTCGACAATATTTATTGGAGATTTTTCTAAATTTTGTTAAATTGTTTTTCTTTCATGAATTTATGTATTTCGAGGTTTGAAATTTACTAACTTTTTCATAGATTTTCCAATTAATTAAAGTATTTTTCTTTTTGAATTTGAGTTTGTGGAATTAAGTACATGAAAACAGACCGAAATTGTCTACTTTTCAATCTCATATATTTGATAACTTTGTTCCAATATATCTCATAATCAATCTTTCTTTCTCATATAAATAATGTTTATTTATTTATTTTAACAACCAATTTCTTCTTTAAATAAATTATAATTACTAAAATCATCAACTACCAAAATAGAGAATCAATTTTCATAAATTTTACTTTTGTAAGAGTGACTTTTATATATATATATATAAAATAGACATGAGTTCAAATTGACAGGTAGAATTAACTTTTTTCATTAGAATTGACTGAACTGACTTAAGTGACTAAGAGAACCATGTATTATAGCTTAGAGACGAAAATTAATTAAAAGATAAAAAAAAAAAAAGTAAGAGATTGAAAATAGTAATTTCAGAAAACCAAACGGTTCACCGCCGCTAGCATACGCCAAGTTTTCTTTGACTTTCGGCAACCTTCTACTAAATACTTTACTTCTTTGCTTTTTTCTTTTCTTTTCCCTCTATTTCCACATTCCACAGAATTCATTCAACCCAAGTCTTGATTTTCCAAGGAACCGAAGAAAACATCTCTGAGATCCAATCTAAACAAAACAATATCTGAATGGATGTTACTTCCTCCTCGTCGAGTCACGCTGAGTTCGATTACTTATTCAAGCTTCTATTAATTGGTGATTCTGGAGTCGGCAAAAGCACGCTTCTTCTCAGATTCACCTCTGATAATTTCGAGGATCTTTCTCCCACCATCGGTTACTTCACTTTACTCCCTAAACAAATTCCTCATTTCCAATTTTCATTTTCATTTTATTTTATTTCTATGCCGAATTACAGTTTTCACGTCTTAATTTCTCATTCGCCAAATTTTTACCGCTAATTTATTTTTATTTTCATCCTCCATATTTAGTGTTTTAGCGTGCCTTTATTGTAATCATCACAGTTGTTTGTAGTAAAATTTCATTTGTTTTTTAAAATCTAAAAAAAATAATATTTAAATTACGAAATACTAAAATAAAAAAACTTAAAAAATGATATAACATCCTTCAAAGTTTTTTTTTTTTTTTAACTACAAATTAAAGAAACATTAAAAACATGAACTTTCCCTTTAAGAACAGAGAGGGAAAAAAAAGAGCGAGAGTGAGATGAAGACGGAGGCGCATAATCTAGTGCAGAAGCTCCATCGAAGAACCGAGAAGTGTAGCGTGGGGTGTCCCATACTAGATCGTTGCCTTAACGGCGGTATACCTTGCAAATCAGTAACGGAACTCGTCGCTGAAAGCGGAAGCGGCAAAACCCAAATCTGTCTCCAACTCGCCCTCTCCGCTCAGCTTCCACCCTCCCACGGCGGCCTATCGTCATCATCACTCTACATACACACCGAATTCCCTTTTCCCATCCGCCGCCTAAAACAACTCTCCCGCATTCTCATTTCATCTCATCCCGAACTTCTCGGCTCCTCCGATCCCTGTGACCGTGTTTTCCTCCGTGGCGTTCATTCCGCCGATGAATTTGTCAATGCAATGCCGGAAATCGAGTTTTTCCTTACTTACTGGAAGGCTAGATTGTTGCCTGTGAGAGTGATTGTTGTTGATTCTATTGCTGCTATGTTTAGGTCTGATTTTGAGAACTCTAGTTTGGATCTTAGAAAAAGGTCGTCGCTGTTTTTCAAGATTTCGGGTGGATTGAAGTCGTTGGCGGAGAGGTTTGGGTTGGCTGTGGTGGTTACTAATCAGGTTGTTGATTTTATTGGTGTGGATGACGGTTTGAATAATGGAATGAGGATTGGAAATTTTAGTGAGTTGTATTCATCGGGTCGAAGGGTTTGTCCTGCGTTAGGTCTTTCATGGGCAAATTGCGTTAACTCTAGGTTCTTTTTATCCATGGATGATGAATATGAGGAGGGTGGTGGTAGGGTAACTAAAATGAGAAGACTTAGTGTTGTTTTTGCTCCTCATTTGCCTCAATGTTCTTCTCAGTTTGTCATCACCAGAGAAGGTGTTTTCGGTGTTGAGATGCAAAAAGGAAATGTATGAATTATTGTTATTATGTATTTATTTCCTGATATTTTCAAGGTGATTACCATGGCAAGTGTTGTACAGAAATTAAAAGCAACATCAGTTGTAGACATGGTAATGGAGAAAGATATTTAATTTTGGAGATATAAATGGATTGGGTTTGGAGGAATTTCCCAAGTTGTACTCCTTGTATCATTAAAAATGGTAGTGTGGCCTCGGTGGGACATTGGAATTCAGAACAGTGGACTTGGGGTCTTGGAGGTGGAATTCTATATTATGCACAGATCAAGAGATACAATTGCGGATGTTGGAATCAATTTTAATTGATCGAGATAGCTGGAGTTGGTCTCCGGAAAGCACCGCTGGTTTTTCTGTTAACTCGTGTTATAAGGTATTAATCTCCAAAATTCTGGTGGCTGAAACTGATAACACCAGTTTGCGAGCGTTGAAAATTTTGTGGCAGTATGATGTCCTATAAAAAATTCATATTTTCGGACGGAGGTTGCTGCCCTCGAGACTTCCAACTCGCAATGAGTTGGTTAAACAAGCAGTTTTATTAGATAGCCATAGCTCTGCTTGTGTGCTTTGTTTTCAACAGGAAGAAACCTGCCAGCACCTGTTTTACTCATGTGGCAGCATATTGTTAGTCTGGTAGGAGATTTTAGAATGGATGGGAGCCTCCTTGGGTAGTGAAAGTTGTGGTGCCCAACACTTTTTAGAATGCAGTAACTTGTTTGTAGGGAGGAAAAACAAGAAAGTTATTAACTTGATTTGGGTTGCTACTACTTGGTGCACTTGGAGAATGATAAATGACATTTTATTCAATGGAGGGGTACTTGATTTGTCCAAGTTGGTCAACAATAGTAAGACATTATCTTGGATATGGTTTATTAATAGAGTAGTAAGAAACACTCCTTATGTATTTTCCAATAGGTTTTCGAACCCCATTGCTTGTTTGACTTGTAGGTAATACCTATATTGTATTGGGTTAGATAACCCCTTATACTCTTTATAATGCCGTTTTGCTTATTAAAAAATCCACGTGCCCTCTCATGTTTTTGTGTTTTATTTATTTATTTTTTTAATTTACTTATATCCACTCTGTACATGTGAGAAAGATGTAAATTGCTCAAAATAATCCAGGGGAGTCAAAATCGCCCAATTGAATAACTAGGGGGTGAAAAGTGCAATTAAGTCTTTCCTTTTATGAAAAAATTTACTTTGCCGTTCCTTTTTATTTGTCTTTTATTAGAAAAAATTAGTTCTACTTATTAGTTGTTTTGGAATTTCTAGTTACATTAAGCATTCTCCCAGCCTCATTTATAAAAAGTTCAGGAATTTGTTGGACAGGCTTGAATAAATGGATTTAATTATCATTCTTAATAGTGGTGAAAATGTAAATGGTGATTTGGTGGGTCTATAAAATGTAAAAGTATATGTAAAATTTATTTATTAATAAAATGTATTTATTGGTTTTGCAAACAATCTTATAAGTCCGGTATATTGAAACTGAGGGAATATTATTCCTGCAATTTGGTTTTAAGATTGGATGAGATGTTTGTGGTTTCTCAATGTAGTTGTATTTGAGGAGTGTCGATGAAGATGATTTTTTTTATCCCTTTTTTTTAGAACACTTGTCTGAGTTGTCTGACACGTATTATTAGGGTTTTGTACGAGTGACAATGTCTATTGCAATATCTGTCAGACACGTCTAAACTCAGTAGTGTAGCTGCTTCACGGTTACGGACTTTTTGTTCTTGTTCACAGAAGGACCCTTGAGACGTGTTGTGACTTTTGAGGGTTGACCAGCAGGTTTCATCTGGTTCAGGGTATTCATATATGATCAAACTAGCGACATTCAAGATTGCAAGGATGTAGGGAAAAAGTGGGATCCAAATTCACTATTGTACTGTAACGTAACTACATAAAGTAGTATATAATCTTGATTATTAATTTGAAATCAGACAACTTGGATTACACATTCACTAAATCAACTTTAAATAATTTGTGCCACTGATTTATATTAGACGATCGAGATTTGTAACTATGTCACTTAGTTTAAGGAATCTGATCTTTTGAAAAAGTGATGTGAAATTCCACTATGCGTCATTAGTACTTTTCTTAGTATTTCTTGTTGTATCACATGTACTCCTTTTTACCCAGTGTACTCTTTCATTATTTATATGTAAAGACTTCAAGCTCTCTATTTTGTCAAAAAAAAAAAAGCTTCTCTCTCATAGTATGTGTTAGGAAAAATTTAAAGAATCAGAACAGTGGTTGTTGAATCATTATCCATCTTATACCTATAAATGTAAACAAAATTTATATTTCACTGGGGAATGCCTTGATAACACTTTTCATTGGTGTAAGAAGTCATATGAAATGTGATGGTTTATGTGTGGTTCATGATACTCTTTTTATAGTACCTGTCACTCAATTATAGGTTAAAGTATCATTTGTTTGCATTGACTCTTTTAAACTTATTACATAATGCAGGTGTAGACTTCAAAGTGAAATATGTTACACTTGGTGGAAAAAAGTTAAAACTTGCTATTTGGGACACAGGTAATGTGACATATGCTGATTTATTTTATTGGAAAGTCAAAATTCTATTATTTTTCCGTCATTATGGGATTCTTTTCTATTCTGCATTCTTCATTTTCATCTAATGTTTTCAAAATTTTATAGTCTTTAAGGTGTGGAACTTCTTCTATTATTTAAACCTGTATGCTGCATGTTGAGTGTGGAAGTGCTAGAGCTCTCATTTACTTCACTGTTTTGTGATATAATTGCATTGTATGCCATACCAACTTAAAATTTCAAAATTTAGTTTTTGGATTTTCTCTGTCGGCGATTATCGATTAACATATCTTTGGACGACATCTAAGTTTTAACAGCAGAATTTAGCAAACTCCACAATATTGTTTAAAATCAGAATATGCAAAATAGACTATATATTCATGTCAAAGGACTGAGTAAACTTTTGTTTGCACTTAGTGTCATTATCAGAATATTATATTATACATTTATATTGTGTTGAGTTCAACAGAAGATTGAAAGTTTCCTGTGTAAATTTAACAAAACATGTTGCATAGTATGATGTTTTAGTTGCTATGTGCAGTATAAAGCATTTCTTATAGACAGAGATGAACAACTTGTCTTGGTATAATAATTCACTTCTCTTTTTTACAAATTTACATGACTAAAATTTTGAAGAAGTTTGTTCAACCATATCTGCAATAAGTTAGTTACAAATTTTGTATTTTCTCTTTGTGCAGCTGGACAAGAAAGGTTTAGAACACTTACAAGTTCATATTATAGAGGTGCACAAGGAATAATTATGGGTATGCTCCTTGATTTACTCCATTTGTTAGCTATGTTTCCTGCTTGCTATCCCATGAATATGATGATGTACTTTGTTTTTCTTCTTAATTTGTTTGAATTCTATCACGTTTTTGAGACTTACAGTTCATATTATAGAGGTACACAAGGAAAAGTTATGGGTATGCTCCTTGATTTACTCCATTTGTTAGCTATGTTTCCTGCTTGCTATCCCATGAATAGGATGTACTTTGTTTTTCTTCTTAATTTGTTTGAATTCTATCATGTTTTTGAGACTTACCAGTTCTTATTTATAGAGGTGCACAAGGAATAATTATGGGTATGCTCCTTGATTTACTCCATTTGTTGACTATGTTTCCTGCTTGCTATCCCATGAATATGATGATGTACTTTGTTTTTCTTCCTAATTTGTTTGAATTCTATCATGTTTTTGAGACTTACCAGTTCTTATTTATAGAGGTGCACAAGGAATAATTATGGGTATGCTCCTTGATTTACTCCATTTGTTGACTATGTTTCCTGCTTGCTATCCCATGAATATGATGATGTACTTTGTTTTTCTTCCTAATTTGTTTGAATTCTATCATGTTTTTGAGACTTACCAGTTCTTATTTATAGAGGTGCACAAGGAATAATTATGGGTATGCTCCTTGATTTACTCCATTTGTTGACTATGTTTCCTGCTTGCTATCCCATGAATATGATGATGTACTTTGTTTTTCTTCCTAATTTGTTTGAATTCTATCATGTTTTTGAGCTGTAAATCATGCAACATGGCTATGTGTATAGTTCATAATTTATATTATAAACCTATCATTGAATCTGGATTATGAATACAGTGTACGATGTAACACGGCGGGAAACTTTTACAAATCTATCTGATATATGGGCTAAAGAAATTGACTTATACTCAACAAATCAAGACTGTATCAAGATGCTTGTAGGAAACAAAGTTGACAAGGTACACCATTTATGAATTTGCATGTGCAATACCTTCACTCGACCAAAAACTTGTGCTTTAAGTTTTAATTCACTGATTCAGTAAAAAATTGCTTCTGAATATAGTTTGCTTATTTCATATTTTAGGAAAGTGAAAGGGTTGTTAGCAAAAAGGAAGCGGTGGACTTTGCAAGGCAATATGGATGCCTTTATACTGAATGCAGTGCGAAAACCCGAGTAAATGTTGAGCAGTGTTTTGAAGAACTTGTAGTGAAGGTACAAATTCAACTCTCCCCAATCTCCTCAAATGGAGAAAAATAAATAAATAGTTAAATATATTTTTCGTCCCTATAAACATCCGAACTTTCGATTTTAGTTCTTACAAAAAATTTCTTCAAACTTTTGCCCTTCACATATTTTCTGTTAACAATTTTAATTTTAATTCTCGCCTTTTAACTATAGTGACACCTGTTAAATGGAAGTCCATGTGGTGTTTTTTATTATGTGTTTTGCAGAGACGTTAAAATATCATTAACTTAACGATTTAACCATTTAATCTTTAATTAACATTTAATCTTTGTTAATTTATCTATAGCCACAAATTAAACCTATTACAAACCTTAATATCAAATAATTCCTAATCCTTAGGGTCTGTTTTGGAGGGAAATACTTTGAAGGGCGAATCCTATATTTTAATATATATTCGATATTTTAAATTTTTTGAAAGAACATGATAAACGAGCATATAATATCATGTTCTTTTAATTTATAAAAGAAAAATCAAATATATATAAAAATATAAACTTAATCCTCAAAGCCTTCTCCAAAACCCCCCAAAAACCAAACTAACTTGAAGCAAAAGATAAGATTAAAATTGGTTTTGCTACCTCCTATCCAAGCACCATTTTTCTTTTATTTATTTGCATTAAGTACAATTCAGAGCACCTTGAGAAAATGAAAGTACTGACTGAATTTTGGATTCCTTTTGTTATTTCCAGATTTTGGAGACACCAAGCCTCTTGGCTGAGGGCTCATCTGGTGTGAAAAAGAACATCTTCAAGCAGAAACCCCAAGAGTCTGATGCATCAACTAGTAGCTGTTGCTCATGGTGATTATGATGTATTTAAAGAGCTATCACCTTCCACTTTTCAGAGGATGTTAAGACATTTCATTACATGTACCAAAAAACTAATTTCGTTATGTTGCGATCAGTCTTTAGAATTTGCCTACCTTTTAATGGTCTGTTTCATTTTATGCTTTGATGGGTGAGATTTACATAGTAGAAGAAATTTAAAATGAAAGATGTCTCTAAAGAATCAGAACAACTATCATAGTAAGTATATGCTAGAGTTCTGTCGCGCACATGATGATCACTCCTTCCCTTTGGCAGAAGAGCTCAAATTCAAGTTCATCTGCTGTGGTGGCAAAATAGTTGGAATAATTTAACATTCTGTTTTCTGTTTCATCTTGTTTGTGATTTTTACCGTTAAGAGGCCCTTGCCTGCAATGTGGTTGCTGCAGCTCAAAAGTGGTCCCTCTCAATTATTTTTCCGTGGCTCACCACTATTCTACAATTTTATTTTTATACGTTCTTTATAATAATTTTCTAAATATTAAAATGATATCTACCCACAAATGGTCATCACCTGTTCTCTCCATAGGCAAGTAGCAACACATCTTCAAATGACTTATCTATGCACAAACACAAGGAGTTTGTTAAGAGAAATTCCTCAATTCTTTTGAGAAAGAATCTTCTCTAGCACTGATTGGTTTTAATACAAGAGAGATACATACTAAGGTTTTAAACAAAATATAAGACTTACATGATAAAGTAAAGGAATTTGGAATCCTACATTTACCTGGTCAATACATCCATAATTGTTCGATTGATATGGAATAATCCAACAAAATCAAATTTAAATCTAAATTTTGTAATTCAAAATACTGTGCTTAAATTTATACTATTCAATTTTGCCGAGAATTAATGCGGAGAATTCCTAAATGCATTCGAATTCAGGTTTTTTGTGCGTATTATTTTTTACTAGAACCATTGAGAATCATTGTATATACAAAGAAATGATGAAATAAAATGATGTAGCTAGTTTGTAAGGTCTACGTCATATTTGGGTTCGAACTCGAAACCTTATAATTACATGTGTGAGTATTAAATGGTATTTTACGATCCATCTAAAAAAGGATGCAGCTTTGTGTGTTTGAGCTGGAAATAATAAAAGAAACGATTTTGATTTTATTCGATAAAAAGTAATTATAAAGAAGAGGACATACCACATTCCCGAAGCGGAGCGGCCCCAAATGAAGCCCAAGAAAAGAAAAACAGAGAAAGTACAAACCAAGGCCCACTGACAGCTCCTAAAGTCACTCTCTTTTTTCAACTTTATGAAATGAATATGAATATTTTAGCAACAAAAAAAAATGGAAATGAATATGAAAATATGAATGATGATGATGATGATGAGAGAGGCAAAGAAAGAACTTAAAAAACAGTTTTCTCCCGCGAAAAAGCATTTCTCGTGATGATGATGATACATTTAGAACTGTAAAGCCTAAAACACCTCGTGACTCACTCACTCACTCACTCACTCATCTTGCTTTCTCATTCATTCTTTTCTTTCTTTCGTTTTCTTCGCTTCCTTCACAGCTTCTGTTGGAACCAACGATGGTGAAGGAAACAGAGTATTACGATATTCTCGGAGTTTCTCCTTCTGCCTCCGATGGCCAAATTCGCAAGGCTTATTATCACAAGGTTTTTTATTTTAAATTCTTTTTTAGTATTATTTCAACATTCATTTCTTGTTTTTCTTTTTTCTGTATTATTACTATTTATGAAAATTATCATTAATTAATGAAGATTGCAAATGTAAATGATGAATCTCATAAATATTCTTTGATTCCTTACTTGTTTCAGGCAAAGCAAGTTCATCCTGATAGAAACCTTAATGATCCTCATGCTGCACAAAGATTTCAGGTAATTTCTATTTTTATTTATTTATTTATTTATTTATTTATTCAGTTGTGAAATATATAACTGACATAATACTTATATATAAGAATAATAATATCAATATGATTAAAATTATGTTGTTGCAGATTTTAGGCGAAGCATATCAGGTTTTGAGTGATGCGGTACAGAGGAGTGCGTATGATCAAAATGGGAAACATTCTGTATCTAGGTACATATCATGATGCTGTTCAACTTAATCTCATTATTTGAGTAACTTTATGTTATTTTGCTATTAATCAAGAGGACAAGTAGATTCAAAACTTTTGTACTTCCTTATTGAGTATGAGTTAAGAGACTATGCCTTCATTTTTTTTTTATACAATCTAATTAGATTTCATCATGATCATGATGTCTCTTTTTATTATATTATTTTATATCTTAACAAATATTTACTTTAGATATGATTGAATGATTGTATGAAAAAGTTTTATATCATCGGTATATAGTTAGGCAAGTCCAAGGTGAAAACTATGGACTGTTATGTGAAGATTGCTGTTTAATTTCTCAAAACACCAGCGGATACTAACGTCATCCTCTAGAAATAGAAGCTCACATTTTCTCTTCTTCCTTAGAATTCAAACAATGAAGTTTCAGAGATTTTCAAATATTGATGCATGGCTTGTATTCTTTCATTGCATGTACCGTATATAACATCATCCAGCACTTTATTACCTGAACAAGTGTTGAAACAGAGTACTAGAGTTTCTATTTTTGTTGCAATTCAGTACTCAATAATGTTAACTTTGACTAGAGCCATTATAGATTTGTGTCTGAGTCATAATTCTACTTGGCTGGTTAGAAACACAACAGGTTAAAATTATAGTAGCCTCTGTGGTTGTGTTATGGTCCTTGCTGCAACGTTAGGGATTGCAATTTAAAACTATAACAGTCATAAGTTCCTAAGTACAAACCCGAATGCAAATTCCTCAAAAAGAATAGAAAAAGAAAACTAGGAGGATATAACCAATTAAAATCAAAACATAACCAGTATACACCCTGTTTTATTGTACTAAATTTCTATATTTCTTCCCTTTAAGTGAAGATATTTTCACGAAATATTAATATATTGGTTCCTTGACAGAGAAACTATGCTTGATCCCATGGCTGTCTTCGCCCTGCTCTTTGGAAGTGAATTGTTTGAGGACTATGTTGGGCATCTAGCTGTTGCATCGATGGCTTCTTCTGAACTAGCTAATGAAAGTGAGGATTTGCAGGAAAAGCTAAAGGCAAGGGTGTTTTGAAATTCAGTTTCATTATAACTTTGTTTTTGCAATTGTAATTTTGATACAAGTGTAAAAAAAGAAGCTCAGCTTATGTTTTGGAGGCTTATTTATATTTTCAAGGTTCTTTCTTTACATTTCTAGAAGACTAGAACACAAAGTAAATAGCACAACTCCAATTCCACAGTTTCTTTTATTTATGAATTTTACATTAAACTTGTGCTTCAATATAGGTTGTTCAGAAAGAAAGGGAAGAAAAGCTAGCAAGATTTTTAAAAGATTTTCTTAGCCAATATGTCCGTGGTGACCAAAAGGGTTTTTTCCACCGTGCAGAATCTGAAGCCAGACGCCTTTCTCATGCAGGTTAGTGTGTTCTAACTGCCTTTCTTGGTCCCAACCACATGCTGCAATTACTTCTCATCGAAGACCATAGATATTGAATGCTCCACATGGAACTTCAAAGCACAACTTTACACTCATTGAAATTTTAAACAAGTTGACTCATACATTTCCGATAAATAGAATGCTTTCTCTTCACTTTCTATCCTGCAAGATGTTGAGAGTCTACATTAAATGAGATACAATCTAAATATTTTTTGTTTATAAGTGGGAGATATCCCCTACCTTGCAAACCAATTTTGTACAATTGATTTAGACCCAACTCAAAATTTTAAGACAAGCCATGAACTATGATGATTTATGCGTGCTACTAATGTCTATAGAACTGTACAAACTTTTCTCTATAGCGTGTTATTGTATATTACTAACTAGTTACCCTTGTCTCTGTTTGCAGCCTTTGGAGTTGACATGTTACATACCATAGGCTATATATACTCAAGACAAGCAGCACAAGAACTAGGGAAAAAGGCTGTTTATCTTGGAGTGCCATTCCTGGCTGAATGGGTTCGTAATAAAGGACATTTTTTGAAATCACAGTTAACAGCTGCTAAAGGTATAACGACAGACATCTCCATTAGCAACCCCTCCCTTAAATGTCAATTGCTTCTTCTTGGAAGTTAGTTATTTCAAACAACGTCTGATTATATTGAATTCATATGATTTAGGGGCTTATCAGTTGCTCCAACTTCAAGAAGACCTCCACAAGCAATTTAAATTGGATGGTAGTTTCTCTGAAGATGTTGACTTGCATGTTCGTCTTAATAAGGATACTTTGTTGAATTCCTTGTGGAAGTTAAATGTAGTGGACATAGAAGTAACTCTAGCGCATGTCTGTCAAATGGTGTGTTCTTCTTACCATATATGATGAAAATGAGGAATTGTCATCTATAAAACACTTAAGCCATTTATTGGAGACGAGTGATAGTGAATTTTAGATATGACTTATTTTGTGAGACCAACCAGCAAAATAAAGAAAATGAAAAGGTTAGACGATTCTGACTCATAAATCTGTTATTGCAGGTGCTAAAAGAAAATAATGTTAGAAAAGAGGAACTTAAAGTTCGGGCAACCGCTCTTAAAAATCTTGGGAAGATATTTCAGGTGCACACTTAAACTTATTTAGCATAAAACTTTCTTACTCTCAGCTTTCTTGGAATACAAGCCAACTATTATTTCTTTATTTCCTCTCCAAAAACCACCCATTCAAACACAATGATATGAAACTGCTTTTTCGTCTAGCAACTGATATAACTGTGATGTGCTTCCTTCAGGAAAAGAATTCAAAAGGTGAAACACTGAAGAAGAAACTAGCTGTTGATTCTGATGACGAAGGATGCAGCTCTGATTCATCAGACGATGAATCACATAGAGCACTTACCTATCGAACTCCATTTTTCACTCAGGTATGGTACAGCTACAATTAACATCGAAACATGAATAGCAGGCACATGTATAAGATCAGCCTTCAAATATAGGATTTATATAATATAGTTTATACCATCAAGCATATGTGGATACTTTGATTACACAAATATGAAAATATTTTGATTCTGCAGGGTCTTGGTAGGCTCTTCAAATGCCTTTGTAATCCAGCATTTGATGTGGATGATGACGAGATAGTTTACAACGGCAAATGATCCATATGTACGTATGGATATGAAACCAAATTCGGCCCTTGTCAATATTTCGTTGGACAATATACTGAAAGAAATTGTTTAATACCCTCCGAACGTAGTTTTGTGAAGACGTTGGTGCAAACCATATGAATACTTTGTTGTTTGTTGTAATTACATTGTCATCAAATTACACACACTTAACACTTGATCAAATGTCAATTTCAGTCAATTCCACATCTCTTTTTCCCTTATTTCTTCTCCTTTTGTTTGTTACTCAAATGGAAATTCATGGAAACTTATATTTGGGATGAGATTGGAAAATCCCACATTTTGTTTTTGATCACTGCTCATGAAAAACTATGTGATTGATTAATCACAATGAAATTTTTCGGGAGTGAAAGGATTATGTGTTTACCTGGAGATTAAAATTTGAATCAAACCTGTTTCTACCTACTCTATATTTTGAAATCAACATATGCATCATAGTCAAGTGACGGAAAGAATCACAAAAAAATTCTATAGTAGATCTTAATGACTAACTTTAGAATAATTACTACCATCTATAAATTTGCCTTGTGCAAAATAGCCATCTCTTATCATAGTTTATTTTACCAGCACAAGACTTCCATTCCATTCCCTTCAACTTACTCCAGAAAACAAACATTTGGTAAAATCAATTCCAAGAAGTGGATTTCTGATTTAGAAAAATCCAAACCAAAGAAATCTAACATCATATGAAAATCCTTCCATAAAACGACACAATTTTGAAAGTCCGTGTCTGATATCTTACCACAAATTCATAGCCAAACATGGAATAACGAATATTTATTATCCAAAATGTCCTAAACTAGACAAGTTCAAGCTGTTCTACATAATATGCAGCTCTCAACATCAACATTCGTTAGAACTAATAGAGGTAAATTATTTCTCACTTCTCTAGGCCTTTCAAGGCACTTCCTTAAGTGTCTTCATACCTCAACCTCTCTGGTTTAATGAGCTGAGTGTGGAAAAGGGCTTATAGCACGGTGTGGCCGGACACAACAAGCACAATGCACAGATGTAAGATTAAGACAGCCACTGATGATGAGTGAATGTCTTGTTGAGCAGGTGTGAAGTGCAGGAGAAGAGTCACAGACAGCTTGAACAGCAGAAGGAGTGAGTGCTGTACACTGGCTAATGTTCAAAGTCCTTAGACCATCCTCATCATTTTCGCCATTCACCGATCCCCCCCACATCCTGTTATTCACTTTGCTTTGTGCCAATGAATACATTGCTCTGTCTGTTATGTTTTTGCAGAAGTACAGACCAAGGGACCTCAGATGAGGACACCTGTCTGCCAAGGCTATGACACTATCATCTGCAGCAACAACATCAGTGTCAAGGTTACATTGTTGGTAATCTAGAGATGAAATACATTCATAATAAATGGAGTGACTTATGGTAGACTAAGCTCAATTAAGGTCATGTTTGGATAAACAGTCTGATTAAATACTTATAGCATAAGCACTCATCATTTTGTATGAACTATTTCTAAATCAAAAGATAAAATAAAGTCAAACTTTTTAAATATAAGCTATCCTGGAGAGCTTATCAGCTTATGAAAATTAGCAGAAAACAACTTATTGACATGTCCATAGTCTGTTTTCAAATACGTCAATTCAAACAGGTCCTAAATAAGGAACACATGTAGATGAAACTTGCACTCAAGTAGAATCACAAAAATAAGAACACCACAACTAATTGGCAATTACAGTGGCCAAAAAGTGCTGCAGTTTTGAATGAAATACCTGTTATAAGGACACAGCCACATAAATCAAGTGTTCTAAGATCAGGGCATCCATATGCTAAACTCATCACCCCGACATCGCTGACTTGTTCACACCATCCAAGGTTCAAAGACTGTAACTGATTGCAGTAATGTCCAATTGCCTGCATTTTTTTTATTTACAGGATCATAAGTTCATAACCATCTTAATTCTTTTTTTGAATTTGACGACCAATAAGTCTGAATCATATTCATACCTGTAATGCGGTATCTGATACAGGTTTAACACAACCACATAGATTCAAAACTTTCAGCTTTCTGCATAAACTGGCTAGGTAAGCAAGAGCATTGTCACTAAAGGATGAACAACCACTAATGTTCAGTTTTGTAAGATTGCGACAACCAAGGGCTATCGCATACAGAGAACGATCGGTAAGCTTGAAACTTTTGCTGAGGTCTAGGATCTGCAGGTCGCGACAGAATTTTGCAACAGTCTTGACAGCATTGTCCTCTAGTTGAGGCTTGTCTTGACGAAGGATCAGAGTTTGCAAATTTGTGAACTTAGGAGCAAGAGATAGGACCAAATTGTTCATATTCTTGCTACACCTAAAATGGGAAGAAGTAAGAACTTGATGTAGTAATTAATCATTTACTATGTCTTTATTGAACTAGCGGTGTAGCACAAACACGTCAGATTAAAGGCATGTTTACTGTCAGCCATTGATACAAAATCATTTCTATTTTCTTAAATTATTTATGGTGTCGTATGTGTCAGTGTCGTATCCGGTATTCGTATAAGTGTTTCAAGGATAAATAACACAAAAGACACCACACCTATGTATACATTCTCATGAGAAATTCCTGGCTTATTCTTAAAGTGATTGAAAAAAACGTTTCAATATAACAGCTTGCATATAATTATATAACCTCTCAATTCTCCTAAAGAAAAAAAAAAGGTGAGCATGCTCATAGACGCATAAAAAACAGATATTTCAAATTTAAATGGATCACTACACTCTCAAAGTCTCTACTCTAATAATAAAAAAAAGGATCACATGTAAAAAAATGAGTCAAAAACTTATTGACAGCATAAGGATTGCAGCATAAAAGAAATTAATTCATACTCACATAATAAATAAATGAAACCAATAAAAAAATACACTTAATAATATAATCATAGTACTATACAAACAATAATAATAATAATAAATCATAGCATAAAAAAGAATAAGGATGATGATATACCATGAGAGTGATAAACGAGTAAGACCATAAGAAATTGCATCTCTCCAACCATGACAAACATGAGAAGCTATAATAACCGTTTGATCATCCAAAAGTGACAAAATTTGCATCAAAAGTTCAACTGGAATATCCTTCCACTCATTCATCATCATCACTCCACCTTTCAATTTCATCATCTTCACTTCTTTCTCAAAATTTTCACTAAACTTCAATTCCTCATCACTTCTCAAATTCTCTTTAATCATTGCCACCTTCACCAGTCTTTAAATACTAAAAGAAAAGAAAACCCACTAAATTATCACTCAGCTTTTTTATTTATTTTAATAATAAAATAAAACATAGTACTACAAGTGATGTCAGAAATGGTAAATGGATAAGGCATAACATGTTCCAGAACCTGAATTTTGAGAACAAAACACACACGTCCCAAAATTATTACCGGATAAAAACCAACATAAAATACAATTATCAAATCAGTTTAAAAATATATCATTTATCATATATAATAAACTATGTGTGTAAAATATTTTTACATGAATAATGTTTGCAAATCAATTTTTTTAAAATACTAATACCTTATAAATAGCTATGTGATACATCTTTTTCTTTTTCCTTTTCTAAATAAATTCACCTTTTTTACTTATATTTTATTTGTTTAAATAGGTAATACCACGACTCTTGTAAAAAAAAAGTTAATACCTAACAGAACTACAAGAGGGATTATTTAAAAAATAGAGATGTAATAGTTAAAATTAATTTAATAATTGATTATATAATTTATGGTTTTTGATATATATTGCAAAAATTAACAGTCAAATGAATATATATGTTATAAATATTACGAATAGAAATAAAATCAAGTTGTAACTTTTGTAAGTTGACTTGTGGACTCTAAAAAGCGGGTTGAACAGAGTCTCAATTTTTCAAAAAGATTTAAATTATTTGACAGAAATTATTTACGTGATATAATACAATTTTATTTTTATTAAAAAATGACTTGGTTTTGCAAATAACTGTACCAAATAAAAAAGATAATTTTATACAAGAAAACAATTTAATTGAATCAAATATAATTAATGCGATTCAATCAAATACGAAGTATATTCGTATTGTATAAAGATTGCATCAATGATATGAAACAGAAAATTCAATAATGAAAACAATTCACACCTATTTAGATATGTTCAAAACAATTTTTCTAATTCAATAATTTAAATTATGAAATTGTATCAAAACAATTTTTTTTTAATGTTTCTAATCTTTATATAATTCAAAAATCATAAAATAAAATTTTACACCATTGATCATTAAGATATGAAATAAAATAATGAACAAAAATACATAAATTAAAGAGTTAAGAGTAAGAAAAACATAACAATTTTTATATCAATTTATTTATTTCGTTCTTAACATGTAGAGTATATTTAGTCTCCATTCAAAATATAAAAATATAAACTAATTCATTCTTTCTTTACGCTCTAAATCAGATTTCTTGAAAGACTATTCAAGATGTCTTAAAACACCTTCCAGATACAATCTAACCTGCTATCTTAAAAATAAAGACACATATTCAAACTTTGTCAGATAACTAGGATAAATCTCACTCTAGACCCTGAAAAAAATTTCTCTTTAGTACCTTAACACGACACTAATTGATATCCTCTCGATGACCCACATCTAGAATAATCAGCTCAACAAGAGATATCCCTTCTCTTGATTTTTTCCACTCATATTTTCGCATACAAACAAGATTTCAATAAGAAAAGTTGTTAAATCAAGATTTGATCTTGAACATATGAAAATTTAGGAATAAGTAAAAATATTTTTACCGATAATAAAAGTTTAGAACATTATATAAATAAAAGTAAGTTGGTGGGCCAAAGTACAATGTATCATAATTGGAATAACTGCATTGTAATTGTCAAAAATTAACTCTACAAGTAAATTTAGGATTTCATTCTCAAACGGTATGAATCTATTTACAAAACTTAGTATTTTGTAAGTCGATGTGCAAAGTCTAAAACTTAAAGAATGAGTTAAAAATCTCTATAAATTGATTTACAGACATGTGAATTGATTTATAAAATTAAAAATCACTTAACAAGTATTTCTAATGCAATTTAAAATGTGTCAATATGTTACCAACGTGCAACTTAAGGCCATGCACAGTAAAATATAATTTTTATGATACTTTGTATAATTTAAATGCATATCTGAATGATCGAAAGAAATAGACGATTAATAAAAGTATACACACAATCTAACTAATAAATCTATTTTTGATATCTATTCAAATATTAGGTCTATCTTAAAAACGTTTACAATTACAAATCCAAATTATAACTTTAACCGAAATAATTTTTTTTATGAAACTTTAATTACATTATGACTAAATTCTAAATTAATAAGTTTTTATTCACCTAATCAAAAAATTAAAATAAAATAAAAATATCAAAAACACTCTTCTAAATATTTGTATTTACTTACAACGAAATAATAAAAATTGAGAAAAATATATTAATATAAAAAAGTTAGATAAAAAAAAAAAGGAAAACAAATACTTGTACCTGTGTTTACCTTATAATGGGTTGTGAAAGATGAAGTGAGAAAATATTAATAAGTATAATAAGAAAAACAAAAGTAACCGATTTAAATAAATAAATATAACACTTTTGTTGGTTTTTTTTTAATTATAATAAAAAAAAAGGTTATATATTGAGAAAGGTATGAATAACAAAAGTAAAAATATAATGAGAAAATATTCTATAACTTTAGGGGTTCTAAAAACAAATGGACAAAATATGAATATAGCCTTCTGGTCACAGTCTCCATGGACGATACAACATATTCGATCAAAGCATATCAAAAAGTGACAATGATAATGCATGAGACTAAACATATCGATACATATCCAACGTATTATAATAATTGTTTGCATATTGATACAACACACATAACACATATAATATTGAAAAGGTACAAACCACTCAATTGATAAAGGAGAAACTTTATTATTGAAAAAATAAAATAAAATACTTGCACAATTAAATACCAAGGCGAATAAATAAACTCATTGGACAAGATAAAAATAAATTCAACAAAAATAAAATAGAGATAAGAGTATACCTATTTTTCCTATCTCTTTCTCTAGTAGTTTTTTCTTTAGTTTTTATACATTCAAACACTTCTTTCACCTTTTCTTCTTTACCTTTTCTCTTTTCTTTTAGTCAATTAAGATTCTTATTTATACCAATAAATTTTTTTAGAAAAAAGAAAACGAAGAAATATAAGGCACTAATAGTTAATTATATTCATACTCTTTTTTGTCAATTATATTCATACTTGTAAATTCGGTTTAATTATTTTTGAAAAAAATCTCTCCATTATTACTAACCAGAGTAAATCCACAAGATTATTTTTCTCTTAACAAAACTTGCCTAAACGATTAAAATCATACTTTTTATATTAAAACATTTTGATTAGAAACAATCAAATTAAAACATTTTGAATTGGTCAAAAAATCTCAATTATATTTATTTATTTTCTTTTTTAAAAATAAATTTTGAATTATTTTTTTAGACCAAAATATAACTCTCAACATTTGTTATTTTTATTTCTATAAATATATCCTAAATTATCGGATAAAATGTGTCAACAAGATCAAAATATACTAAATAGTTATTGTAAATAATACATTCTTCCTAAGTGATTTGATATGAATCCAAATCTTTATTTACTTAGAATGTTTTGTTGGTAAAAAATTACTTAAAAAGAAAATTAAGAATCGACAAACAAAGGGGATAGGATCAAATGATTGAGTTTTGTCGAGAACCGAAACCGCGCGTAACCAGAGAAAATGATGCGTGTGATTTTAGGGTCCTTATATTTATGATAGCGATGCATAACTAAAACTTTTACTTTTTATTTTTATTTTTATTTTCTTGAGTTAGAATAAATTTCATTTAAATACAAACAAAATTGTATAGATAAATGTACTGTGATTTTGAATATTTTTCATCTATATTTTAATATCAAAACAATTGAAAAAAAGCAAAATTTATGTCAATAATACTAATAAAGATTTTAAACATCAATAAAAGATATTCCAATCAAACCTTAATTTTCACCAAACTAATTTATTTTATTTATGGTCAATAATCAAAGATAATATAAGATCTATAATTTTTAAATTAATTCATCTTTAAAAAACAAATCTATATATAATTCTTGATATGAACATTTTAACCGTATATTGATAAATTATACAATTGAATTTGATGATAATTTTCGTATACATCTTATTTAAAATATGATATGAACGTTCTGAATTTGTTGTCTACATAGACACTGTATTTAATTAAAAAAATAAGACACGACATTTAAATAAAAAAACAAACGAGCCACACATTTAAACAACAAATAAGAAATAAGAAATATTAAATTTATATAAGAAACTATATATTTAAATAAAATAAAATATTAAAATAATTTAAAAAGATAATTTTAAACCAAAATATCAAAATCTAAAAGAGAAAAAAAACCTTTGTTGTTGTTGTAACGCAATTGCGTTTTTATTTTTTATTTTTTTATTTTTGGATTGAATGTGTGAATGTGAATTAGCCATCTCACATTTCACAACGAAAAACCAACTCTTGCACATCTTCTTGAGTTACATAGTTTTGAGTAGGTTGAATTATACTGTTCCCAAAAGATGATTTAATTAGATTATCCTCTCCAATATTTTATTTTAATAAATTCAATTTATTATCTAGATTATCAATCACTTTTTATTTAGTCTTTAAAATATAAAAATATAATAAATAATCTATAAATTATTCTCAATCTATTTAGTTAGTTATTTACTTACTAAATTTTTTGTTAGCGTCACAAATATTAGCATAAGAAATATAAGAAAAAAAGAACAAAATTACGATTGTATGATGAATTCATATGAGACGAATAGAAATCAGTTATTTTATGAAAACATTTTTTTTTAAATTTTAAAAACTTTGAGAGTTAGTTTTATTTATTAACTCGTGAAAATAAAAGATTTTAAAGTGAACAATTATTTATATTTATAAAAATAATTAAAATATAAAAGAAAAATTAGATTTATTATTTTTTGAAAAATGCATGTTAATTAATTAATATTAGATTAAGATTCGCGTGTTGCGGTAAATATATAATTTTTTTGAATATTGTGTAACATTATGCATATAATTTAACAATAATTTGTGTAAGATTTCATGATTTTATTTATAGAAAAAGTGTCTCGATTAATTGAAGAGTGCATATGTCGTTTATAAATTACCTTTAACCTTAATTTCTAAGTAACGTGAGATTACTTTAGTACATTGAATTAGATTTCATAGAATGCAAAAAATACTTAAAAAAATATGTGTTTCAGACAACTTTTTTTCTAGTACTAGAATAATTTACTATTTAAAAAAAATTAAAAATATATTTTAGTATATAACCATACAAAACAAACTTAATATTTTAGAGAACATACAAATTTTTCTCTAAATCCATATCAACGAGAATATAATTGAATCTAAAGAACTTTATACTTCAATAACAAATTGTTGGCCTAATTTTAAATTATATTTCTCTATTTTTATTGTAAATTATATTTTTCTGAGACTTTTATAATAGTAAGTTGTATCTCTCAAAGACTATTTTAATGGAGACGATGACTAATTTGAATTTTTTGTTGAGTTAAAGACCAAACTGAAATTGTCCTATAATTTCAAAGACTAAAATGATAGTTAACTTTTTTAATATAATAAGTAGTGTGAGGTAAAATTGTATATATTTTATAGTCTCACTAAAAATGAGTTATTTTCATTAAAACATGATTTTTTTTTCATGATAATGTTATGTAATATTCAATTTGAAGAAATTAAACAATGGTAGAAATTGAAAATGTTATGTGGAATAGGTCTATCTCATAAAAAATATTTATTATTTTTCATCTATGAAATCTTAGAGAATTATGTGCTACATTATTTGATTTCATATTTTTAAAGACGAAGTAAGAAAGATAGGGTAACTGTCATCATATAATATTGTATTACTTAATCATATTATCACTTAAATTTAAGATGTCTGTATTGTTGTTAAAAACCTGTTTTAATTAGTTTCAACATACATCCAACTTATAGATTGTTGATATATAATATACTTCATAATGAAATATAAACACAATCTAAACAAAAATATTGATGTATTTAGACCAAATGTCAACAACGATTGATTAGAAATATCAAAACATGAAAATAGAATTAATTTCAAAGATGTAAACTCAAAAAATGTAAATTAAAAGCAAACAACTACAAAATTGAGTTGCATATAGACCTAAACATATTTGCTATTGTCTTCTCATTTCTAGATACACATAGGCAATATATGATATATGATAACTTCAACTATTTGTAGTCATAAATGTATTTCTTGAGAAACCTTTAATGGAATCAATATATTAATTAAAGAGTTAAAATCATAAGAAGGACGATTATTAATAATGATGGAAGAATAATAAGTGTTAAATAACTAATATTGATTGTACTATAAATTTTGAACACATGAATAGTTCTACAAAATATTATAAGCTAAAATAATAATAATAAAATGTGTATTATAAAACTTCAAGTATAGAATAATAAAGATTGTGGAACATTGCCTTTTAGATGTGTCACATTAATTTTTTTTTTTAATGTGACAATATTTAAATGATGTGTCACAATGTTTGATGATGCATCCTACTAAAATTTGAGTGTATTTTAATATGTTATAACATAATAGATGAGCATACAAAGAAATACAATTACATACAAGCAACTACAAAATTAGCTCACAATCTATCTAATATATATTTCAATAAAAAGAGTTGCATAGAGTCTTATAAGCATATTTGCTATTGTCTTTCTATTTTCAAATTAATATAATAACTTCCGCTGATTGTAGTCATATGTATTTCTTGATAAACATTTAAAAGACCAAATATATTAATTGGAGTTAAAATCATAGAAAAATTATCAATAATGATAGATGAGCAATAAGTGTCGAATTATTAATATTGCTTGTATCGTAGTTTGTTACTCATGATACAAAAATAATTCTACATAGTATTATATGTTAAAATAGTAATGGTAAAATATGTATTAAAATAAAAATATTTAGAATAATAAAAAGGTATAGAGTAATAAGGAGGAAGAAAAAGTATCTCTTAAATATGTGGCATCAATTTTTTTATTTAATACTACAATATTTAAATAAAATAAAACAATAATATTTGATGATATGTTTGGATTTGTCCTGTTGACGATGACGTAAAACCATGGTTACACATTGAAAAAAACAATGAGTTGGAATTATTATAATTCAAAATATAACATATAATATATAATTTATATAAAATAAGTATGGATAAACAAATGTGCCTCAAATTATTTGGCATCTTGAAATTCAATCGAAGCTTATTATATTGATACACCTGGTGAGTGATAATAGTGAGGGCACTTAAATCTAAAATGTTCAACATAAGCAAATTATAATAGTAACGGTTTACAGCTTAATAATAATGTAGATTAAATTTTTTGAAATTAATGTGCATTAAAAACGTAATATCTATATTAATATTGAAAGTTATATACATGATTGAAACTGATGCAAAACGTTAAATGGCAACGATCCAAATTATCACCGATTGATTGATCTTGGCTGAGATCAAAGTGAAACTAACACGAGAGAAAAGGAAAAATAAGAAACTACAAAAATGACAACTGAACAATTAAGCCACATGACAACTGAACAATAAGAAACTAGATATCTATGAGCCATGCCAACTCCAAGATTTCATTTTCAAACACCTCAAATATCTTATGTTTATGCAGCTCTATAGTAAAAAATAACCCTCTGATCCTGCCACCACCAAATAGCACAAACCACCACAAAACAACTCTGCCATACTTTTCTGACTTTGGTGACATAGGATAGTAACCATGAAACTGTATGAAATGATTTCTACAGTCATTGTGCACAATCAACATAATTCTCACTTTTTAGATTTCTCATACTAATCTAAAAAGACACTAAAAACTGAAATTAAAATAGGATAGATGCAAGTTGGACATGATAGAGGAGAGGGAATACAAGTTAAATCTTACAAGCATTGTTTGGTTTAAAACAAAAGGACCAAGTTAAATCACTGTTACTGTCCAAGTTTGACACACAACAACTTTATTCTTATACATACATTTGTGTTGTGTCATTTACAAATCACAAGCAACCAGAATAAGAATGAAGTGCATATGATTCTCAACTATTTCTTCAAGTCAAGAACCTTTCCAACAAGTTCCCAAAGAAGAAGCTTATTCTAGACCATCCTCGGGACGCTTCGGGTGCTTTGGTGTTGGCTGGTACCTTCTTCACATTAACCATCACAGTCTGGCCAATTTCTTTATTCAGTGCTTCAATGATTTTCATGTCCACAGGGTTTCCATATGCATCTCTTACATAGAAAACATTTAGTCCTTTCTCTCCTATGGTTGATACACCTGCCCTACAAACTGTCAGGCCATTTTCTCGTAGAATCCTAGTCACTTCAGACAGCAAGCCCACTCTATCCTTTGCACACAGCTCAAGGCTCACACCCTGTGTCCATCATCCAGAGGATCAATGGTAACCAACACTATCATCTTCTGTCTGTTAGTTTCTTCATCATTCATTAATTAATTTGTTTATTGTATGAAGAATAATTTAAATGTCAAATTTAGAAGATGATAAATAATATGCATGCTAGCTGGTCCAGCATATATATGACTGATGGTGACATATATTATTCACATTCAACACCATTAATTAATTATGGTCCCTTCAAAATCACGACAATTCAACTTTAGTCTATGAAACTTTTAAAAAATAGTCCCGTAAGATGTAAAACTATCTTTTTAGTCCTGTCCTGAACTTATTAAAATTAGTTAAACATAGAGATTAAAAATGAAAAAAAATTTAATGAAGACTAAAGTTGGATAATCATGATTTTATGGAGACTAAAATGATATTTACTTTTATTTTATATATTTTGAGGTTATAGAGATGTGGATGATATTACGTGGAGCATAAGGAATCTTAAGCTCTAGTGAAGACAAAAGACCATCAATCAACCGTCACCGATTCATTGGTGGATACGATGGTCAGATACAATCTGAGTGGAACTTATCCCCATGTATGTATACCGTACCATTCGCAACAATACAAGTAGATAGCTGCAGGTGCAAAATGTATTAATTTGGTCAAACTCAGAAGACTTTCTGCTGAATATTCACGGAAAGAAAGAGGGAAAGCTAATGTGCAGAAAGAAAAGAATAGTAGATCGCTGACTTCAGCTAGAAGAACACATGAAGCTATGGGGAATACATGTCAAGAGAAATATTAAGTCAGTAACCAAGTTCCTTATTAGAGCATGAAAGACTTACTGATAACCAAAAGTTCATCCTTGTCTTCTTTTTTAACAAGGGTTAACGTAACAAACAAAAATTAAATTTAAACTGTGAATATTACCTCGCTTACTCTTCTTTGAATAGCTGCTTCAATGCATTTGATGACCCTTTCTTTCTCCCCTTCAGTGTCAAGTGTGCATCCATCCACATGCCTGATGAAGTACTCCTAAGAATTAACACATCAACACTTTAGTCCACATTTCATGTGTCTGTTGTTACTGATAAATGATATATCCATTGCAAACCTGTGATGCATAAGGGCCTTCAGATGAGATTGAGGCATGAAAAACAACATATTCCATGTCAGTGAGAGTGCAGACAATGTCAAACATCAATTTTGCCCGATCTTTGCATCTCACACTAACCACTGAGTAACCTTTTTCTTCAATACGTTCTATTTTGATATTTGGCCTGAAAGAGGGACAATCAACATTTGTCGTGGTTACTCCAGCAGCACTCTCATAATCCCTATCAGCAAACAACATTTGGTGGAGCCTCCTGTCCATGTGTGTGAAGCCCATGGAGAAACTGGTCTTCCGAGCCACTTTCTCTTTCTCGTCGTCCTCGCATCCACGTAAGATGTGGTTGAGCTGCTCCTCTATGATAGACAACCTTTTTGAGTCATCATCCATAGCCTGGTTTGTAGCATCATTGACATAAAGGACACATGCTATTCGCCTGTTATGAGTCCAAACTTCAGCCGCAATCACATTGAATTGGAGGCTTGCAAGGACGGCTGATATCTCAGACAAAAGACCTGGCCGGTCCCTACCAATGAGCTCAATGGCTGTATGATCACCAATGGAGTGCACACCAACCCGTTTACCCTCCCAACTTTGCATGCCTTCTTTGCTCTGGCGTCCCTTTGGTCCTAGAGCCTATTTAATTAATATTCACAACTAGTTCTTAGACTTAGTATTCATGCATGGTTCCTTTTCCAAGACAAAGATAAAGCCTACTAAAACATTGCTATCATACGGAGTACTAAAAGCTTTTCAATGCATGTATACCTTTTCAATGAAGTCGATAATTTTGCAGTCTGTTATCTTCTTTCCTTGCTGATCCGTGACATGAAATACTGTTTATTACATTAACTAAACATA
Organism: Cicer judaicum; assembly: GCA_037974835.1. Classification (NCBI taxonomy): domain Eukaryota; kingdom Viridiplantae; phylum Streptophyta; class Magnoliopsida; order Fabales; family Fabaceae; genus Cicer; species Cicer judaicum. Next base: position 6,565,336 of record JBBPBS010000689.1, read on the forward strand.
TTAACTACAATTTTTTATATGGAACGCTCTGATGAATATAAGCATGAATGTGTATGTTGTTGCAAGGTTTAAGGGGAATGATCATGATCCTTGAATCTTGATATTTCAGTTGCCGACAAATGTGGCTAATGCAATCTCAAAAACCTTGAGATTGCAACCACAATTGTAGTCCAATCACAATTTAAAACCTTGGTTGAGTGAAGAGAGGGAAATAATATAGATAAGGGTTTGGAACTTCGGATATATTCAAGGTTCTAATTAAGTTTATAACATGCAAGAACAGAAAACATCTATTATTATTATTATTATTATTATTATTATTATTATTATTATTATTATTATTATTATTATTATTATTATTATTATTATTATTATTATTATTATCAGTCAATGCATTACAAGTTTGATTTCGCAAACATACCATCCATAAACCATCCACCATCAGAAGAAATGTAAGCTTTGGTAATAATGAAGTCAAGGTCTGTCAGGATTTGCACGACTTCCAATAGAATTCCAGGCTTATTGACACTGTCAATCTGCATTATTGTAAAAAAGAATCCATTAGATATTATATCAACTTAATTTTCATGTAAAAAAGCATGGAAATTAAATGATCTAATGATGATGGCCACTTTGGGTAGCCTAATGTTTTGCCTAATTTACTAGGAATAAAGAAATTATTTAGCAATTCACTGAAAGAGGTTTTAACAGGAAAAGAAAATATTGCTAAAGATAAGTTTCTGCAAAAGCAGATTAATCATAGACAATCTTGAAAATGCATCAGAATTGACTGTAGGCCAATAATTACAGGTTTTTTTCTTTTTTTTTTTTGGTCCACAAAAAGCCACATGGTGGCTAGGTTTCCTAATATCCTCAACTGGAAAATGAAGACTCAGAATGAGGCCATGAAAATATTAGAATTAATTAATTGATTATTTTGAGGAATTATACCTTGATCAGTGTACAATCAGGGCAACTATCATTGTCCAAAGAGACCCTGCGAAGTCGAAACAGAGTTCACCATAAACGAGTCACTTCTTCTGGGTATTACAAATTCCCATCATATACCCCAAGTCCATAAGGAGTTTAACCTATGACACCACTAGGGAGTGAATTGAACTGATGACATCTACCTTGTAACAAAGGATTAGTTTCTTTTATTGACAAAACAAGGACTAGTCATTATTATGAACTAAAAGATGCTTTTCAGTTTATAGTGTGTTGTTCTTTCGGTTTTTGGTTTTTAAGATTATGTTAATGTAGTCAAACCACATTTGGAAAATAAATATGATAATATTTAATAAAATCAGTACATTTTATTGCAGATGGTTGGAAAAGAAAACAAGTATTATATTTGAAGGGAAGTTAACAGTGAACCTTGGAGGGTTGATTCTGTTGCTGAAGTTCTCATACTCAGGATCAAAATATGGCCAACACACTTTTGCCATTCAATCACCTTTTGCAGTCAACAAATTGCTTAGTTCTCCCTTGCTAAATAAAAAATGAATAATTCTAGTTAAACGGAGAAGCAGAACCATTATTTTCTTATTCTTATTTGCAGATTCCAAACTAGGGTGAGATACAATAAGCACATAGAGGTTGATGATTGAAATCGAGTAATGTAAAACTAAATAATGATTACACAAAGATAAGTATTTTGTAAGAGTATAAACTAACTGATTCGGATCAGTTAGTTATATTATACAACAAAATCTTATAACAGAAACTGATTCTGTTATGAACTAACTAACATTGTTACTACCAAACAATACTAATTGTATACTCTATTACTTTCCCTTCAAATTGAGGGAAGTTAATTTTGAGTATTTCTCTCTAGTGCTTTCAACTTGTCCATGAGTATGAGAAATTAGAGAGCAGAAAGTGGATTTGTAAGAAGGAATAAACTAATACTTTGTTTTGGAACTATGCTTTGGGAATATTGACTTCTAAAATGTTTTATAAAGTGTATTTTGCTATCATTGACTTAAGTTGTAGAAAAATAATACTATATGCTCAAGGAAGGGGTTGTTGCTTCACATTAATGGTGAACTATGTTTTTAAGATTTGAAGAATGTGCAGCGAATCAACATTGGAGATGTTATTATGCGTTGACTCTCTTGAGTCCAAGTCGTCTTTTAAATTTTTAGATTTAATTACCGCTTTATTCTCTATATTGACTTGTTTATGAGCTAAATTTTGGAATTTTGGTCATCCATTGAAAACTTTGGACTCAAATTTAATAAGATGATAGATACGACTTAAATGACATCGCAAATTACTTAATCATCTAGATAGGTTACATGTGTATAAGTCATTTTTTTTAGTGACGATCAAACTTAAAAAATATAAAAAAATAATATTTGTTGAGTCTAGAGTACTTAGTAAAGAATATTTAAGACTAAAAGATAGAAAATATTTGTTAAATTTAGAGAGACTAGTGAAATATATTTAGATTTTTTTTTTAATTTTATGTTTGATTTAATTACAGTTTTAATCTTTTTATTATTATCAATTTACATAAATGGTTCCCCTATTTTAAAAATCGACAGTTTTTATCTCTCTCTTAGATATTTGAACTAAAAAAAATGCAGAATTGATATATTTTTTTATGATGTGACATACAATTCAATTATATATATAACTATTTAGATGTATTAATTATTTTTATGTTGTTAATTAAATTAGAAATATAAAAAAATTACGAAGTTGAAAACTTGTGTTTTATTCTAATTTCATGAGTCTTAATAATTTTACATTATCATATTATATGTTATTTTATTTATAACATTCAAAGTCGTCATTTTTTTAAGTTAAAAAATCAAAAAGAGGAACTAAAATTATCGATTTTTTTATATAAGATGATCAATTTCATAAATCAATAAAAATAGAGGAATTAAAATTACAATTAAGTCTTTCTATTTTCATTAAATCTTTTCTTCAAACGATTTTAATCAAATATAATTTTAGTAAACAAAATATAATTAAAATAAAATAAAAATTAACAATTAAAATGAACAAAAAGAATTAACAAGTAATAAAAAGAGAATGTTTATAAAAAATTAACATAATGCAAAACTCTAATTTTTTTCCATCGCCTTTGTATCTCTTTTTTCTGCTGCACTTAATGTGAGTGAGCTCTACTAGATTCCTTAGAAAGAAAAACAAGTGAAGTATGTGTGATACATTTTCTTTTGTTTTGGGAAGTATTTAGTTTTAAAAAATTATTTTTCAAAACCTATAATGGGGAATGATACTTATTTTAAAAAATTAACAAATAAAAATAAAAACATCCCTAACACAAAAACCAACACAAATTCTCTACAAATTATACAGTACAACGCAACAATAACATGAATAGTTCTAAGAGTTTGAAGTCACTTCTTTAAAATGATAAATAATTAAGAGATTTTTCTCACGAAATATTTTATAGTAAAATTCAAACACTTCTTTGAAAGGAAGAATGAAGTTGACAACAATTTTCTTGATGAATTGAATTGTTTATTAATGCAATTATGTGCTGGTACAAGTGAAATGAGTAATACCATATAATTAGAGATAAAGAAGTTGAATTGATGAAATTGCATGATATATATCTATGCACATAATATTGTGTGAGAGAAGAGAAGGTGGTGTGGTACTATATATATAGTACACAAAGAAGTTTGAGAAGAAACACATACCTCTTATTTATCCAAAAGAATAAATTAAGTTCAACACCAACACCTCTTAATTCTTCACATCCTCCACAATTTGGCTTAGAATTAATATCTATAGAAGATACATAAAGAGAGATGAGAAATAAGAGAGAAGAAAGAGCACTTTTGGAACTAGAAACCTTTGTGCTTCTATTATGCTATCCACGTTGGAATGACGAACAACACCAACTGCAAAAGCAAATGGAACATTTGGGGGCTTAAAAACAAACTCATTAAATTATAAAGCTTTTGCTCCAATTTAATGGAAGATATTGTTCCACTATTGCATATCGTCACCATACAGCATATTTAACATAGCCAATGGTATACTTACACATATGCAATTTTCAAATTAAATAAATGCTATGAGTGCCTAGCAATAGTTATTGACTTATTGTTGACAATGAAAGTAGTGCATAATAGTTTAAGGATTATATTCATAACTATTATTCCTTCTATTCTTTTTTCAGTGTCGTATTTTTAGAGAAAAAAAATTGTTTTTTTTTTTGCTATTTAAAATTTCAAAATTTTATTAAATCTTGTTTTATCAAAGTTATCCTTATTTAGTTTACTAGCATTCTAGTTTCATAAATAAAATTTCACAAGGGACAATTTAGAAAATATACATCTATTTTTTATTTTATTTTAATAAACTTAAATGATATCAATTATTTTTATTATGTTGGATTACAAAAATCGACTTTTATCATATTTATCTAAAAATATTATGTAAATTTATTTAATCTGTTTAGTTTAATGTAAAAAATATTTAATGAACGGTGAGAGTAGTCTTGAATTTCCAACTCAAAGTCATGAATTTAGAACCATATGTCTAGTCAAGTAGTGGAGATGAATATGATTGAGCATTGGTCGATGAAGTGCTTTAAGCTAGCACAAAGTTGCTCATATATTTCTTGTTTATATAAAAGAATCCCACATGCTTTTTCTCTTGACCTTTGAACATGAATTTAGGAATAATAATTTAGGCATTGAACGTTTCGTGTCCACTACATTATCAAATGTGGTGGGAGAGAGACAAGAATAAAAGAGGCTACTAGAAGTCTAGGAGAATCACGGCATAAGTTAAAGGAGACATTTTCGGTGCAAATTTTGGATGGTTACATGTTCATACATAGTACACTAAAAAGTAGCACTAGAAATGATTCAAATTCAACTCGGTTCCAACTCAACTCATTAACAATTTGTTGATTTGAATTCGACGTCAAATTTTTGTTATAGTTCGAACATAGCTACATTCAACATGTTAGTTAGAATCACATAATTCAAAAATCAATTATTTAAATTTTTAACATTTTAAATCCCAGTCATTTTTTTTGTATATTAAATTAATTTAATTATAATTTTTAAATAAAATAATTATCTAATTGAAAAATATAAAAGGTAAATTAGTTCTACAAACAAATATCTATTTCTAATAGAAAATTATAGTTTGAATATGTTATTGGCCTTTACAAATATGAATTATTTTGATTTTAGTTTCTTTTAAGAAATTAATGTATACACATGCGATTTCAATAAATAAAAAATCTATTTTTATGCATTTTTTAACATTTAAAATTAAAATTCATTAGTGAATTAATTTTAGGTTGTGCTAGCATTCGTTAAAAATTGGATCTTGTTGAAATTCTTCAATATCTAAGTATCAAATCTCATTGAAATTCTTCAATATCTGAGCAAGGGAGTGATGTGTTACATCGTTGTCTTCGCTCTTGACGGCAAACAATGAAGATAATGAAGGAGATAAATTTTTTTTGAAAAGTGACAAAGAGGAAGAAGAAGAAAAAGATATTTGGAATACCACCAAAATCTGAATCTATTTAGCAATACCAAAGAAAAATAACCAAAAAATGTTCTTGAAAGGTCCATGAGATTAGTGAGAGGAAGCAATTGAAGTAGAAAAATGAAGGAATATATTTTCAAACTTAAAAGAATAAATAGTAAAAACAAAACAACGACCTAGGACTTTAACATCATTGATCTTGTTGAAAACAAAAAGGAACAGAGAATTAGGGATGCAATCGAAGTGATGTTTTTGGAAAGTAGGATTTATGATATATATATCGTATTAATTAAGAGCTAAATTTTGATATGAGAGAAGTGAACACATCTTGTGTGATTGGTTCAAAAAAGTGAAACTTGTAGTTAATGACAAGCTTTTGGATCGATCAACAAAAGCTTTTATTCAAGACATGAGAGAAGATGATTGGGATAAGTTGTTTATTCATTAACATATATTTGAGAAAATCATGATGTGGAGATTCTCGATCTAGACGATATTTGTTCACCAACAAACTTTGGGACTTCTTGTCTTTAAGAGGATCAAGTCACAATAGAAGGTTATTTAAGTGTATAAATATTTCTTACAATCATTAACACACTACTACAAGAGTTGAATAGTAGATTTAATAAACAAACAACAGATTTGTTAACTCTAAATTGTGTTTAATCTCATAAGGATAGTAGAAAAGCTTTTAACATTGATACTATTTACACTTTAGTAGAAAACTTTTAACATTGATACTATTGATTTCAATGAACAAGAAAATATTAATAATATTAATGTGAAATTTCAACAAAATAAAAACTAAATTTTTTGCGATAACATGACAATTTATATTAAAAGAGAAATTAATAAATCACTCAAATAGCATAAAACATTATTCAAATAATAGTGTAAAACATTACTTTAATGTATTTTTAAATTATGTATTTTTTTTTATGATCAACTTTATGGCTGGTGAAAAAACAACTCATATTGTGAGTAACTCCAGCTACAATCCACGACGGACATGTGACTCTATGTGCTAATATTTTTATGTATTACTATTTTTTTTTTGACAAAAGAGGCAAAAAAAAAAAATTACATAACTTTAAAAAATAATATTATAAATTCTTTATTTAAAAGATAATATTAACTAATATCTACTAATACACGTAAATAATTAAAAATTCCGCTAAATATTTGTTTAGTGCATAGACGCAGGCAATATTGTTTTTATCTATTGGGACAAATAACCTCATTATCATTCATTAGCAACTTTATACTTATTACAACTTAAATTTTGTGTCCAACATAATTTTGTATATTTGGTTTTATAATTTATTATCTATTATATATATTTAAAATAGATTTTTAAATGTCACCTCACCTTCAAATGTCACATCACTCCTCAATGTCACCTATACAACCGAATCTCACCTATACAAATATTTTCCATATCAGTCAAAAAGCTGACGTGGACATCTGATCTTTTCTCTCTTCTCAATCATACTCTTAATACCTAATCTCCTTTAATCCTACTTTATTTTTTCTCTTTCTTCCACAATTTCTTTCAAACCTCAAAAATCTATTTGATAATATAATTTGATAATAAATTTATATATTATAAAATTATTTTAAATTTATAAATTATTTTACAATTTGATAATAATTTATAATCTATATTATTATCAAATTATTTTATAAGTTATTTTATAATAAATTGATAAATTATTTTATAATATTATTTTATAATATTATTAGTCATTTACCAATGGTAATAATTTATATTATTAATCATTAAATTCAATAAAAAAAACGACTAATCACTCCTAAATATCGACATAAATGTTCTTTATCTAATAATATTATTTTATAATAAATTTATAAACTATAAAATTATTTTACAATTATTTATAATATATTTATAAATTTTTTACAATTTGATAATAATATATAATTTATATTATTATCAAATTATTTTATAAGTTATTTTATAATAAATTTATAAATTATTTTATAATATTATTAGTCATTTACCAATAGTAATAATTTATATTATTAATTATTAAATTCAATAAATAAAAAACCGACTAATCACTTCTAAATATCGACATAAATGCTCTTTATTTAATCCTTTTTTTATGGACAATTATATTATTCCACTTATGGTGATTATGGTGAGTAATGATTTTATACGTTAAAAATTCAATTACTCATTAATGTCAATCCATTTATAATTTCTTTCCGAAAATTTATTTTTTTAGTAATATTTTATAAAATAAAAATATATTTTCTATTTGACAGAAAATACATTTATTAAAAATAATCATAAAATACAAATATATGAA
>JBBPBS010000689.1:6575231-6614612 GCA_037974835.1 Cicer judaicum
ACAAACTCATAAATTTAATAATTTTTTTTTACAACAGCTTCTCATACTCACAATTAAAATATCATACTAATAAAACAAATAAATTTATACTACGCTACAATATAATTCAATATTAATATTTTTTTTAAATAAAAAATATTAAATAATCAATCATATATTTTTAAATTTTTACATCTTATTTTTGGGTTTGTATTTTACATTTTATTTCGTCAAATAAATACAAGTACCATTATATGTTGAAAAATAAATTAACAATACACTACAATGAGTCAAACAATTATCGTATATAATAAATTATCATATGAATTTTAAAAAATATTTTAAAAATTAAATTAGATGATTGTGATAAATATAATTTTCTATTATTTTAATTTTCTTAATCATATTCAATTATTACAAATCAATAAAATAATATTATAAGATAATTATATTTATAATACATAAAATATTACTTATAAAATTTATAAAATTAATTAATATCTACGCAGCGCGCGAGTCATAATCTAATTATATTTTATTTTGGTAGTCCTTTCAAACTTTTAAATCAAACTCCACTTCTGTCTTTTATATAAAAAGTAGAAAACTCTCGAAAAAATTAGGAAAAAAAAAAAACAAATTGTCACAACACAGCGCAATGTTATTAACACCTTAAGATTTCATTTATCTTGCTAATTACAACACTAATAATGCAACTCCCTTAACTTATTTTGTATTTTCACTTTGGTCTTTTAATTATTTTTTGTTATGTTTTGGTCCGTTAGCTTTTCTTATGTTAGTCATATTAGTCATCTTCGTTATTTTTCAACCCAAAATATTAATTCCAACTTACGTGCCATTTTGAGTGGATGATGTAAGACTCTAACCCCAAAATAATTTATTCATCAAATTATTTTAAAATTGATATTCCTTAGTTTTAATATAATTAATTGAAAAGGGAATAAAAGTCGTTCACAAGCATAATAAATTATAACACATAATAAGGTGTCACATTCACTTCACATCTAAAACTAATATATAAATTATTTTATTAAGTAGAAATCTTTTCAAAATTAATTTACTATCTTGGCATTGCATATCAGAGTGTAGCCCCAAGACCATTCATAAACCTTATTCATGAGACTATGAATTCCTTGCTTTTCAAGTCAACAAACTCTTGAAGACTTGTGAAAAAACTGCACCATTGCAATGTCAAACACATGCAAACGTATTGTCAACATATCAAAATCACACATAGGTACAAAAAGGTAAGACAAACATCCGCCATACACAAAACATATAATTACACATGTGGAGCATATAGGAGAAGGAAACATGTAGCTATAGTTAACAAATAATCACGACAATGGATTACCCTGAATCGTACAATAAAAATCATCTTCAAGAACAACCATAGGTACAAGTATCATATCCAATAATCGGTGTTCTATACGCCTAATACAATTTACATATATGCAATGTGGACTGATATCAATCGACAGAGGAAAAAAACAAAAGTATGCACCTTAACAGGCTTAACGCTTGGTGGACTGTTGGAACTAAGTTGTTTATATAAACAATTCTTTCATCATATTTTAATGATAACAAATGTATTTTGTGAGAAAAATGTATTGCACTAATGATTTAATTGAGTGTGTAGAACCAGAAAATAGAGCAAACGATATTAGCGGAAGATATTATAGCAAGTGAAGATGTTAGAGCAAATGAATACATAAGAGGAAACAAAAATGTTAGAGAAAATGAAGACATCAGAGTCAAGTGAAGTCAACACAATGTTCAGACTCTAGTTATTACACATGCTATTGTGTGTGCACATCTACCTAGTGTGTCTCTAAAGCTTCTGCGTACGTGCCTTTGAAAACTGATGCATGCTTATAAATCACCCATTAAAGTAGCTCTAAAGCTTCTATTTGAGTTGCCTCTGAAGCTCAAATTCTACTTGCATTGAAGACTACAACCTGCTCCAAGATGTTTACTCTGATATGCCATATGCTATAAAGATGCAACAAGGTGACGTTGCACATACTACTAATTCTAAGTCATGTCATTTTGCCTCTGTCGCTGACTACTTGAACGAAACAACACAACATCTAACTTCGATGATCAAGTTATGTTTTGATGAAGAAATTCAACGGCTTTGATAGAATGTCAACACTCTATTAAAGACTGAGTTGTTTCATAATTCTGATGATCCAAAAATAGATTATGATTTATTCCCACTGCTCTTAAACAAACATATGAAAGAAGAGTCATGAAGAATTTTTTTCTAGTGTTATCTAGACATTCTCGCACATAATAATTCTAGAAGATTTGGTTGAAGATTTGTTTTGTAACTAATCAAACTTCAACAATCACATTCTCAAACCATATCTATCAATATTATTTTTTGTGGAGATATCTATTGACCTCGCACAAGGAATATACACTCAAAATTTGTTTAAAACAATATTGTAACTCTAATTCATGGTATATAAATGGATCAGTTATGAAGAAGAAAACACAACATAACAATTCAGAAAATCTTACGAACTCAAAATTCTCTAAGTATTCATAATTCAAGATTTCAATTTTAACAAAGGCATTCATTGAAGTTCATTAATGCTCTATTTTAGTGTGAAGTTCATTGTAATCAATTTGCTTATAAGAAGAAAAACAGAACTCAATTTCACCCTTTTGTAACCCAATCCAATAATGGTTATTCTACCTCAATGGTTTATAGGTTTTAAACTGAAAGTTGAGAAGATTGACTTGTAGGGTTAAGTATTGGAATTCAAGTTCTGAATTAGTGGAATAATCCTTTTGTGTGAGAGAACTGAACGTAGTTGCCACGTTGGTAGCGAACTAGTATAAATTCTGATGTTTCTCCCTCTGTCCTGTTACATTGTTTTATTGTTGTCTCTGATGTATTCTAAGTATCTTGATTCAAAATTTTGAAAATAAGTTTTTTATAAGACAAAATACAATTATTTACAACACAATAATTCATGGCATATTCAAATAACCAAAATATTTCAATGAAACAGTTATGACAATCACAATCCTTGTAAAATAAACCCAACAACTTATAATTATTTCTATTACATTTTATTATATACCATCCAAGTGACACATTAAATCAAACTATTAACCTTGATAGGAAGTTAGTTGTGTCCAACCTTGGATGGTTGAGAAATAAGATATTCTCATTTATCCTATCTTAATTGTACCCATATTTGTCATATTAAACCCACCCTTACATGAAAGGTCCTAAAAACACAATGTAGACAACATATAACACAATTTAATTCTACGATAGGATTGATTAACAAGGAGATTATGTGTTCGACCAACACGAACAAGAAACCACCCATTGGAGTATCTAGTGGAAGAATACAACATCATTTTGACAGTGGTGGCCCATAAATTTGCATTATAAAGGTTGACATTGAAAACAATGTTGACCTTCTATTTATAGAGCCTAAAAAAAGTGTTATCGCATTGGGAAACGAGACTCCTTGCATTGAGAAGACTTTCTTAAATGAGACATTAAATGTTTGCTTTTCGTTGTGAAATGTAGCCGTTTGCACTACAAGACAAATCGCATCGCATTGTGAACGCGTGCAAATTTCAATTGTGGAGGCTGACTAATAGGTTAAGTCCCTAGTGTCCGATTGACGAAATATTCGTTTGGATGGGATCTTCCAAGTTAGGAGAGTTATACGATTACTAAAGTATTACTGGTGAAGTGACATGAAAGTGAAACCAAAAAATTAAATCAAATGACCTATAGTGAAAACAATTTTCTCTTTCTTTTTCTTCTTATTGTTTTTCAATTTAAGGTTCATCATCTTGTTAATCATTTTTCATTTGCAGCTTCTCATATTAGAAAAAAGAATAAAAAAAAGTCCAATAGTTTTCAAAGATAATATTTCTCTCGAGTTAATGACCAAAAAGTTTGCATTCATTGTTCATCATATTCATCCTCCAACAGGGTCGACTTGCAACCAAATCTAGATTAAAAATTGGTTCCATTTCCAACGGTTATTTCTCCTTATTTAGGCCATGGCTTTATGCTATCATTTGTGGGATATGATCGAAGGTACAAAACAAATAATATTAGGGAAACAATTGTCACCAAATCAGATTAAAGCATGTGATTAATTATTAAAATTGTAATTTGAACATCAACTAAACTTATTTGATTAAGCATAAGAGAAACATAAAATAGTAAATGACCTGATCTGGAATATAGACTTTTTCTTTTCATTTCGAAAATCTCAAATTTAATCTCTCTCTCATCTCAACTTAAATTAATTTTAAGTTAAAATAATCACATACCCAAAATCATCAATTTGTATTGCATTCCTAACAAATGACATATGAAAAAGAACTTTATTATCTTTTAGTAATTTTTTTTTTGTTCTTGTGGTTCAGATAATCTATTTTTAAGTTGATTTTGACTGCGATTCACCTGTCAAAAGTTAGAGATGATAAACAATGCATAAAATTTTTTCATTAATTCAAAAAAATATTTACTTTAAAAAGTATTTGATATTTTTCTAGGAAACTGCATATGAATAATGATTAAGAAGAAAAAGATGATGATGAATCTAAATTGGAGAAGAAGAAGGAAGAGGGAAAAAAAAAAAAATCATTTTTTACTTTAGATTTTTAACTTAGAAAAAAACATTTATTTTGTACTTTAGTTAATTTACTTTGTGTGGAACAAGAGAAAGGAATAGAAAATTTAAGAAAAAAAATGCACAAATATAAATTTTTTCCACTATTTAGTCGTCAAAATAGAAAACAAAAATTGAAAAAAAATTGTGAGATCTTCAAAAATTTAATCTTCTCAAAAGTTAATGTGATAAATTTTTTTACAAAAAACTATATATATACTTTTACTAATATTACCCTTTTATTTACCTTTTCAAAATTATTTATGTCATTTTATAATTTTATTTTTACTTTCTTTTAATTTCTACACAACCAATTAAAGTAAAAAAAAATATATCAACCTTTCCCTTTTTTGATTTTCTCTTAAACAAAAAAATTAAAAAAATCATCATATTTTATATTTTATTTCCTTTATAAATCAAATATAATATAAATGAATGTAAGTTGAAGTTAACTTTTTATGTTAAAAATTAACTAAAATGACTAATATAACTAAGTAAGTAAAGTTAAAAAATAAAAAATAGAAAAAAGAAAATAAAAAGATGAATGAAAACAAAATTAATGAATACTAAAGCTGTAACATCAACACGGTTGGTGACCGCGTTGGACATTGTTGTACGTAAAATACAAGAGAGGAAAAGACAAAGTAAGACGCATCGAAATTTGTAAGAAAAAATGAACGAAGAGTGAATCGGACCCACGTGGCACGGATCTCTAGAATGTTTAGACTTTTGTTACGCTCTCTCACTTTCACTCTCATCTCACCAATCAATGCAATTTCCAATTTCCAATTCCCAAATTCCTTTCTTTTACTATAAACCTTAGTCACCAAGATATTTAAAAGCAAACTTCTTTCTCACCTTTTCAACACCAAACGGTGTTGTATTCTAGTTAGTGGATATATATACATTAAATTAATTCATAAAGATATTATATTGAAAATGATAAAAATTATATTAATTAAAAAAAGTATATTATAAATTAAAAGAATAACTTATCTTGACATAAATATTTTTAAAGGAAAATAGTTAGAGTATAAAGATTTTACACTATTAATCAATTATAACTTTTGTTAATAAAATTTGATTTTTTTTTCATAATTATGTATAAAATTTTAATTTTGAGGGCATGAAAATTAAACTTATTAAATAAAATTAATAATATAGTCCCTTCACCGTCCCCTGCTTTCAAAATCGAAATCTTAGACACACACACAAATCTATCATATTTTCTCTTCTTCTTATATATATACCCAAAAACATTATTATAAAAATATATATAAAAAAAATGTTTGATCCAGAAAGATACCAACCCAAAATCTCATTTCCAGTTTCTAATGGTATTATACAACAAAAAACAAAGCAAGCCAACAACAACATTTGTAAAACAAAAAGCAAGAAAAATTCTCATCAACAACATGTTGAAGATGATGAATCTGGTATGTGTTCTCCTCCTTTATGGTCAACAAAGAATACTCACAACAAAAGCAACAATTATAGAAGTCTTTCACCTGAATCAAAGACACAAGCAATTGAAAGAGGACAAAAGGAGTTAATGGAAATGGTTAAGAACATGCCAGAGTCATGTTATGAACTCACTTTAAAAGATCTTGTGGAACAACATTCTCCAAAGGCTGTTGAAGAAAAGAAGAATTTGAGCAACAAAACCACACGCAAAAGAGAAGGAATTAGTACTAGTAATAGTAATAATGGTAGAAAGATTGATAAGAGAAATATTGGAAATTTTGATAGTGGTGGATTTTATCTGAAAATGGTGCTTCCAGTTTCTTTGGGATCAAAGAAACATAATAAGAAGAAGAAAGAGTTATTGGTTAATAATAATAGTGCTTCTTCAAAGGTTTCACCTAGAACATCGGTTTCTGATGGATTTGTTAATAATAATAATAAAGAGTGGTGGAAGAAGAAGAGTGTTTTGGAATGTGGAGGTGTTGAAAGTGATAGTGGGGGTGGCAATAGCATGAAAAGATTTGGTAGTAGCAGTACCAGCAGTTGCAGCAGCAGGAGTAATAGCAGGTATGATCTTACCAAATAATTATTAGTATAAATATTTTATTATTTTTAAAAAAAAATTGTTGAATGGATAGATAGAAATTCAATTAACTAATAGCATACCCTTATTTTGGCATGATGATTAGGAGTGTGTAATGAATTCCTTTACATTTTTTTTTCCTTCAAATTTTGGCCTAAATTTTATCATCCGAGGAGTGAATAATGTGACTCATATTTTAATAAGACATTTTTCATGGCTTGTGATGTTATGCTTTGTACACGACCTTTGTATTTGGTCTAAATTTTGTTGGACATTATTTTGTTTAAAATTATGCAAATGTTTTAAATTTGGGGCTCATCCTAGTTACATTTTGCAAGATTTTTAAATCCAATGGAATCATCAATGGTCATTTACAATTTTTCATAATAGCATAGGGATGTAGTATAATTGTTTCTTGAAATGATTAAAGTTATAGTGGCAATTTTCAAACTCTCCTCTCTTTTTAGATGGAAGATTTGAGTTAAAATTGTCCATAATTTATGTTCAAATATTAGAAACTTGTAGATTATTTTTCAAATTAAAATTATGAACATAACTTGTGCTTGAAATGTTGAAGGTGTCTCTGGAGATTAAAAAAAATGAATACTAGTAATAATGGAAGTTAAAGTGTTGACAAATTATGTAGTAGGGCAATGTTGATAGTGAATGTGAAACAACTAAAAATGTAACAGATGTTAAAGTATTGTGGCGTTTCTTTTTAAAACTTTAAATAAATCAAAAGTCAAATTTTGAAGACGTGCATTAGTTCATGTTGGTGGATTTATAAAGAAAAAGGAACCACTACAGTTTTGTTTGTTTGTTAGGTCATGTTTTGTCTCAGACTCTTCTGACTAGGCACTAAATTGTTGTTATACTATGAACAACAAGGAAACTACAGTTACCTAACAAATTGTGAATATGTACAAGATTCTTTCACAAATTCATATAATAAAGTTCATTAATTTTATTTCTCACCACCAACTTCTTCTTACGTCAGATGCCACATATTTTCCCAATTCTCACATGAGATAGATTAACTAAGTAATTAAGAGTATTTTGATGAAAAAATTACTTTAATACTAGAAAATTATTAAAAAAATCTTATAAAAAATATAAAGAAGATTTGTATCGAGAGGCTGATAGAATTTAATTATGTTAGAATTTTTCTATCGGTCAATTTAGTGTTAAACCTTTTTTTTATAGGATTAGTGTTAAATTGTCTATTAGTGATTAATGTGATTGAAAATTTTCAAACTAAATATTTAATGTAAAATTTTAATCGGTTTACTAAATAGACATTTTTCAATTTCAAAGATTAAATTAATGATTTATAAAAATGATAAATCGACTTGATGATTTGGGGGAAGAACCGATAAAAATATTATAAATTCAATTTTGCTATTAATAAAATAACAGCTAATATTTGTTAGATTTACAGGTTGTAGTTCTAGTAATTGACCCTACACGTTTAATAATAGATGAGTTTAGTGTGTATTTTCATATGTTTGTGCTTGTGACAAGTTAATAATAATAATAATAATAATAATAATAATAATAATAATAATAATAATAATAATAATAATAATAATTTTTTGGATGTAAATGCAGGCATGAAATGAGTGGTAGTAGCTGCTGGCCTTTCATACGAAGGTCTGTATTCCTATCACAAAAGTAAGTGTTGCCTTTGATGATGTTCCAGACCAAATATATATTTACATTTGGAATTTAGACATGAGAATGAAGAGTGTGTTTTGTGTATAATCTATGTTCCAACAGATATACCTTAACAATTTCATTTTTCTTAGCATTTAAAGTTATAACTCTCGACTGTCTATTGACGACTAATTCAGTTATTTGAATTGTCGGATATAAAATCAATGATGAAAATATGTGTTATTACTATTGCAAGAAATAACGATTTCAATACTATTTATGTTTTATAAAGATTTAATTTATTATTGTGTTCTCTATATTTTTCATTTATAAAATCATTAATAATATATTTATAATTAATATTTGATTTTTTTATATGTTAAACCTCTAATTTTCAAGAAAAATGAATTGAATAGTCTGTATTTCGGCTAAAATATCAAAATAAGATTATTTAATATATTTTATAACATCCTCAATAGTAACTAAGAGTTAGAAAATTTTGATTTAGAAAATTTTCTCTTAACTGATATGGCAATAACATGACAACTTTTAAGTATTGTTTTTTTACCTTTGCAATCCATTAGAAAAACAATTAGATATTTCTTTTAAAAATTTACGATCAAATTAAGTGCTCGACAGATACTAAAATCTTTTTGGTACAAATAGATACTCAAGTTTAATATTTATAAATAATGATTTTTTTCCCCACTTTTTATGTTATTAAAAGTCTCCCAAAATACATTTTTGAATTGACCTATTTAAAAGGTATTGAAGAGTGGAAAAAGAAGCTACTTCTATAAACAGAGATAAATTTAATTTAAAACTATCAATTTGTGTATGCTCCACACTAGGTTTGCAAACTTATTTGGTAATCACTTTCTATAAAGGAAAACTTTGTATCAACAAAACAAAAGCATACCCTCTTCTACATATTTTTATAAATATCACATAATTATGTTGACCCCTTTAAATTTCAACTAATAGAATATTTTTAAATGAAAAACTGTGTTTTTAATTATCTAACAATATATTATCCACCACACAAAAATCTACTCAAAAATTAAAATATTGACTTCTTAAAGGTACAATTTGGAGATATATTTTTACACATGTTTGAGACTATTTTGGAATATTATAAAAAGTAAGAGTTGATTCAAACAAAATTGATTCAAGTAGAAAAAGTGAGATATTATTTTAGATATTTACTCGAATAACAATGATATATGAACGCCAATAATTTTTCTACACATTTATCAAAATAACATCTTATTTTTTCTCTATCTCTCTTTTCTTATCACATCGTTAATATATTATATCTATTATATTATTTTTTATATTTTTTCTGTTAAAATATAAAAAAATGTATGAGTGTCCATCAATTACTTCTTACTCGAAATAAATTATTTAAAACAAAGAAAATTATTTAAAACATATCTAGTATTACAATGTGTTTGTTATAATCACGTAAACCTATATGATTTTGCAAAAATACCAAATTTATCTTGAGAATACTTCAAAGAAGGAGAAAATCATATCATGTTTAATAAATTGCATTGCATGATTTTCAAAAACTTCCTACAAGTTGAGAAACATCGAAAACAATATGTGGCATGTGATTTAGAAGACATGTATAATAACAAAAAAATTAGAATATGAGGGTGTTGTTTTCAAAATGTGGAGCTCTAGGTAGCAATTGTTTAAGAACATAAAATGTATTAGAGTTGTTCGGCCCACATTGGGTTATGAGCCCGATTATCTAAATGACTTTCATTAGAACGGATTTGTTTGTAATTGTGTCGTAAATTTTAAAGAGCAACCGAACCACTATAAACTATGTGGATTAATGAGTCAGTTGGACTGATTTAATTTTTTTTTATATATATTATTTTCCTTTTTCTATATCATTTTGAAATATTAGACTTACTTTATTTTGTGAAAATATTTTGTATTTGATTCTTTTTAAATATATATTTATTTTAGTTTGATGAGAGACTTTTAAAGTGAATTATTATCAGAAAGAGAAGATAAATTTATAATTAATGAAGATGCATTTTTTAAAATAATGAAAATAATATTTTGATAAGTATAGATGATTGTTCATTTCAACAAAGTTTTTACTTCTTTTTGGCAAGTAAATTTAACATAATTTTTTGAAAATGAACATTTTCCTAAAGTAAAACTTTTCTCAACTATGGTATGGGATCGCATTTTCACATGTGGCAATCATCTTTATTAGGACATGACGTGTTATAGATGTATGATTGGTAGATTCTACTACTCAATCACCATCAGATCAGATATCATTTTTTCAATTTATCAATTAATTTAAAAATTAAAGTATGAATTATATTTATTATTTATCAAATACTTTATTTTAAATATGACAAAATCTTTTTAAAAGTTTGAGTTATTAGTTTATTAAAAAATTCATTGTGTTAAGGTTTAAAAAAACATTTGGACTATATCTTAAAAGATTAATAGATAAATAAAAAATTTAAATTTTACTAAATTTGTATCTTAACATCTATTATGTCCACTTTTTGCAATAAATTCAACGTATCTTGAACAATTATAAACAAAATAAAAGAATAAAACATGATTGTCAATATAGTTTTAAAAAAAAATATTTTTTATTTTATTCTTATTATAATATTTATAAATATTATATTTTAATTATATATATATATATATATAAATAAAAATCGTTCTGACTTAATAAACATTTTAAAGAGCTTAAATTTAAATAAATAAATTTTATAAAAAAAATTAAATTTAAGTTTTTTACTAAATAGTTCATGTCAACCCCGTCTTTTAGTAGGTCGAGCCATAAACTCTTCTTTGGTGGCTTGACTTATTTCTATCTCTAAAAATTACTGCAACAATTATTAGTAAATTAATTATTTATATTATTTTATATAGAATTTAAAAAATTAAATGTAATTAACTATTATTATTAATAGACATAAAAAGAGATATTGTATATTTATAATTAAGATTAGAGGAGGGAGTACTCACGTATACACTCTTTAACTGGTGAAAGGGTTTTTAAAAGACTTAATTGCAGTTTTGATCTCTTTATTTTAATTGAATTATGAAATTAGTCATCTCATTTTATTTATTCCTAATTTTGGTCCCAAACAGAATTTTAGTCTCAAACTTAATGAAATATATTGTTTTTTTGTACTTATTTAAATCACTTGATGCTTCAAGTTTCGTGATGCAATAGTTGTACTTAAAATCTATTATTATAAATAGTACGGTGTAATTAAAAAAATAAAATTTCATCAATTTTTTACAATAAAATTCTATTTGAAGGAAAAATAAAATGAAAAAACTATTTTCATAATTAAGTTAAAATAGGAGAATTAAATCTGCAATTTAACTTTATTTGCAATTAAGCTTTATTAAAAAATATTCACTTTAGATTGACAGCATGTATGGAATTATATTGTTGGGTGAACATCAAGCAAAAATATGAACATACTTTTCTTTTGTTCGACTCGATCAAAGCTACCAACTTTTTTCCCTTGATTAACTTAATCTCGTTTAGCTTCTTAATTAGCTACGTCCACGAAGAAAGAGCTCTCTCCTCATGTTTGAATGATTGAAATTTATAATAATATAATATAGAATTAGGAATTGGAACTAAAAATGAAAGGCTGCATATAAATGTGTGCAAAAATGTGGAGTGGTTTAAAGCCTGCATATGCACAATTATCCTATTTATCTATTGAAAAATATTATAATCACACTGGACATCTTTTAGGCTACTTTAGATCATATTTTGATTTACAGTAAAGTTTGCAAAATTGGGATAGGATATGACACTGTAATTTTATTGAAGTTATAAAGTGTAATTTTTTAAAATTGTGATTTTGCCAATTTCGTCAGCATGTCTTAAATTTAATGTTCAAATCTTTTAAAATAATTTTTTTATTAATTCCACAAATGATTTAAATGAATATTCGTCACTGTTATAAGTAGAAATAGACTTTTTAAAAAATTTGTCAAGTACAATTAATTCTGTAGATTTTATGTAAAATATAATTCAAATTTACTAAATCAATCATTTAAATATTAAACACTCAATTACTGATATTAAATATTTTATTTATTAAAGTAAATGTATATAAAAAATACTAACATTAAATGGTTAAAAAATTATTAATTTTTTAAACAACTTTTTTTCTTATACTTTAATTAATATTTTCTACATAGATAAATGCACACGAACATATTCTACCATTAGACAATTAATACAACAACATGGGTTGCTTAAAAGTTGAGAATTATCTCTTAATACATTGATACCTAATTGTCTGCCATTTACATATATACCCTTTTCCAAACAAAACAAGTTGCCAACCTTTCCGACATTACTCAACATGTTTACTACCACAAATATTCTAAAGTTGCTCATTTTGAAAACCAAAAAACACAATTCTTGATTTAAGACTATTCATTATTCATGAAAGGTTCTTGTAGACACCAATGTTTGCTATTGACTCTTGTTGCTTTTGTTGTTCTATCACAAGGATCAAGATTGCTAAAAGATATTGGGAACAAATGCTGCCGAAGAAGCTAGCTTCCCCTTCTTCTTCTCCCTCTAAAGGCACAAATTTTGTATCAATCTTCAGAACTGATAATATTCTTCTTTTAAATAGAAAGTTTTACTGTTTATGTAGCACTAACACTTTCGAACTAATTGAATATGTATTTAGGTGTTTGACATGTGTTGGTATCTGAGATCGAGACATTAATTGCATACAATTAATTTATTTTCTTAAATTATTATCGGTGATAATGTGTCACTGTCAATGTTATGTCTAATGTATGTGTTAGTATATGACCTTTCTAATTATAATCAAACTCTAGTTCTCTATAGTACTGAGTAATTAATAGTTATGAATGCATTCAATTTGTCTATTGTATCAAGAGATATTTGAGTGACAATTCTTCATTGAAAATGAATCATGAATGAAATATATATTTTTGGTCCCTATAAAATTTTAACATCTCAATGGTAGTCCTTGTTAAATAAAAATATAATTTTTAGTTTTACAAAATTATTATGGATATAGTTTTAGTCCACGTTGTTATGGCAAGATATATTTTTTAATGAATTTTTCATTCATGTCTATAACATTATAAAAAGTTTGTCCACAAAAAACGAGCTTAAAATGTAAATTTTAGGACCATATTTTTATTTTGATATTTTAACATTTAAAAAATTCATAATTATTCCATTTAAATTAAAAAATTCTAAAAAATTGTGGTGTCTTTTTATAATATTATAATTATTATTGAAAAAAATTATTTAAAAATGACTTAAATATTTGATTCGTCTATGTAAATTCGTGTCTTTCTCATTTTCGTCTTTGTAATTTTTTTTGAAGTTAAACTCCATAAATTCAATTTAATTTAAAAATCATCTATGAAGTTGTTGTTAACAAAAAGCTTATGTGACAAACTAATGAGTGATGTGACACAAAACTTTTTATTAACAACAACTAATGAAATATATGATTTTAAAGTTAAATTAAATTTACAGTATAGAGACAAAAATGAGAAAAACACGAACTTATATAAAACAAATCAAATATTTAAACCTTTAAAACTTTTAAAATTAAAGAACAATTAAATATGTTTTGTTTCAACATGGACTAAAAGTAATTTTTAGTTAATTTTATAGAGACTAAAATTGTATTTTATATAGACTAAAATTAACAGGTTAATTCCCTACTTTCTTAGTATTTTGTATGTGAGTTTTGTAGACTCCTTAAAACAAAAGATATATCAATATTTATATAAGTAATTAAACAACAATTAAACGATTTATCTCCCATCCAATTTCGGAAATATTCTTGACAATATTTGTACTAGAGAAAACTGTTTTAGTTGTTACAATAGTCACCATTAATCTCAAAGATAACTAAAAATAAATATGCCAAACATGTAACTAACATGTTATTTTTATCTCCGCGTTGTCAACAAACATTTATAAAATAATATTCTAAATGACAAGCTATAGATCGAATGGTCAAAAACATTTATACAATTAATCGATCTCAATTATCTATTCTAGATCGAATGTGCAAAATCACGTAGAATATGATGAATTTCACAGCTCTATTTTGAACTATTTTTTTTTCTCTATATCCGTGGAAGAGCACGACATCTTAACTAATTAGTAATTACCTGAAATTCGGTAGGAAGGTTCCCTTAACTATTAATTACTTATAATATTGTTAACCAAAATATTCATGTGAACATTTTGACTAAGACCACAAAAAGGAACTACTAGTTAGCACATGTGCACTTTATCATTATATCTATTTATATAAAAATAAATAAATAAAACACGACTTTTGACCATAGTATACCAAGGTTGACTACTAAACCAAACTCCCTCCTCTAAAAAAAAACTGTCTTATAAATCCTCCAACACTTTCAAAAATCAATGAATGTGTTCCAAAAAATGCATAACCAAAATTTAATGTTCCTTCCTTTAATTCTCTTCACCTATTTCATATTTTCTTCTTCTTTTGCTGCTACAATATCTTCATCATCATGTCCTATGGATCTAAGCTATGTTGAAACATTTCCATGGGACACATCAACATGTAGAGATTCAATTGACTCACAACATTGTTGCCAATCACTTCTTAGTCTCTTTGGCATAGGCCTTGCACAACACCTCAAAGAAACTTCCCTCTTTCAACTCCCTAATGAAAATACTTCCACAAATTGCTTACAAGATTTCAAACTCAAACTCTCATCTTTGAAAATCCAACCATCATTAGTCCCTTCTTGTTTCCAAAACTCAACTCAGTTTGTCACAAACTCATCAAGCTGTGCTGGCATAAAAGACATTCAAGATTGGAAGCAAAAAGTTGGAATTTTTAGTCCTTTAGACACTTCTTGTGATGGTGATTTGAGGGATGAATCTAAGTGTAGCATTTGTACTGAATCTGGCTTCAAAGTCACTTCACAGCTTAATGCTATTGACCCAAATGCAACAAAGTGCTTTTACTTCACAATTTTGTATGCTACTGCTATTGTTAACAAATTTGGTCCTACAGATGTTGGAACAGCTGGTTGTATACTTGGTTTGCCACTTTCAACAAAAGGGTCGTCAAATAAAGATCAAATTTTGAAACTTGTTTTTGGGTTATTAGGTGCTTTTGTTGGTGTTGTTTTAGCTTTTGTGCTTATAGTTATGTACAAAAAATGGAACAAAATGAGAAGAGAAAACATTTATCATAGATCAGTTGAGAATAGTGTGAGAGACAGTGTTTTGCCTAATACAGGTTCAAAATGGTTTCACATATCAGAACTTGAAAAAGCTACAAACAAATTTTCACAGAAGAATTTGATTGGTCAAGGTGGTGATGGAGTTGTTTACAAAGGAACACTTTCAGATGGTACTATAGTTGCTGTCAAAGAAATTTTTGATTTGGATACAAGAGGTGATGAAGAGTTTTGTTATGAAGTTGAGATTATAAGCAAAATCAAGCATAGGAATCTTGTTGCATTAAGAGGTTGTTGTGTTGCAAGTCATAATTTAAGAGGTAAGAGAAGGTTTTTAGTTTATGATTATATGCCTAATGGAAGTTTAAGTTATCAATTATCAATTAATGGTGCTAATAAGCTTACTTGGCCACAAAGAAAGAATATTATTCTTGATGTGGCAAAAGGGTTAGCTTATTTACATTATGAAATTAAGCCACCAATTTACCACCGTGATATTAAAGCTACTAACATACTTTTGGATTCAAAAATGAGAGCTAAAGTTGCCGATTTTGGATTAGCAAAACAAGGGAATGAAGGACAAAGTCATTTAACAACAAGAGTAGCTGGAACATATGGTTATTTAGCACCTGAATATGCATTATATGGACAATTAACTGAGAAAAGTGATGTATATAGTTTTGGTATAGTGATACTTGAAATAATGAGTGGAAGAAAAGTGCTTGATACAATGAATTCACCTGTTGTTTTGATAACTGATTGGGCTTGGACACTTGCAAAAGGAGGGAAAGTTTGTGAAATATTTGATAATAAAGTTAGAGATGAAGGGCCAGAGAAAATCATGGAAAGGTTTGTACTTGTTGGAATTTTATGTGCTCATGCTATGGTTGCATTAAGGCCTACTATTGCTGAGGCATTGAAAATGTTGGAAGGTGATATTGATATTCCTACTTTGCCTGATAGACCTGTTCCACTTGGTCATGAATCTTTTCAATCTTCACTTTTTAATGGTTTGCAAACTAGTGGAAGATCAACACCTTATTATAATTCTTCATTTTATTCAACTACTAGTATGAGTACTATTAGTTTAGTTTAGTTTAATATTTTTGTATCTGTAGGTATAGTGTGTAGATTTTATTAATTAGAAAGAAAAAAATATTTTTTTTTGGAAATTTTGTTTAAATTAACCTTCTAAGTTGAAATTGAAAGTGATGATACTTTTGTAATGTAATTTTATGGAAGAAAATATTTGATTTGTTGCATAATATATAGTATTAAAGAAGTTATTAGTGTGGTTAAATGATCCATAGATTAATTTGTAATTAGTCGGTAACTAACTATTAATACATGTGAAATATAGATACGATAGTCCTCCTTAAAAATAAGTACTTAAAATCTAGGACACAAATTGTTTACTCCACCTAAGTTTTTTTTTCTTTTCCATTTTTTCTCCTATGACTAATGTATGCATGTCTAATAGTTACAACAAAATTTAGTGTATGCATGTCTAATAGTTACAACAAAATTTAGATACAAAGTATTTAATTTACTTAATATATTTTACCATTAAATTATATAGTTTATTTGGTTTCTTTGAATATTATGGAGACGTTGATAAGTTGTCCACAGTTCACAATCACAAGAAATGTGCACTTGTGTTTCTAGTAACCGGAAAAGTTGACCAAATACAAGTAGTTTAAGAGGTTGGCAGCCCAAACTGCCCCATATTTCAATTATGTCCAGCTATAAATTCCAATTTTTAAATTCCAAACTCTTCACCACAAAAAAATCTTTAAGTATAATCGAATTTGGATTTTCTATTTTTATTGGCGGAGAAGTATAGATAATTCTATATTGCGCCTCAACGTCTAAACATGTCACCATTTCAATCAATGTAAAAATATAATTTTATTTTTTAATTTTTTTAACTTCTTATTTTTTCAAACATCTCTCCTCCCTCCCCTCATTCTCATAATATTCGAAAGATTTGAAATGACAATTTCTAAATTTTTAAAACTTTCGAAAATTAAAACTTCCGAAACAAAAAATTATAGAATTTTTGAACCTTTTCAAATTTTTGAAATATAATTCTTATTTCGAAAATTTCCAAATTTAGAAACTTTCAATACTTTTCAAATTTTCGAAATCGAAATGTAATCCTTATTTCAAAAATTTATAGATTTGGAAATTTTCCAAAATTTCGAAATGTAATCATTATTTCAAAAACATCCGAAACTATCAAGTTTGAAACTTATTATAAAGAGTTAAAAGGCTAAAATTGTGTTTTCATGTGTTTCGAGGGTCATAAATTTAGGGATGGGAGTGCATGGTAGAATTCTAATGACGCTAGGTAAAAATTGAATGATGTTTAAAATAGAGGAGAAATATATGAGTGAAAATAAGTCAAGAGAGTGATAAATAAATGAAAGGTAGAGGATCCTTGTATGTATTAATCTAATTTTCTTGAGACAAAATTCAAAATATTTAAAATTAAAAAAAATGATAAAACAACGTTCAAAAAGATTTAATTTAATAAGAATGTATATTTGTTTATAGGGATTTGATAAAAAAAAGTTTTAAAGCCATTTAGCATTTACTATTTATGAGTTTTCTTTACCAAATTATTTATGAGTTAAATAAGGGTATTGATGGTTTTGTTTGATATAACTAGCATTGACAAGTGAGTAAAAAAAATTGGTATTGATGATTAAATAAAATTTATACTAACAATCAATTATAATTATATAATTATTAAATTATTAAAAAAATGTTTTATAAAAAGAATTATTAATAATATTTAATTTTAATTATGACTATTTTAAAAAAATACATTTATAAGTAGTTATGTTATGTTGTAAATATTTTTACACCAACATTCTCAAAATTAGATATTGTTTGATAAGGTCAATGAGCTGGTTTATAATTTATTAAACTAACTTATAAGTTTGTTGGATTAAAATAGATGTGTTTGATAAACAAGTTTTTCTCATCAGCTTTTGGCTTATTCTAATTCGCTATTTAAAATAGTGTTTGAGATTATAATTTTTATCCATTTATAACTTTATTATTTTATTTTTATTAATTTTTATCTTTATATAATACAAAAATAACTACCCCATCCATTCAGGGATCTAATCCACTAGTTCACATGTTCTGATACATTCTTCTAGGTGAAGTGATTGTTTCTTTAATTTTTTGCCAAAATAACTAAATAAATAAATTTTCATGTCATTCATCTTAGAATAAATTGATTAAGGTATACATTGTTATAACTATTATTATTTTTTTATTTTTTAATTTATCATTGTGATAAAGTTAAATTTATTTTTTATACTAAATTGTAAACAATAAATGAATAGCATTGTTTTTATGATTACTATTTATATCTATAGAGTTTACTAAACTTTTAGATAACTCTTCAAATTTATATTTGTACTGTAATAAATAAAAAAATAAATGACGTCACACAAAAAAGTAAACAAATTGCATGGTTATGATTTTTATTTCAATTTTTTTTTCTACCACAATAATAAGTAAAGTAGGCAAATTGATTGAAAAAAAAAGAAAAATGGAGTAAAATAATATCTAAGAGAGATGGGATAAAAATGTCACAATTTGTGTTATTTTAAATTAAATAACTATATCATTTTATAATCTTAAAAGATAAATTTACCGAACACTTGAATTTTAATTAATTAGCTTTTCAACTATAAGTCATCAATTAGTTATCACTTATAAGTTAATTTTTTAACTATTTGTCGGTTTTTCAACTATCAATTAACTTATAATTTAATTTTACCAAACGGAGTCTAATCTTAAAGGTTGTTCTTGATTTCTCGCGTGAGTATAAACAAATAGTTTTACATTTACAAAATAATAAATACTCAAATTGATACTTGAAATTATAAGATTGTATTAATTTAATCTTTCACAATATGGTATTTCAAAATTTATTGGTATCTATAGAGATTAAAATGACATTGAATTAGTAATATTGGAGATTTGGTTAAAACTTAATGAATAATATCATGAATGCATTTGATAACAAATTAAAACAATTGATCACAACTAATTAGTACTTTTCTAATTTCAAGTTTCATTTTGATATAATGATAATGTGAGAGGTTAAATTGATACAACCTAAGACCAACTCACAAATTTACTCGTTTACAAAATGAGCAAGAGCATCATGAGTGTTCCTCTGTAGTAAAATATTATTTTGATGTGCTACCTAAAAAGTTGGGTTCTGAAAATTTGGAGTTTTTTATGGTACGAAATCATTGCAATTATGGTATTTGGCACCCTTGTAGCTTCAATGTATCTTTAGTTCATTGAATCGGCTATCAGATTAATTTTGATTGCAACTTAAAGTTGTTTGTCCCGTAAAATTCAAACCACGATCCTATCTTACGATTTCATCGCTGCATAACCAACTCAATCATACTCATTGGATAATTTGGAGCGTTTCATAGCATTTAACAATTATTTTTATCTTCTATTTAATAGTGTAAAGATGGGAGAGATGATATAGAATGTGGCGTCAATTTTGAAACCCAACAAAAAAATTATGAAATCATCTCTTTGGAGTAAAATTTAGATATGTTGCTAATGAGTTTCTTAAATTCTATGACATTTTTAATCTTAGCAACACCATGGTGGACAACATAATAAAAATGTTGTCTAAAATAAATTTCTGCACAAAATATGGATTTTAACCAAAGCTTAATTCTTTTGCAAAAAAAAAAAAAAACAAACAAACAAACTTAAGTCACATCACATGTTGCTAGTATTTTCAAATAAGTAATGGTTTAACAAATAGACACTCATTTGGTTGTTATTGTCAACCATCATCAAATGACAAGTAATGTAACACATTTTAATTTACCCTTACCAATTGATAATAAAAAGGTGGATAACACCGACCAGACAAGGACTTGCTAACTAAATAATTCCAATCCATCCTCACACATAACAGAAGGAAAGAGACTGATTATACAAATGCATATATGAAAGGGACTGATTAATACCTGCTAAGAAAATGTCCACATCATTCTATTATACTTTATTCCCTATATATCAACACATTTTTTTGTGATAAATATATATAAAGCACAATTACTGATATGGGCATCAAACACAACATTGACACATCAACATCAATAATAATTGGAGAAAATAAATTAATTGGATGTAATCAAGGTGAACATGCTTTACTGCCACAAGTTCTATAATGGATGTAATAGTAGCAGGTTCTTCAAGTACAATTACATCTATGAATTCTTGAAAGAATTGCAATTTCTGCTTCCCATGTTGTTGCAAAATGATATACAAATAGCATATATATTCAAATAAAAAGGATAAGAAAAAAGTGCTATCAAACAGTCATAATATTTATTTTCAGATGGAAAAATAAGCTGCTTCTAATATCAACAATTTATTGCTTTCTTAACAAGTGTGTATATACAACTGAATATTGCCATTATAAAATGTTGAAAAATCATTGGCAAACCCTATCTTTACAATGGAATCCAATGCAATATAATGGTAGTATCATCTCTTAGTTAAGTAATCTGTACAGTAATTATACAAGTTTAATCTTCATGGTTGGATAATGCACATCTGTTCTTCATTTTTGGGTGCATTATAGAGCCTTTTGATCGAGTCTCTCGTTCCAATTTAGGCAGCGGATCAAGCTACGGAACCAATCACCTGTTTGGTCAAACTTGTTAACAGTTGGAAGGGGATGCTGGCTCATATGTATTCGGACCGAGTCTCCTCTTGAGAGTTGTTGTCTTCTCTTTCCGTCAAATGAAACCCATGCGTTACTTCTAGCATCTTCTGGAATCTGTTATTATTCATCAAATGTTAATTTCAAATAAATGACTAGAACCAAAATCAGAATTCACCCATGCTGCCAAGACAAACTAAGCATAACTTAAAAAGGGAAGCGTCTTTTGGCGTAGAAGACTAATCATAGACCATGAAAGATTAATATACAAAACGACTTGTTTTAACAAAGAGAATGATTAACTACACCTTTAATTCTAATCGAGCAGAATCTGGAAGTATGACTGGTCTAAATGACAGTGAATGTGGACAGATTGGAGTAAACAATATGCAGGGGACGTTTGGATGGACCTGCAGTTTTTTTTTTTTGTCGTTAGGTAGTAACATCAAGGAATGAGATGATAAATTGCAGTATAAAGCAACGCCTGTTCATACATTCAGCACATAACATCAAGGAAGACAATGAAAATTCCAGTTCTAGGTAACAACAGTTCATATATTGTACTAAAACCTAACTGAGGCCCATATTTTTTTATATTGTCATTATTTTTTTCTGCATTGAATTAGGATTTAGGAGTCTAGCATTAGTATACTAAATATCAATACTCTGTCTTTCGTAATTACAGGAAACATATCCCCATCCGAAAGTGGAGCGAATGTTAAACTTAACGGCATGACATCTAAAGAAGTAACTAACTCCTTCTACATATGTCTAAAATTTCCAGTTCACATGAAGAAAAAAATTAAAAAAAAGCTAAGCTGCAACAGTAACAATAGAAGCCTATTCCTATTAAGTGATATTGGCCATGTGTGTCAAACAAAATCATAAAATCCTATTGTATGTCATGCCTAAATACAAACCATTCAAATCTAAAACCTTCTCCATGGTTTGATCTATAGTTTTTCTTGGTCTATCTCTATCTCTGGCTATTAGAATTGAACTACCATCCATTTGACCAACTCTCCTAAACAGATTCTGTCATCTTTTCCACAATAGATAATATCCCAACATTTTCTCTAATTCAGTTCCAATCTTTTCAAGTCACGTGGCTATACTTATCTATTGCAACATTCTCATTTTCACAACAATGAGTAAGAGAAAAAACTATAATCAAGAGAAAAAAGAGAATATTTCACAAAAGGGAAAACGGAAAGACATGAGTAAGAGAAAAAACTATAATCAAGTGTAATGAACTGCAAATCATTCGGCATTATCTACTGATAATTTCAAAGTAGGAAAAAGAAGCCTATAACTTAATCAATATCACTAATTTCATCCACCCTGGAACATAATGAATAATCATATCCAATTAGTTTAAGTTTCTACCTAGAGTGCAATGTCATAAAACATGCAACACAGCTCAACGTAATATTCAATGTTTACCGCTCTTGTACAGAGAATGAGAGGGAAGCTTAGGGGAACCAACAATGACTGAATATTTATAATAACTGTTATCAAATTATTTCAAGACATGGATACCAGGTCAATAAATCTAATATTTTCATAGTGAGTAAAACTCTATTACAAGCTTACCATGGAACCTCCGGCAGCTGTAGAATAGGCGGTACTTCCCGTAGGGGTTGCAACGATGACTCCATCACCTTGTACCTGAAAGACATGGCATTTGTCATATAGAAGGTATAGCACTGCATCATAAAGTTGTTTTGAGATACAAAATTTCAATTTAAAAAATTGACTGTTCCATCATAGAATAAAAAATATGCAGACATTTAGAGCACACTATAAAAACAAAATAGAACTTACTTTGGTTATAAGTCGATCATGTTCATAGCATTCGATCTTTGAAAGGTATGGATTAGAACCCCGATCAACAACCACTTCATTGAGGATATCAAATACTTTCCCTGGCATTGCTTTACCATTACGAAAAATTTCACATCGGAGACGCATCCTAAGAGTAATGTAGACACCATCTCGCGAAGTATTTCCATGGATGACTTGTCTTAAGTCTTGCTTGTAGTCTTCAAACTACATACAAATAGAAGAATAAAAGTCAAACAAATGACATTGTAGCTACCAGTATGATTTTATGATAAAATAAATTAGGTAAACTCTCATTTCGGTCCCTAAGTGAATGAGACATTGTCACTTTAGTCCCTTGAATGTATCAAAATTACAAAAAGATCCCTAGGTGTCTCTTTTTTAGTAATTTTATGGACCAAATTGAAAAACAAAAAACACATTCGAGGAACATAATGACTAACAAAAGGTACATGTAGGTATGTTTTTCTAATATTGATAAATTCAACGACTATTGTGACAGCGTCTCACACATTTAAGGACCAAAATGACTATTTACGCAATAAATTATGATTTGAAAAGCTTACAGTATGAGAAGTCAGAAAACCAAGGGAACCAAGGTTAAATGATACAATAGGGGGAACAGCATCTCTGAATAGATTTGACGCATGCAGTATAACACCATCTCCACCCAAGCATGCCACAAAATCTACTTTCTCATGTAGATCACTGAATAAAAAAAGTAGTTAAATAAGTAAACAAAAATGCTTAGATTTGAAGTGAGTTCACAATGTTTATCATTTCAAACTCAATTACCTGGTATCATGGCTATAGAAGGTCTGCACAAATCCAAAACCTGGAATTCTAGCAAATACATCATGCACATCAGGTTCCACAATAACATTCATTTTCTCTTGGTGATGAAGAAAAGTAGCAACCTGTGGATTAGATATAGAAACTGGATTGAAAATGGGTGTAGTCCATTTATTAACAAAAGTTCACAATAAATACTCGTAATTTCAATGAGAATTAAATAAAACATAAAAAAAAAAGGAAAAAAACACTAAACACTAAACACTCTTGGAATACTGTCTCAAACTCAAAACTACCCCACATTTCATGTTCCCTTGCAGTTTGATTCCTAAACTCTACACCTCTATTACCGAAGGAAATAGACTTCATTTATGTCCCTGGTTTATTCTTATTACTAAATCTAGGTCCAATATCCTGCAACCAATCTTTTTTATTTCACACCTAATTGTTGTGAATGTACCTCTATTACTTAACGATATTATTCAGCTTTCCAATTTCTGATTTTAAACATAGAAATTAACAACAAAAGAGGGACAACTAATATTCTATAGCTTTTGATTTAACATTATTTTCAATAATTCTAGCATGAAGACCTTTAAAATAATTGAAGCTTCATGAGAACATATAAACTAACTCAACCTTAAATGAAATCCTATGTAATACAACATTTTAATGAGAACCTATAAAAAACTCCCATGCATATTTGCATCATAATTATACAATTGTAAATAATATGAAATATATTTATACAGTACAAAAAATATTTTATACTTAAAATCAATATAATATAAACAATTAAAAAATATTTTTATTTTTTATTTTTATCTGTACTATTAACAAGAAAATGCAAGGACTAAGTCTCAAGCTAGGATTGTTTATAGATAGGCCTCATACATATCTAAAGCTCGACTATTTATGGAACAAGTCAAGTAGGACCCTCTCATTAAAAGCTCAGCTCAACTACACTCCATCAACTATGGTTTCTTAAGATAGATGGGGATTTTAAGTATGTAAGGTTGATCAAAGATGCAACTGAAATCAAATTGCACCTATACATTGACTACAGAAACTCTTGTGTTGTGGCTATTCTAAAAATGTTAATCAATATCTTATGATACATGTGAGTTGTATGTCGATTCAATACAAATCTCTAGTCCTTATCTATTTAAAACATTAAGTCATCTAGAATCCTCATTCATTTTAATGAGTCACTACCTAAACTTAATGTATCTAACCACTTACTTTTGTCAACTTTGCATAGTCACCCACTTTTCTTTTGCAATTTGATTTATGTCTTGAATCTTGAATTAATTTGAGGTTCATATATGATCGTTTATAATGTCATGTGTTTTAACTTAAAAATGTCATAATTTTATTGGTAATGTATCTTACAATTCATAATAAGATTCAATTCACGATTTGGAAAATAGGTCTTCCGTCGTAATTTGAATCTCGATTTGATAACCATTATCTTAAACCATTGAATTATCAAAGAGGACCGTTTCTTTGAACCCCTTTCACCATGCTTCTTAGAGTCTAAGAAAATCATTACCATTTTTGCTTCTTCCATTAGTTCATCCCCCAGCTTTTTTAACAACAGCACATTTTTTGGTGTAGACTTCCACATAAGCATCTGTTGCTGTGTGCTAGGATGACTGAAAGCCAAAGAAGATTCAGTGACCTTTTCTCTGGTACAAGAAAATCCATCCGTCCGAACCAAGAACATCTCTGCTTTCTTTCTTGACTGAACCCTTACAACTCCCGTTGACGATGCACACATATTGCCTTCAATAGATCCCACCTCTTCAACATGTAAATCTAAACCAGCCTTAACTGTACCATCTTCAACCCTTTGAGATTTAGTTGTAACATTATCATTATTCACAATGCTGGAGACATTTGCATTAGTCATGTAATGCAATTCTCCTTGACTAACTCCATTTACGGTTGTCCTACCAGAACTAGAAGTATTCCCATTCACTAACTTCTGATTGCCACCAACTGCGTTATGGGGCTCTCCAGATGGATAATCAACATGGGCTGATCCATTTAAGTTATCAGGACCCACAATTTTCGGCACAGGACTAGCGCCATTGGGAACAACCACGTCTCCTTGACGTCTTCCAACAGGCATGTTCTTAAAATGCGGTAAAACTTTCGCCCTTTTAATTTGATAATCGACATAATCGGGAGGTGAGATCTTCCTGCTACCTAAAAATTTGGACATCTCTTTTTTGGAGAAGATATCCCGAGGAGGAACTTGAGATTTTAAAGGGTTAATTTTGCTGGAAAAACTTGGAAAAGATCCTTCCTTATTAGCAAGGACGACATCTGATATTCTATAATCAAGAGAAATTCCATTTAAGGCTGCACTATCTTGTGTGTCTTCTTCATACTTCTTTTCAGAGATACTTCTGTTAGGTGTTCCAATAGAACTATGGGTTGCATCGAAACCATCTGGCAATGAAATGATATCCTTTTCAAGGGAGGATCTTGCTTCAGTCACCAAAGAATCCTGCAGTTTACCAGAGCTATTTGTAGAATTTGAGGACACGTTAGAGAGAGTAATTGGTGGACTAGAAACAATATGTGACGTAGAGCGAGTCATGTACTGCCTCCATCGGGAAACCATGGCAGATGATCTCCAAACTCCTTCCTTGCTGTGAAGATAGATAGGCCTTTTGCTGCTATCTGAAACATAAGATGCAAATCTCACAACCTGTTCCATTGTTGGTGCAGTCATAACTTCAACTGGAATTTTTACTAAATCAATTTTTCCAGATGAAATAGCATCATTGACAGCCACTTGATAGAAATTATCTCTTATAGGCTCGGCTCTGATATCGATAATCGTTTTATATCCTTTATCCAGTAACCAATTTAATCCTTCTTCTGTTACCTGACCACCAGTCCAAAAAGCTGTTTCCAAGTCTTCAGATTCTGTGTCATCTTTAGAAGTCGAAAAATATACAGGACTCCAATTAGAGAACAATGTAGGACAAGGATAACCTTCTTGACGAGGAAAACCAGAATCATAGCATACATTCTTCAGCCTCTGAAGTTTCCTCCATACATTTAAGCTTCGGTCGTCATTAGATATTAAATAATTCTCAAGGGCAACATGTAAACTCTCGGAACACCTTTTCATCTCGGTCCGGAAAATGGCGAGTGGAGGGAGTGTATCCTCCATTGTGCTAACCTCCGCATCATGGAAGGGATTCATGATCGAGGACCTTCCGGTAAGAACATCATCCCTGCCTTTGTTCACAAGGGATACCATGCATCCAAGGACAGAAACTATTTTATCTTCAAGTTGAGGTTTTTCATCTGATGAAACCTCATATGAGACACTACATTCTCCGGTCAACGGGTTACATAATGCGTCCATTAATGCAGAATGAAGCCTTTCGGAGTTCCTAAAGATCCTACAATATGCTTCGACTTCGGCGATATCACCTGGAACTGGTCCCCTCCATGACAACTTTGATGGATCATGGGATTGGAAAGAATTCAAGTTCTAAAAAGAAAATATCAAATACAAATTTTGAATCATGAATGTTGTTAGTACACAGCACTAAGTTCAAGAGTTAATTCACTAATGCATACAAACAAAATAAAAAGAATGAAAAGAAATCAAAGCACCAACAACAGCATGTTAAAGTACACACATAAAAACTAAAAATTGAAATTCATCTAAGTTTGAATTTGATATTCCCAGCTTTAGATTTATTCAGCAATGTCCACTAAATCATATTGCAAAATACCAAATAAAATGGACCAAAACAAGCAATTAAAAAATAACAAAATGCACATAAAAGAAGACAAATGATTCATCACTGTGCAACCATGCATAAGAAACCATACCATACCACTATGAGAATTTGCTAACAACAAATTGCAATTGGACAAAACTTATGTATTGTTTTTACGGTTCTCCAATCACATTTCAATAATGTAACCATCCAATAGTATAAACAACATCATTTTAAAATTAACTAAAAAATTTAATTCGTATAACATGTTACTCTAACGTCTCTCCCCCAACCTTATACTAACATGAGCAAGAATAATTTTCGCTTAACTATGAAGCTAACAGTTTTACATGCACAACGGAAACTCTTTAGTCTTTATTAAATGTGAGCAAAAAATTTGAGTAAAATATTGTGATCCCAATCAAAACTTTTGGAAAAAAATGCCTCTACATTGCCACGGTAGGTGTAAACTAATTATACACATAATTGATTTTATCATTTCACCCCACAATTGTAACTGTAATTAGAAAATGATTACATAACTAATTAACAGTGCAGGCCCATTAAACCCCAAACTTTTTTATCCACACAAACTAGCTAAATATCTCATAGGGAAAAAAAAACAATTATTAAATTCCTCGACAAAGAGAAAGTAAAATCTATAATAATCAAATACATTATTTTATAATCTTTAAATTTATAATAAAAAACAAAGCCGCCGAAAAAATCCTCAAGTGAAAGAAACTAAACATAAATAAAAATAGAAATAGAAAATTGTTGAAAATTGAAAAGGAAGTAAAAGAAAGGTACCGGAGAGTCGAGTCCGAAGGTGAAGGAAAATGAATTGGAAAGTTGTGCGGCGATAACAAACTTCAGCTGTCTCCGAATACTTGTTCTTCTTCTTCTTCCATTTCTTTGAAAGTCAAAGCCCAAGCCGAGAATTCTAGTGTTGGTGAACAATGGAAATGGTTTTGAGAAAGACGGGTGCGAAGGTGATGATAGAATTACGGTTGTATCCACGGAGAATGCCATGTTGATACATGCTACCATTGGAGTTCAACGACCAACAATCTTCTTTTTTAAAGAAAAATAAATAAATAAATAAATAAATAAATACTATTTTATTTATGAATATAATAATTAATTTATTATGATAAAAAGGAAAAGAAAAGAGTTGGGGATAATAATAAATTTAGGTGGTGTAGGCAACAACATGTCAGACCTGTTGAAGAACATTTGCCGTTAAGTTTCTGACTTCCTTCTCTGTGCGTTGTGTGGCTTTGCTTATTTTTATTTCTCGTTATCCATTTCCTTTTCTCTTTTCTCATTGGACCACGTCACCACCACTTCATCTCCTTCTGATTTCCTTAATTGCTATACTTTTTTTTACGAATTTATCCATTATATGTTATAAAAGTAAAAAAGTCAACGAATGGCCAACAAAAAAAGATAAACGAATGTCTATTTATTCATCTAATATAAATATATAGATAAAAGAAAGTTACATCAATTCAATATAGGGTAGGTACAAGCTAAAAATACTAAAACAACCACTTTTAATTTCTATGAAAAAATAAAATTTTATTTAATTAAAAGATCTTAAAAAAAATTTATTAAATAAAAAAGTTTATAATTTTAATATTTTTAAAATTAAAATATATAAATATTTTCTAAATTTAATATTGTCTCAATAATATTAAATCAATTAAAAAATAAATAACACATGACATCAATTGTATTAATTTAGTGATTCAAAATAAAATTTAAAAAATTTCTCTTATGAATCTTATTAAAATTCATTTTAAATCTTCATATATCTTAAGTTGGTCATAATTTAATAATATTGTGGCGGATAAATATTTTATAAAATTAATCATTAGATTAAAAGCTACTATCATCTACATTATATTTACAATTTTTCTCTTTAATCTATAATTATTTATTAAATTATTAAAATTAACGTTATATATAATTACATTGTTTAATTTAATTTTAATGTATTAAAATCACATAAAAATTATTATAAATTAATATAAAAATATATAGATATAATTTATATAATAATAGTTTTTAATCTAATTATAATTTTAAAAAATATATATCTAACACGATATTATTAAATGAGTTAAAAAATTTAAATATAATTTGATTATATATATATATATATATATATATATATATAAAGGTAAATTGTATACTTAATTTTCATGTTACTTTTACTATACGTCTTATATCAAATGACGTGATGCTACGCATTAACATTGATGTATGTCGTTGCCTTGTATGTGTTGACAATGACATGGTGATTGCTGTATTATTTGAGCTCGGGATTCAATCGAAGAAGAGTCATAAAATCACTTATTTATTACATTGTTTATTTGATTGTTTGTCATCTATTACTTTAATATTCCAATTCAAATAAGTTATCCCCGTCAAAAGATTAGATTTTCTTTTAAATAGAAAAAGATTATATATATGTATATATATAATCAATTGTCATTATTAAACATTTTTAGATAAAGTATTATGATTATTTTTGACAAAGACAACTCATTATTTTGGCATTATTATTAAGGTAGATAATATTATGCTTACTTTTGACTTTTACAATATATTATTAAACTTTTTATTATTCCCTTTATTAAAGTTGAATTATTAGTGTTATCTGAATAATGTAACGGCATCAATATAAATTAGTTTAGAGACATTAATGTAATCTAAGACCTATCCTTCCATTATAAAAGAAAGTAGTCCTTCATTATGCAAGACATTCGCAAAAAATGTACACCTAAAAATGAAACAGTAATTATTGAAACAAATCTAAAAACGTTCTAATATTACAACCCCTAAAAAATTAAAGGTTTATGATATTATTGCTAAACTACCATAAGAATGAGTGTTAAAAGAAATTATGTCAACACCTAAAATAGAGTCTAGAAAACTAGACAATTTATTTTAGAAGAGGATGACACTATAAGAATTAGAATGAATCGAAGTCAGTCTTTTAAAACTGATAAATCATTAAAATATTTATCTAAAACAAGTTCTAGAAAATCAGTAGATTCAACATCTACCATTATATTAACTTAACCGGAGTGGATTTCGTACCCTCAATACCTCAACCATTATATGAGCCTTGCCCAGATTGCCAAGGATCAGAGTCACCAGAGATGTCACCAACAACATCTCAGGTATTAGGAGTAATTGAATTAGAAGAAGAATTTGAAATAGACAAAGTCTGATTAAGAGAAGATTTCGAAACAGACTATAATACAAATAAAAGAAAATGGTATTTTAATACTTTCTCAAAAGAAATAACATGTGATTATAGAGAAAAATATTATGAGTATCTTAAAGAAATCAAATTAAATATTTATTCTTTAACTGATTTGAAGATTACTGTTTAAAAAATGATATAGAAAACTCTTTTAATAGAAATAATGACATAAATATTAATACTAAAATAAGTAATAAATGGAAGACTATAGATGATAAAATAATAGAATCTATACATCCTCCATTAGAAGCAATAAAAATAGAAAATAATAGAATTATATTCGAAGTTTCACCCTTTAAAACAATTAAGCATCCAAATCATGAAAATAAAAAAATAGGAAGAGTCCAAACTCAATTAAACTTTAGTAATCAAATATTACATATTATGGCTGAACAATTAGATAGAATAGAATTACAAGTGAATAAAAATCACCCTAGTACATCTAATAAAACTAATTCATATAAAGATTACAAATTAGATCCAAAAAGACTTATTTATAAATTAATAAATGTACCTGAAAAATATTAAAAAAAAAAAATTTAAAAATAACTAAGATGAATTAATTGAACAATTAAAAAGGTTGACAACCACAAATAATTCTCAAGTTAATGTATTATTACAAGACCCTAACGAGTTAAAAATTAACAAAATTAAAAATGTGAAAAATAATGGTTACCTAGAAAACTAGAAATTATTATCCTAGACCTAGCTATCTAGACTTACAATTTGAAGAAAGTTATTACATGACATTTGCAGCCTATAGTGGAGATTCTATCATTGAATGGAACATGGATGGACATCGTGAACAAAATATATTAAATATTATTCACGCCATGACTATGGGAGCCACTGCCTTTAAAACCTCAGGAAAAAATATTGATAAAAAGGCAACATTATTATTAATCACTGGATTCGCTGGTCAATTAAAAGGATGGTGGGATAATATAGTTACTGAAGAAGAAAAAACTATGATATTAACAACAATTAAAGTAGATAATAATGGAATGCCAATAGAAGAAGACTCAGTAAATACCCTATTATATGCTATCACAAAAGCCTTTGTAGGAGACCCATTACAATTACAACAAAGGGTTGTTGAACAATTAGTCAATCTTCATTGCCCTTACATGTCTGATTATAGATGGTATAAAGACATGTTTATGTCAAAATTATATATGAGACCAGATGGAAATGCGGATTATTGGAAAGAGAGATTTTTAGCAGGATTACCTAAATTATTTAGTGAGAAAGTTAAAATGAATATTAAATCAAAATTTAATGGAATAATTCCTTATGGAACATTAACCTTAGGACAAATATCGAATTACGTAGTAGAAACCAAAATAAGAATATGCACAAATTTTAAAATACAGAATAAAATTAGATCAGAAATAGTGCAAAGTAGAAAAGAATTAGGATCATTTTGTGAACAATTCGGAATAGAGACAATTAAAGCTCCTAGTAAAAACATAAAGAAAAGATATCCAAAATAAACATTTAGACATTATAAGAAAAAGAAAAATAATAATTACACCCCAAAGGAACTAATAAAGAAAACACATAAAATTTAAAAAAAACTAATAAAAAAGTCTTTAATAAACAAGAAATTAAATGTTTTAAATGTGGAAGACTAGGACATTATGCAAAAAATTATAGAGTAAAACAAAAAATTAATGAAATCAGTAAATTAGAAATACAAAAGGAATTAATGGAAAGTCTTATTAATATCTTAGAAGGAATTATGTTAATTGATGAATCATCTATTTCTTCAGAAAAATCATCTTATGAAGAAGAATATGTTAATAATATATCAGAAAAGTCATAATCAGAAGAAAATTCATAAGAAGAGTATTGTTTAAGTTCAAAATTATGTAACTGTAATAATTGTATTAAGAGAATTAATATGATTATTACACCTCAAACTAGTACTCTTATAAAAATATTAAGAAAAAGATACAAGGAATTATAGAAAAAGAACAAATAGAAAAGGAAATAGTTCATAAAGTATAATTTAAAGAAATAATGAATAAATTTAAACTCACTATTACCCAACCAATTACTATAAAAGACTTGCATAATGACATTACTTCTATAAAACAGAAAATTCAATTATTAAAAATGACTTAGAATTAGATGTTAAGTATTTAGAATTAAAAGGAAAAAGTATATTAGAACAATAACATAAATTAGAAAGTAGTAATAATAATAATGATATAAAAGAAAAATAATCTTATTTATTTTTGTTAAATAAATTAATTATACACAAATGGTACTGCCCAATAACTATAATTATTAAAAATAAAAAATTTGAGTTTATTGCATTATTTGATTCTGGTGCAGACTCTAATTGTATCCAAGAAGGATTAATACCCACTAAATATTATGAAAATACCCTAGAAAGATTAAGTGGAGCCAATGGCTCTAGATTAGGTGTTACTATTAAATTACCTGATGCAAAGGTATGTAAAAATGGAATGTGTTATCATACTTCATTTTTATTAGTAAAAGACATTAGAAAAAGTGTAATTATAGGAAACCCTTTCTTAGCATTAATATACCCATTCACGGTATCACATGAAAGTCTTACTACAAAATCATTAGGAAAAACAATA
The DNA here is from genome assembly GCA_037974835.1 of Cicer judaicum. Lineage (NCBI taxonomy): Eukaryota > Viridiplantae > Streptophyta > Magnoliopsida > Fabales > Fabaceae > Cicer > Cicer judaicum. The sequence continues at coordinate 6,608,841 of JBBPBS010000689.1, forward strand.
AAATTTGAATTTGTTCAAAAACCCAAAATTAAAGAATTAAATATGTTACAAGAAGCATCAACATCAAGTCTTAATAACATTAATTTAATTTCTCAAAAGAAGAAACAAATAGGAATGATAAACAAAGAGATTCATTATAAAATAATAGAAAAACCATTACAAAATAAAATCATACAAGATAAAATAAAAGAATTACAAGATAGATTTAAAAAAGAAATATGTGCAGATCACCCCAATGCTTGTGGTCTCACTTCCTTATGAACCTAGTTTTAATGAGAGAAACATTCCCACTAAGGCAAAACCAATACAAATGAATCAACAATACCTAGATTATTGTAAAAAAGAAATACAAGAATACTTAGATAAAGGATTAATTAGACTCAGTAAGTCTCTCTGGAGTTGTGCAGGGTTCTATGTAATGAACTCAGTAGAATTAGAAAGAGGAGCACCCAGATTAGTTATTAATTATAAACCATTAAATAAAGTATTATAATGGATTAGATATCCAATACCCAATAAAAAAGATTTAGTAAGTAGATTACATAGTTCATCTGTATTCTCTAAATTTGACATGAAATCAAGATATTACCAAATACAAATAGAAGAAAAGGATAAATATAAAACAACATTTGTAGTACCCTTTGAACATTACGAATGAAATGTTATGCCCTTCAGATTAAAGAATGCACCTAGTGAATTCCAAAATATTATGAATGACATTTTTAATAATTACCAACATTTTACTATTGTATATTTAGATGACGTATTAGTTTTTTCAAAAGGTATTAATCAACACTTTGAACATCTAGAAAAATTCTTTAATATTATTAAAGAAAATGGATTAGTGGTGTCAGCCAAAAAAATGAAATTATTTCAGAATAATATTAGATTTTTAGGATTCAACATTTATCAAGAAACAATAACATCAATTAGTATGTCAATAGAATTTGGAGAAAAATTTCCTAATGAATTAAAAGACAAAACTCAATTATAAAGATTCTTAGGATGTGTAAATTATGTAGCAGACTTTATTCCCAACCTTAGGATCGTATGTTCACCTTTATTTAAAAGATTAAGAAAAAATCCACCCAAATGGGATGAGACTATGACCGATAGGGTCAAAACCTTAAAACAAATAATTAAAAAATTACCTTGCTTAGGGATTCCAGACCCTCAAGCCCTATTAATAGTAGAAAGTGACTCATCAGAGTTAGGTTATGGAGGAGTGTTAAAACAAAAATTACCAGAAAACCAAAAAGAGCAAATAGTAAGATATTATTCTGTAATATGGAACACAACCCAATTAAAATATAGTACTGTTAAAAAAGAGATTTCAATCAATTTATGCATTACAAAATTTCAAGATGACTTATTTTCGAAGAAATTTTTATCAAAAACTGATTGTAAAGCAACAAAAGATGTTTTGCAAAAGGATGTTAAAAATTGATCGTAACATCCCGTCATTTTATTTTATTTTTATTATTATAATAATAATAATAATAATAATAATAATAATAATAATAATAAGTACCGCCTCATCACAATCCCACTACCAATCAATTGGTAGCCTTTTTCTGTAACACCCCGGCCCTCCAATTGATTGGTAGCCTTTTTCTGTAACACTCCGGCCCTCCAGCGTTGTACCTAGGGGATAAGTACCGCCTTATCACAATCCCACTACCAATTGAGCTAGTAGCTCAATTGATAGTGGAATTGTGATAAATGAGTAGTTAGGATAATCATAAATAAATAAAAACGAATTTGTATTTTTACGTTTAGAATTTCGTTAGTTAATATCTAAAAAAAATGGGATGTTACATTAAAAACTTGGTTTCTAAACATATTTTTGTCAGATGGAAATCTTTACGTTCTTGTTTTGATTTCAAAATAGAACATATTAAAGGAGAGAAAAACTCATTACCAGATTTTCTTACAAGAGAAATTTTACAGGAAAAGCACAATGAGTCATAAAAATAAGTATGGACCCCCAATTACAGAAGACAAAAATTACAAAAACATCTACTATAAAACAGGTATTATAAACTCCCTCTTCTTCCTCCCAATTACTAAACCAAAACAGGTTTACTTATTAACCCCCATTAGCATTACCATCCTTTTACCCGACAACTTCCTTACGACCAAAAGCAATAAGACACACAATCCAATCCCAATTAATTTCACCATTACCATTTGCCTTAAACACATCGTCCCAATTAAACACTCTTAACACAAAAACATAAAAATTACCCTATTATACATCCCCTAGTAACTTAAATTGTCCATTTATAGAAAAGGATTACAAGAAAATACTTTTTCTTGTGGAACCCGAATATTCATTAGGCAAATCATTACTTCAGATTGTTTCTCATTATTACCCTCATAAATTTTATTATCTACCAGCCACCCCAAAAAAAACAAGATTATTCTATGAGTTTGTTTTAGTTGATACTGATTCAATAGAAATAACTCATACATACGACAAGAGTGATAAATAGAAAATTAATTTTTTAAAATTTAAAATATTAAAAGTATTATCACCAACAGATTGGAAAGATCACCCTTCTGCATTAAAAAAATTTCCAGAAGATTTACTCCTTAGAAATATTCTTATTATGATTATATGGAAGCATGGACAAATCTGCTATTACAATAACCCTTTGAACATTCCTGATTCATTTGATTTAAAAAAGACATTTTATTACAATTCTCATTATGGTTTATTAAATGGTTCAATGAATAGGGACTTGAGCCAGAAATTTATCTAGAATTTGCTGGATCGACATTCCAAGAATTTATTAAAGAAACTAATTTTTTGGATCATATGAAGATATTAATGTTTCATGCAAGTTTTGGTATTTGATGGATTACCTCGTTGACATATAAAAAAGAATTATCAATTCATGATTCTAATATTAACGGGCCTGGCAGAAAATCCAAGATTATGATAGAATTATCAGCTTCTACAAATAAAAAAGAATTTTTAAAAAAATTACAAAAAACAATTACTGAATCAGACAATAATGATGAAGAGTCCGTAGAATCATCTCAAAGCTTTACTCAACAAAATGAAGGTGATTGATGTGAAATAGAAGGAATCTAAATTATTAAAGTTAGTTGAATTATTAAAGGCAAGATGTGACAATACTCTTGTCTCAAGATATTAAAGGACAAAACTAATTTTGTCATCATTAAAGATTCTCATACAAAGCATCATGATTACTTTTGACAAAGACATTCTATTTTAAGTTTTTTACTATTCCTTTTATTAAAGTTGAATTATTAGTGTTAAAGAACATAAAATATATATATTATAGGTGCAAAAATGGTTACTTCATAATATTCTTTGTTGGCTTCCACGTAAAGATTCAACTATATACCTAAACGAAGAGTAAATCTTCAAAAGATCCATGAACTATCACACACTCCTGTCAAAACAAATAACACTTATTTTATTACATCAAACATTAATTATAATGTAAATTATTTTTATTTATTAAATTAATAATAATAATAATAATAATAATAATAATAGGTTTTAGATGGTTGCATATCGAAGATGTGACTTTCTATTGCAAAACAAAAATATCTTTAAAATGATCGTAAGGCGGAGATGAGACATCATATTAAAAAAATAAGATATTTTTATATATAAATTTTAATATATGGTATAATAGAAGATTTTAAATAAAAAAGAATATAAAAGCAAAATATATAATATTTGGGCATTATATAAAAAAACATATTACAAGCCAACACAAAATTATTACATATTACTCCCTCTCGTTCTAAGTATCAACAACAAAAATATCATATTTTATTATTTGAAATAAAAATAAATAAATAAAATTAATTATATTATATTTAATGTTATTATTTTTTAAAAGTTTAAATATGATTTTTATTTTTGTAGTTATAAAACTTTTTATTTTAATCAAATAATTTCTTTTTTGTTTTAAAATTGTAATTCTCAAGAAGTATTTCAATTATGATTCAAACTCAAGTTCTTCAAAACGATTCAAATTTAATTAAAGTTCATTAACCACTTGAACTCAATTGTTTTGATTAAAATAAGAGTTTTTTAATTTATAAGGACTAAACTCAAAAAAACTTACAAAAACTAAAATAAAAAATAAAAATATTATAATTGCAAAAACTAAAATCATATTTTAACCATTTCAAAATATTCTTTAATAATTTGTATTTTATTTTCATGAAACAAGTTCTCATGACAGCAAATTTAGATAATGCAATTACTTTTTTTATTATTTGAGAAATTTAAACAATCTTAACTACTTTTCTTAAAAAAATTGAAATAACTTTTTTTGGTTATATATGAACCAGAGGAAGTATTATATGGTTTATCTTTAGAGCATTTTCAATGCATATTATAATTATGATATGAATCTTAAATAAAATGAGTTTTTATGTTAAAAGTATGTATCGCATATAAAGAACTAATTCCAAATAGAACACGATCTTGCAATATTCTTAACGATAGTTTTTATCCCTCTCGTGCAATTATCACCTTTTGAAAAAATCTTCGTTTTATTTGAGTGAAGTGTTCTTATCCAATAAATGGTAAGGTAGGATCCACCTATTGTGTTCTTAGTTTTCTTGCATTGAAGGTATCATAATACGGTCAATTAATAGTACACTATTTTATTTTCATACATTTCCTCCACCAGAAATTATTCTATTCAAGAGACTGTGCTTTAACCAATATTCAAAATTGAAGTCAAGTGTACACCCATCCCACTAAACGAAAATCATTCATTTATTTTTATTTTAAGTACATATATTTATTCATATATTTTAATTACAGTATAATCATTATTAGGAGCAGGGCAAAAAATCATTGGCATCTTTGTTTTATAAATTAACAAAATAGCAGAAATTTTAATTCAAATTTCAACTATAGAAAATCATAGAAGTAAAGAACTTGGGTATTTTGTTTATGTTTTGGTTCACGTTTGGTCATCAAAATCCTTGCATATTCGTTACAATATACATGAACAACTAAACAACCCTGCACAAATATTAATTAGAAGACTAAGAAAAATAAGAGATGCAAAATTTCATTCATAATGGATAAATATCCATCCCAGTTTTTTTTAACACTACATTTCTTCTTTGCAATTGTTGTGAAAAACACTAACATAAGCAATTAGATGCGTACTCTGTAAATATCAAAATATCCGTTCTGGTGTGGGTTTTTCAGCTGGAAATTCAAGTAATTCTCGAATCCCTTCACAAACCTGCATTGAGACAATGGAAAGTTCTCAAAACTCTGTAAAATTATTGTTATTTGGACAGGAATAGATTACAGTTTTCTCACATATCTTCAGGGAAAGATCAATTATGGGTCAATTCCAAAATTTTCTCAAACATTACCAACATTTTCCTTGATATTTCTAGCAGTAGAACCATCACCATGGGTATGCTTAGTGGGTTTGAAGGCTACATTGGTCCAGATGAAAAGCCCATAAAGTCATGTGGGTTAGATAATGGATTCTCATTAGAGGAAAGGCAGGGGAGGTCTATTTTTAGAGTTAAATAATGATTAAGGTTTAGATGAAAATGATTGCAAGACTTGTGGCATTGGACATTCACAATGTCCAAAGAACATGACAAAAATTAAAAGTTATTGTTTGCAATAATATTTTGCTCATTGCACTTGTGTTACTGGACCTGAAAATGGTTTCCTAGATATTAAAAAAACAAAAAAAAAAAAACCTTATCAGCTAGGTGTAAAATACACTACCGGATTCTAGC